>OU342744.1:423491468-423659970 GCA_910589775.1 Avena eriantha
AAAAGAGCACACATGCAATGACACTGGTGGATCCATAGGTGGATTGTGAAAAGAACACACATGCAATGACTCTGGTTGTTGTTAGTAAAAGAACACACATGCAATGACATTGGTGGATCCATCGGTGGATTGTGAAAACAACACACATGCAATGACACTGGTGGATCCATAGGTGGTATGTGAAACGAACACACATGCAATGACTTCCAGTTGTTGTTAGTAAAAAGAACACACATGCAATGACACTGGTGGATCCATGTGTGGTCTCTGAAGAGAACACATATTTCAATGACACTGGTGGATCCATATGTGGTATGTGAAAAGAACACACATGCAATGACTCCAGTTGTTGTTAGTAAAAAGAACACACATGTAGTGACACTGGTGGATCCATGTGTGGTCTCTGAAGAGAACACACATGCAATGACTATAGTTTGTTGTTAGTAAAAAGAACACACATGCAATGACTCTGGTTGTTGTTAGTAAAAATAACACACATGCAATGACACTAGTGGATCCATCTGTGGTGTCTGAAGAGAAGACACATATCAATGACACTGGTGGATCCATATGTGGTATGTGAAAAGAACACACATTTCAATAACAGTGGTGGATCCCTATGTGGTATGTGAAAATAATAGTTATGCAATGACTCTAGTTGTTGTTAGTAAAAAGAACACATTTGCAATGACACTGGTTGTTCTTGGTAAAAAGAGAACACATGCAATGACACTAGTGGATCCATAGGTGGATTGTGAAAAGAACACACATGCAATGACACTGGTGGATCCATATGTGGTATGTGAAAAGAACACACATGCAATGACTCCAGTTGTTGTTAGTAAAAAGAACACACATGCAATGACACTGGTTGTTGTTAGTAAAAAGAACACACATACAATGAGTCTGCTTAATGTTAGTAAAAGAGCACACATGCAATGACACTGGTGGATCCATGTGTGGTTGCAATGACACTGGTGGATCCATATGTTGTATGTGAAAAGAACACACATGAAATGACTCCAGTTGTTGTTAGTAAAAAGAACACACATGCAATGACACTGGTGGATCCATATGTGGTATGTGAAAAGAACACATATGCGACTCTGGTTGTTGTTAGTAAAAAGAACACACATGCAATGGCACTGGTGGATCCATGTGTGGTCTCTGAGGAGAACACACATTTCAATGACACTAGTGGGTCCATATGTGGTATGTGAAAAGAACAGTCATGAAATGACTCCAGTTGTGGTTCATGAAAGAATACACATTTCGATGACAATGGTGGTTCCATATGTGGTCTGTGAAAAGAACACACGTGCAATGACTCTAGCTGTGGTTAATGAGAAGAACACACATGCAATGACACTGGTGTTCCATAGGTGGATTGTGAAAAGAGCATTTCCCTCTCTCTCTCAGTCACAAATCTCACAAAAGCCCAAATGTGTGGAGATCCCAAACGTGTGCTCACTCTGGGTGCTACGCCCTGATTGGCTGACACAGATGTCACGCGGATCGTCTCCACCAACCGTTGATCCTATGTGATCCAACGGGCAGTATAACCCCCTCCCTTCTCTACTTTTTTATGCATGGTCAATTCGTGCCACCTCTCTATCCATGCCATCGATACTTTACCTCCATAAACAAGTGAAAATCCATCTATCTAACTAAAATAAATAAATAAAATGATCATATTTTGAAGAAGCCATCGTCTTCGTCTTCCGGTTCGTCCTCGTCTTTGTCAACGCCATGGTCCCTGCCATCGCCGCCGTCGGTGTCCTCCTATGACAACTCGACACCGCCCCTTCCTCGAATAAGCGCGCTATCTCCTCATTGGAGTCCTCCTCCTCTTCGTAGTCCCACGGGTCCACGTCACTCTCCTCCGCTTCTGCCTCCAACTGATCGATGAACGCCTCCTCGTTGGCCGAGTCGGGCTCGTCCAAATAACTATCTCCTCTCTTCTTCTTGTTCTTCTTCTCGTTCCTCTTCTTGTCCGTACTCACCGGTGCAACACGTGCCCCCCTCCTGGCTACTGCTTTGTGCTTGTACGATGCTGCAGGTACCCCACGCTCCTCCTGCGCGGCCGGTACGAGCTTCGACATCGTGGTGTGCTCGAGTGCCAATGTCGATGGATCCTAGCACGGTCGGACACGACGTGCTGCCTCAGCAGGTGACTCGCGAGCGCGAACGATGCAGCGAAGAGCCGGGGATGCAGGATGATCAGTGGAGGGCTTGGACCTGCCATTGCCACGGTGAGGGCGCATCATGCTCGAGGTAGTTGCTCCGAATGGTCGATGGCGAGTACACAGAGTGGGGTGCCGATATGATCAAGGATGAGTAGCGGTTTTGTGCGTCGTGTCCACGCATGCATTTGTCAATTATCAAAAAAAAACTAATATCTCGCGTACTGAACATAATTTGATCACAACAAAAGTGGCATAGCGTATTCCAGACTCGTAAATATCCTGTGCGTGCCTGTCACGTGGAGTTCGATGGAGTTCGACGTGCCGACGTGATCGTGCGGCAGTTGCGCGCGTCATTGCCCCATCAACATGTGACACACGCACACGGAATGTGCACGCCGATTCCCGTGATGACCACCCAGCTCGCACTCCCCTTATTATATACTGGATTTTGGGTGGCAACAAAGACCATTGAAGTGTCCGTCGCAATAAAGACAAGTCCCATCGATTCCCTACCCCTGCCTCCCTGGCTTCTTTGAGAAGGTAGACCGTACATGGTGGTCTTGTATAATAGTACTAGTACTACTAGACCACAGCCTATACTCTCTGACTCTTCTCCCACACTAATCACTATCTCCTTCCTCCTGCTGCCACCACCCTCACCCTGCAAGCCATGGCTCCACTAAGGAGGGGGAGAGTCCGGTCGATGATCCTCGCAGAGAAAAGGGAGAGAAATCGCCGCGAGGCACTTCTTGCTCTACCAGCCACTCAAGCCCACCCTCTCATCGAGGCCCAATCTCCCCCGACAATGGCGCTGAATGTTCTAGCAGGCGAGGGCTCCTTCCGGCACGGTCTTCTTGTTCTACTTGTTCTCCATCTCCCTCTCCATCATGATCTTATTCAACTTCTTCTTGTTTTTCTTCTTCTTCTTGCTCTTCCTCTTCTACGTATTAGAGGCCGGCCGTGGAGCCTGAATCCACCACGATGGAGGCGTTGCAGGACCCGTTCGGCCCTGTTCCATGTCTCAGCGAGGGTAGCAAATCTCCACGCTGTTATTTCTCCGAGTTGTGATGTAGATTTCTTAGATCATATCTGCCCCGCATTGGTTTTTATTCTTCTTTTACTAGTTGTATTAGTTTTCATGAATATGACTGGATCTCTTGGTCTTTCCTTAATACCGCTGTTCATAGATTCACTATGGATTTTTGGTGATTAGGATTAGTTTATCATTGTCATAAATAGATCTCTAGGTCCATTTTTTAACACTGCGGTCAATAGATTCAACGGGGATTTTTTTGATCTATATTAGTATTCACCTGGAACCTGGAGTGTAATTATAGAATTCCTATTTCATTTAACATGAACGATGCAGCGATTGAAGGCCGAGTACTGTGACAGGGTGGCCGCGATCAGTTCCAAGATTGTCAACCAACATGAGCTTGGATGCTCCCTCACCCAAGCTAATGAGAGCCTACATAAGAAATTATCTGTGCAGAAGGAGATCTCACTAGATTTTGCACGTGACGTCGTTAGGCTGCAGAAAGTGCTCGACCGTAACTTGAACAGGCAAGAACAGGCCATCTAGATAATCAACGAGCTCATGGAGAAGAATAAGAATCTCGTGGAAAGGTGCATTCTCCTGTAGGACGAAGTCAGCGAGGCACTCAGAGGACGCGTCGAGGACACCAAGGCTACCATCCAAGCCTACCATGATAGGAACTGTTGCCTGGATGCAGTGAAGGGGATGAAGGCGGACATGAGCAGAGGGATCACCGTACTTGAGGGTGTTCAAAAAGAGAACGAAGAGCTAAGGGCATGTCTAGAGACGTATCGGAGCAATGACCAAGTCTGATTCCCGTTAGCAGGGACACAAATATCAGTTTGTCCTCCACTCCTTTTGTAATGTTTAGGGTTCAGGAGCAACACCCAAGTCTGCTTCCCATTATAGGGTGCAATAAGAATCCTAGGGCATCTCCTTATCTATCTGGACATGTGTTGGTGTTCATGTTCATGAATGGACACCATGTGCTCTTTCCATTATGTATCTGGACATGGGTTTCTGCATTATGAGTTTGCCACTCTCCCACTACTATTTGGTGATATTGGGTAAAACCCACAGCACACTAAACTGCAGATAAATCTTATTTGTCTTTGAATTTGAAATTATGACAGTGCCACTAGTCGATTCATAAAATGTTTATTAGTCCTAGATTGCTTCTTCCTTGAAATTATGACAGTGCCACTAGTCGATTCAGTTAACTATGGAAACTAACCAGCTTGTCCTAGTGAACTGAACAAACCATACTATGTATTTTTTGTTGCAGGGAAAGAGGCAAAAGATTGACTAGGACCTGGCGACCTGGCTAAATGAAAAGATAGCAATCCAAAGGGAGAAGCAGAATTCCTAGAAACTAGCCTTTGACCACCTGCGCGCTGAACTCGCGGTCCTTTATGACAAGTGCCTGAAACTGAAGGAGTTAAATGCCGGCTGGGCGAAGCTACACAGTGAAGGCTACACCTCGGCTAGGAAGCAGACGGAGATCATGAAAGGGATCTTGAAGGAAAATCGTATGGCTACGGACCAACTTCTCCAATCCGTGACGGAGCGCTGGAACCTACAGTTGAAGCACGATATAGTACTGAAGGAGCTGGCCGATCTTAGGGAGGAAAACAGGCAGCTCCGGGCCAGGCTCGCTTGAACACAACATTTGTCTATTTAGTATTGAACTGCCTACTTTATCCTCTGAAGTGGTGATTTTGTAAGCGTGAACTTAACTCTATGCACGATATATGTGTTCGTCTGAAATTAGTTTGCTCGAGGATTGAGTTTGGCTTAGTTAAGAAAGCGCAACTACAAGTCTTACAGTTAACTAGTTTCAGGCATTAGCACAACATAAATTATTCATCTCCAATTTCCTTTATCCTCTATAATCTGTCCTTGTTCACCCTCGCGCACCTTCTTCAGTTCCTTCAACAGATCTGCAATGCAGTACTCTAGCTTCTTCTTGTCTTCCCTGAGTTGATCCCTCTCCTTTTCTGCATTATGAATCAGCAACTTGTGCCTATCTTGAAGCTTCTTTGTAGTTCCAACAACCAAGCTCCCATCTATTCCGTCAGTTAGCTCTGACTGCAAATTCTCGATTTCTTGTTCCAGCTCCTTATTTTGTATCGACAGCTTGTAATTTTTTTCAGCTGCATCACTTACATCAGTAAATCACCCCGACCTTTCCAACTCATAAATCTCCCATAAATGTTCCAAACATTTTTTAAGTGCATCTGGACACTTAAGATCCACCCACTCTACTGCTTTACACACCGGGCCAACCTAAAAACACACACACTATAGTGTTATGAACATGCACGATGCATTTTACTTCATGTCACAGTTGCACATAATGTAAACAAATCTGATTTGTACAGCCCAAAGACCTTCTCCTAGTGTTACTGCCTTCGAATGCAACATATCTCCTTAGTTTTAGCCCATGGTCACATGGCACTTCTCCATCGAGATCTAGGCCCTCCCATTCGGAGTCGTAGATCGTCCGTGGTACCTATAGGTAAACGCAAAGCTGAAATCAAACACGACTGCATGCACATATGGAGGTCAGATTGAGAGATTTACCATTGCCTAACCCTAGCCCGAGAAAACAGAGGAACTCACATCGTGGAAGGAATACTCGATGTCGGAGAGAAGGCTGTTGCTGCTCCACTGGTTTTCCTTGCCATTCAAGGACAGCATGGCGAATGCGTCATCGCAGGCGACAGCGTCAACATAGGTGTTGGCGTCGGCGAGAGAAAGAGAAAGATAGATAGATAGATAGATAGATAGATAGATAGATAGATAGATAGATAGATAGATAGATAGATAGATAGATAGATAGAGAGAGAGAGCAACCCTTTTACCGCTGCAACAATGACTAAATTGGCATGTTACAATAATTTAATGGATACCATGCCCTTTCCCTGGATTGCTATCTCCTGCCTAATATGGATTCTCTTCATACATTCTCATTTCAAATATTAAACATGCACTCCCTCCATCCCAATTTCATTGCCTAACAAAAACATACCAGTATATTACATCATCTAAAGAAACAAAATCATGTCAACTACAAGGTACTTATGCATCACTTCTTCAGTCATGGTTTCACAAAACATTACATTACAATCTCTAAACAAAAATAATCACATCATGGTTTCACAAAACATCAGATTACAATCTCTCAACAAAAGTAATCACAGAAACAAGTATATTACATCAACTCAAGAAACAAAATCATGTCGACTACAAGGTACTTACCCATCACTTGTCCTGTCATGGTTTCGCAAAACATTACATTACAATCTCTCAGCAAACAAAATAACAGAAATAAGTACAATACATCATCTCAAGAAACATAATCATGTCAACTACAATGTATTTATGCATCACTTATCTAGTCATGGTTTCACAGAACATTACATTACAATGTCCCAACAAACATAATAATAGAAACAACGATGGTTTCGGTGAGTGACATGTCTGAAAATCTCAAAATAGCTCGCACATCATTATATCGCAATATCTCAACAAACATAATCACAGAAAAATGCTCTAAATGCAACAATAGTAAATATTACAAATACAGGCAGGGGAACCCCGTGGTCCATATGACAAGCCTAGGGTAGCAGCTCTCATCAACGTCGACCACCTCATTTTTTTCAGCCACTAAAGGGGCATCTACATCCACTATAACCTATTCAACAACATCATAAATGTTACCAGGGAAGAACACCTTCCTGGTTTGCTTCTTTCATTGCATAATCTGCATAAGATCTTCAGTATCCAAAACATCTATGAATTGCTGCTTCTTATGATGCCACCACCAGATTTTTGCCATCTGCTTAGGGCCAATACTGATTTCCTTACCGATCATCTCTCTCATTTCATCAAGAGTTATGTTTTTGGAATCGACAGTGATCTCCATAGTACATGACGAAACTGGCTTATTAACTCCCTCATCAAGTTTTGCCATGTATGAATCCACCTCTATGCGTATACTGAACTTATCTAGATCAGCATATATTGGTCTGTATTCTCTAGGAGCAGAATATCTGGCAACAAGATCTCCAGCATCTGCATACATATCATCAATCATCGCTTCAACTTTCACCTTACAATCAGCTGCACAACACTCTCAAACCATCTGAAGCTCATGGGAGTGCTTGATTTGCTGATAGGTATCATTCATATTGCGCCACACCAATTTTGTCCTCTGTCTAGAACCCCAGGTAATTCTAGCAGCAAGCATATCTACCAGCTGCGAAACAGACACAACCACTTTGCAATTCACAAGCAGATGCACATCTTGCCCGAACACAACCCTCTCACAACCAAAATCAAGTTTTGAAGTGTACTGCCGAACATGAACTATGAACTCATATAGGTCCCTTGTATCAAAGTTGTGCCTAATTTGATTAAAAAGGGGAACTTTTCAGTTCATTCGATTCTATTATGCCGTAACTAATCTACTTGCAAGATAAGGCACAGATAAGAAAAATTCACCTCTCGCTCTTCTCCTGGGTTTTTCTTCGAGATCTGGGTGCTACATCCGCCCACCGGAGCCGAACAATCCCCCGTCGGCCTTTCTTTTCTCTTCAACCCGCTGCTCGTAGGTACCTTGGGAGCAGAATCCTTGCTGGCCTCCTCGCTAACAGGGCTAAAGACCTCGCCGCTGCTACGCGTTGAGCCCCAGACTTGGGCCCCCACGGACCCGAATCAGTTGGCGACGTAGCTACAACCTTCGCCTTACAAGACATGCTGGGCCGCCGCCATCGGATTCAGTGTCGGGGGAGGGAGAAAAAAGGTCCTCCGCTACTGGCAGATTTAGGGTCGGGGAAGGGAAGAAAAGGGACCGCCGCCGCCGCAGCAAGATTTAGTGTCGAGAGTTAGGAAAGTACAGTAATGGATTTGCCCCTACGACACGTGCAGGGTGGCTAAGAAGAGTGACCGGCGAAGAAGGGGCACATGAGGAACTAGTGTAACAGAATATCCTGACTTAATGGGCGCGATTTGAAAATATTGGCTTTGGCCATCATTCACTCGAAAAACCCCTCTCAGCAATTGGCGCCCCGACTTTTCGAATCATGGTGATTAAAATCAACTTGGGTACCGCGTTGCCTGGGTGCCCCAATTTTCGGGCCGCAAACTGACATTCTCGCACACCGTGTCTGCGCCATGCCGAGCACGCGCCAGAGCGCTGCGCCTGACCAGCGTGCACAGGCCGCGCCTCGACCGCGGCCCGCTCGCACTGCTCTGCCATGATTGCAGCAGCCGCCCAGACATCCCCGTTCGCCGCCGCTTGACCCGCAACCCCTGTGCGCCGCGTCAAACGCTGCTTCTGCCGCACAGATCACCATCCGCTCCAGACCAAATGTGACTGCCCCTTGCCCTACCTTTAGGCCTGAGAGGACCGCAAGGAGACCGCGCATCATCCCCTACCTCCAGCCGCGCCGCTAGCTTCCTGTAGCATCGCCACCGACGAGCCGCGCCCACGCCGCTCGGTCCCTTCGTCGAGCCTATAAAAGGAGGCCTCCTCCGCCCCAATTTTGTACACCATATCACTCCCCTCTCACCACTGATCCTTCCACCCCATCCCCGGAGCAAGGCGAGCTTCTGTTCGTCGGAGTTTGCCGCTGCAGAGGGGAAGAGGCGTCGTCCATTGGAGCTGCCCTAGGAGCCGCCGCAACCACGCCTCGAACCGTCGTCATCTACTAGTTCGATCGCCCCCATCACCATGTCTAGCTGGAGCCCAGGTAAACCCCCACGTACCCCCATCGTGCCGCGTTAGGGTTCGTTCTCGCCAGAGCTGTTCACCGGAGACGACGAACCACAACCATTCGATCGTAGTCTAATCGAAGCGCTGAGATTGCCCCGTACCGCTTCGCGTTGGATGTGCCGCTAACATGCGGGACCAACCTGTCAGTAGCCCTATGCACCGCGGAGCGCCACTGGGCCGGCCCATTAGCTTTCCCGCGCTAGCCCACAAATTCAAATAAATGTTTTTCCATTTAGGTTGAAATTAGATTCTGTCCACTTGTTCAAAAATCAATTCAGAGAGTTTCACTTAACTAAAATGCATGATTCAAATTTTGTTAGAAAAATAATTAAAATATCTATCCAAGCCTGTTGGATTTAAATCAATTTGGAGTTAGAGATCACATATAGCAAAAATAACAAAATAAAGAATTTTCTGCATTCAATTTTTTTTCAAAAATCAACCATAATAGCTTTTGAGTTGATTCCAACTCTCAAAAATCACATTTGAGCATACCTATATGAATATGTAAAAACATTTAGGTTTGCATGTAGTGACATTGGACTAGTACCAAAAGAATGCTATTAGGGCATTTCTAGTCACTTTTAAATAATTTAAATAATAAACTTAAACCTTATAAAATGGGACCAACACTTTAAATCACATTCCCATGTATTATAATATGTGGTAATGACATGTGTCCACATGATACCATATTCTAATTGGAGAATATTAAATCTTAAATATTTTCAATGAGTAGAAATTACTTTTCTCAAATGAAATAATGAAACTAGTTCTTTAAATCATCTGATGTTTGTGATGATACTAGATCATCAAGTGTGTGCCTTAGTGTACTATTTATCAATAGATAAGTATTGTTTGGTGATTGTGTACCCCTTATTCATTTTTAGACGATAGTACCGACCAAGACTACGAGGAGGAGGATTTCTACCCCGAAGAAGACGAGGAGAATTTCAATCACTGCACCAACCAAGGCAATCCATCACTAGATGCAAGTTAACCTAAGCAAGACGCATTAGGCATGCTTTGGTTATAAAATTTTGATTTATACCCATCCCAAGTTTTACTTGCAAGGTTTACTTTCTTTTACTTTACTAAAGTTCTTTACTTTTAGTATAGATAGCATAAAGAGTATAAAACTTGGCCTATCTAGTTATACTTAGATGTCATTTTATGGCATGAGACTGAAGATTATCACCCCTCTTTAGTGAACACTCTTAACTTAGTGGCTAGTGCTAAGCATAAAACTTGATCACTTTAGATGGGAATACTTTGTGAAAATGCTTATGAAAACCTTGGAATGATGGGTCATTCTATTGAGATGTTTTGACATGTGTTGAGAAACACAAATGGTTCATGATGATGAAAATGTTGAGGCATGAGCCTTAGCCCTTTACAAAAACTGATGGTTGGGTTCGGATGTGATACCATTCCAATTTTACCGTATAACCACAATACCAGAATTGGGTAAGGCTTAGCCGGAAGTTTATATGCATTAGTATGGGTTCCCTCGCGGGAGAGGTTTGAGCTGAGGCTACCTCTTGATGATATCCACCTATGCAGTGCCCAGGATGGCAGATGGCCATGGCTGGGAGGCCAAGCTCATAGGGGAGGTGCTTATACTAGAGTGTGTAAAGGAAAGGTTATGATTGATTATCCGTATACTAAGTATGATGATTCAGAGTTATCCCTGATGGATGTATCGAATTATGTGGTGAAAGTGTACCACCTCTACAGAGTGTCAAACTATTCGAATAGCCGCGTCTGTGGTCATGGACAGTTGGAGTGTCCATACTGTTCCGTCGTCAGATGTTTTCAAAATGACTTGTGAAATGATTTGTGACTGGACTTGACCACAACAGGGTTGTGAATATGAAAACTAGTTTTCCCACTTAGGTGATTTAGAACATTAAATTAGTTTTGTTTACTTCTAAACTCAGCTTAAGATAAATCTGGCTTTTTGCAAATAAACCTAGAGCTTAAGATTCCTACTAGAACTACCTTACTTGTTAGTGATAGTTTGTGAGTACTTAAAGAGTACTCATGGCTTTGTCCCTGGCTATTCCCGTGGCTAGACTATGAGGAGGACTATCCGGACGAAGGACAACAGGACGGCTATGACAACTAGAATCATCTCCCATCGTCAGCATTGCTTGTGACACTGAAGATGGAGCCCACCGCTACGCTTATTATTCCGCTGCTTGTTTGTATTAAGACTGGATCATGAGATCCTTTATTTGTGTAAGACCTTATTATGGTTTGTAATGGATGATGTACTATGATATCCAATCTGTTATGTCTCGCAAAAATGGTAATCCTGGGATTGCGAGGTATGGCATAATAGGCATCTGGGATTAAAAATCCAGGTGTTGACAAGTTGGTATCAGAGCCATCCTGACCATAGGAGACCCTAGTTAGAATGGACGTCCAAACAAATAAAGTGAGTATGTATGAAAACCTATTCCCACTCTTATCCTTGATTCTTTCAAAAAAAATCATGTTCCTCAAAAACTCTTACATTACGCAAGGCGTGATTACATGGGAATTCCATTAGAGATGCCAAGTCACCCGGAGATGAAGCACCAAGTGGAGAACCTTGACTTCCTCCTATATGATAGACAGAAGGAATTGGACAATGCTTGAGCCTATGCCAACCACAACCTTGCCATTTCCGCCCAGAAGGCCCAGATTTTCGCCCTGCTCGTCAAGGATCTCCAATCACTTTTCCGGCAACGCGAGAAGAAGGATCGCACCATCGCTCTCCTTCGCAAGAAGGTTGCCGACCTCGAGAAAACCATCCAGGAATAAGAAGCTCAGCTTGCAGCAAAAGAAGAAGAGGAAGACGGTGAAGACATCTAGGCAGATATTCACTCATACCTCAGTGATGACAATGACTACCTAGAGGATGATGCCATGGACTTCTACACCGATGATGAGGACTCCGACTTCATTGATGATGAGTAGATGCGCGTGATCACTATCATAGGAAGGAGTTGTATCGGTCCCACTGTATCGTAGTTCACAGAATGGTTCTTAAAACCATATGTTTTCCTTTTGTGTTGTGCTGTGTGTGTTTGTATGGTGTGCTTTGCATGAATGAATGAATGAGAAGGAGTTAGTTTGCAAAACCTGAGTCAAACTCAAAGTCTAAAAGCTTTTGAAAACAAAAACATGAAACTTAGAACTTTCCCTCTTATCTCATTATATATCTCAATCTTCAGATGACTCGTGGAAACCCCGGAGGAAGCACCTCATCGAAGGACCCGATGTTGCATATTCTGCAGATGCTAGTGTCCGGCCGTGAAGCTAGTAGAGCAGAGCGTCAATCCAACCTAGCCACTCTTCAATAGATAGCTCAGTTGGCCCACAATAATCAAGGCCATGTAAATCAGGATCATCATGGATCCAAGCTTAAGAATTTTCAGAATACCAATCCCCCTATCTTTAGCAAGTCTGAAGACCCATTAGATGCAGATGATTGGTTGCAAACCATGGAGAACAACCTAGAAGTCGCAAGAGTTGATGCCAACAAGCAAGTAATGTTTGCCACCCACTATCTGGCCGGAGATGCAAGAGCCTGGTGGAATAGTACCCGTACCATGAACCACGGTCAAGTGATGACGTGGGAAGCTTTCAAGACCAAGTTTAGCTACACCCATGTGCCGCAAGGTTTAGTCACTAGAATGAGAGATGAGTTTCGAGAACTGAAGCAAGGAAGGATGACGGTAGTTGAATACCGTGACAAATTTCTGTCCCTCGCAATATATGCCCCAGATGAGATCAACACTGAAGCCAAGAAGAAGGAGAGATTCCTGAATGGATTGCATGATGAGATGCAAATGGTGTTAATCAACATCCGTTTCGAAGATCTCGAAGAGCTAGTCAACTCTTCCATCCAGATGGAAGGAAAGATCAACCAAGCCAATGACAACCGCAAGCGCAGAATGATGCATCAGACTGGGTCCCACAATACCTAGAAGTATCGCCCCAACCCGTTTGCAGGATATGCCCCGAGAAACAATAGACCCTTGATGTCTCGTCCAAGCTACCCCAACCATAGCGGAGGAAATGTGAAGTTTGAAGGAAACCACAACAACAATCCCGGCAATTTCAACAATTTCAACCGTGCACCGCCCAAGTCCAACAACAACAACAAAAACAACGATACTGCCCCAAGGACTGGAAGCAATGCCGTGCATGTTGCAGCCAAAGACGAGTCCCAGATTACTTGCTTTGAATGTGGAGTCAAGGGTCACTACTCCAATGAGTGTCCCAAGAAGCTTGCAGCCACCACCAATGTGAATGCCCCAGCTCAGCAGCAACGCCGTGTTCAACCTGGAAGAAGGTTTTCCCCAGGGAATTCGCTCAACCGCAACGGCCGTCTATTTCACATGAATGCTGAAGAAGCCCAGGAAGCGCCAGATGTCGTGCTGGGTATGTTTTCTGTTAACTCAGTATTAGCAAGAGTGTTGTTTGATTCTGGAGCATCGCACTCATTTGTTACCGAAGAATTTGCATGCACTAGTAAGATTCAACCAACAAAATTGAAGCATGTTATGATAGTTGAAATACCTGGTTCAACCACCAAAGCTAGAAAAATTTGCAAGACTGTACCTATCAGAATCCATGGGATAAATTTTTATGCCAGTCTAATAGTACTTGGAACCAAAGGTTTGGAAGTAGTCCTAGGAATGGATTGGATGTCGAAACATAAAGGATTGATCGACTATGCCAAGAAATCCATAACCTTCACCATCAGCTCTGGAGTAACAGTAGAGCATATATCTGAGACCTTGCCCCATCAGTTCAAGTGCAACAAGAGTCTAGCCCTACCAACCATAGACCAAGTTAGAGTAGTGTGTGAATACCCCGATGTATTCCCAGATTAATTGCCCAGTATGCCCCCTGATCGGGATATCGAGTTCATTATTGAACCAATTCCTGGAATGGGACCCATAGCTCAGAGACCCTATAGCATGAACCCATCTGAACTAGTGGAGCTGAAGAAGCAACTTGATGCTATGCTAGCGAAAGGTTTGATTCAACCAAGCGCATCGCCATGGAGATCGTCTGTTTTGTTTGCGGACAAGAAGGATGGAGGTAACTGTTTGTGCACAGATTACCGGAAGCTGAATAATGTCACCATCAAGAACAAGTACCCCTTGCCCAAGATCGAGTGTCAACACCCGGATTTTTAATCCCAGATGCCTGTAATGGCATACATCGCAATCTTAGGATTACCTTTTTTGCGAGAAATAATAGATTGGATATCACAGTACATCATCCATTACAAACCATAATAAAGTCTTACACAAATAAAGGATGTCATGATCCAGTCTTAGTACAAACAAGTAGCGGAATAAATAGCATAGCGGTGGGCTTCATCTTCAGTGGTATAGGCAATGCTGACGATGGGAGATGATCCTAGTTGTCATAGCCGTCCTGTTGTCCTTCCTCCTGGTAGTCCTCCTCATAGTCTGGCCATGGGAATAGCCAGGTACAAAAGCCATGAGTACTCTTTAAGTACTCGCAAATATCACTAACAGGTAAGGTAGTTCTAGTAGGAATGCTAAGTTCTAAGTTTATTTGTAAAGCTAGATTTGAAACCTAAGCTGAGTTCAGAAACAAAGAAAGATAAAATAAGTTCGAAATCACCTAAGTGGGAACTTAGTTGTCATAGTCACAACCCTGTTGTGGTCAAGTCATGTCACAATTCATTTCATAAGTTGTTTTGAAAATATCTGACAACGGAACAGTATGGCCACTCTAACTGTCCATAACCGTGGACGTGGCTATTCGAATAGTTTGACACTCTGCAGAGGTGGTACACTTTCACCACAAGATTCGATACATCTGTCAGGGATAACCCTGAATCATCATACTTAGTATGCAGATGATCAAACATAACCTTTCCTTTACACACTCTAGTATAAGCACCTCTCCTATGAGTATGGCCTCCCAGCCATGACCATCTGTCATCCTGGGCACTGCATAGGTGGACAACATTGAGAGGTAGCCTCAGCTCAAACCTCTCCCGCGAGGGAACCCATACTAATGCATATAAACTTCCGGCTAAGCCTTACCCAATTCTGGTATTGTGGTTTTACGGTAAAATTGGAATGGTATTGCATCCGAACCCAACCATCAGTTTTTTATAAAAGGGCTAAGGCTCATGCCTCAACATTTTCATCATCATAAACCATTTGTGTTTCTCAACACATGTCAAAACATCTCAATGGAAGGACTCATCATTCCAAGGTTTTCATAAGTCATTTTCATCAAGTATTCCCATCTAAAGTGATCAAGTTTTAGGTATAACTCTAAGCTACTAAGTTAAGAGTGTTCACTAAGGTAGGATGCCAAGATCAATCTCATGCCATAGAATGATATCTAAGTCTAACTAGATAGGTCAATTTTTATACTCTTTATGCTACCTTTAAACAAGGAAAGGACTTCGGTAAAGTAAAGGAAGTAAAGCTTGTAAATGAAACTTGGAATAGGTATAAGTCAAAATGGTATAACCAAAGCATGCTTAATGCCTTTGCTTAGGTTATCTAGCTTGCAAGGGTTAGATTGTATTGTTAATTATGGCTTGCAAGTATTAGCTTGCCAATAATAGCTTGCATTGTTAAGACACTTGCAAGTGTTAGCTTGCCTTGGTTGGTGCAGTGGTTGAAATTCTCTCCCTCCTCTTCTTGGTAGAACTCCTCCTCCTCGTAGACTTGGTCGGTACTATCGTCTATAAATACATACTGGATACACAATCACCAAACAATACTTAACTAGTCTACTCAACACACTAACGTACACATTTGATGATCTAGTATCATCACAAACATCACAAGGTTTAAAGAACTAGCTTCATTTATTTTATTTGAGAAAAGTAATTTCTACTCATTGAAATTAACTAAGATTTAATATTCTCCAATTAAAATATGGGATCATGTGGACACATGTCATCACCACATATTCTAACATACGGGAATGTGATTTAAGGGTTGGATCACATTTTAATAAGTTTAAGTTTAATAATTAATGATTTAAAGTGACTAGAAATACCTATATAACATTATTTTGCTACTAGTCTAAAGTCACTGCATGCAAACCTTAATATTATTACATATTCAGATAGGTATGGTTAAATGTGATTTTTGAGAGTTGGAATCAACTCAAAATCTATTATGGTTGATTTTATAAAAATGTTTGAATGTGCAAAAGCTTATGCCTTGTTATTTTTACTAGGAGAGATATCTAACTCTAAATGATTTTAATCCAACGGTCTTGGATAGAGATTTTCATTACCTTTCCAAAAAATTGGAATCACTCGATTTAGATTTGTAAAACACTCTGAATTGATTTTTAAACTAAGTGACAAATTCTAGTTTAAGTCTAAAAAGAAAAATCCTAATTTGAATTAAATGGGTTGCGCGGGAACACTAACGGGCCGGCCCAGATTCACTCCGCGGTGCTGAGGGCTGCTGACAGGGGGGTCCGCCTGTCAGTGACTCATTACACATGAAGCGGTACGGGGCGAGATGGACGGTAGGATTAGAACTAGATCTAACGGCTCACGTTCGTCGTCGACGACGGACTCGTCGCCGGCGAGGCTGAACCCTAGCGGCTCGGTAGGGGTGCAGTGGGGACGTACTGGGGCTCTAGCTAGTGCGGTCAGGCGGGAAAACGAACGAGTAGACAAGGGCGAACTCAGGCGAAGTCGCGGCAGGGGCTGAGGTGGACGAAATCAATGGCAACGTCTCCTCCTCTGTTGTTGCTGCCTCCGGTGAAATTCCGGCGACCTGCTGCTCGAGCTGCTCCGGCGAGAGGTGGGGAAGGACTAGTGGAGAGAGGGGAGTGGAATGGTGTGGCGGTTGAGGCTGGAGAAGTCCTCCTTATATAGGCTCGAGGAGGGGACCGAAGGGGCGACGGCGAGCTCGTCGGAGACGACGATACAGGGACCTAGAGGCATGAGCAGTGTAGGTGGACGGTGGCTTGCCTCCTGGCGGTCCTCTACAGCTTTATGGCGTAGCTAGGGGAGGTGGCTAACGTTCGGGAGTGTCTCGCGCTCTGGGGGACAGAGGTGGTGCTCGGCGTGGTTCCCGGCGACTATGGGTCGCGCGGTGGGGCACGGCCGTGTCTGGCGGGGTGAGGTGGTCAAGGCGGAGCGGCGTGCATGGTCTGCGGTCGAGGCGCGGTCTGTGGCGTGCTGGTGGCGAGGGCGCTCTGGCGTGCTCTGGCGCAGCGCAGAGACTTAGTGTGTGATACATTGCAAATGTATCTATAATTTTTGATGTTCCATGCTTGGTTTTATCTACTTTCTTATGTTTTGTCCACACTTTGGAGTACTTTTCTTATGATTTCTTGGACTAACCTATTAACAAGATGCCACAGTGTCATTTGCCTGTTTTCCGCTGTTTTTGGTTCCAGGAAAGTCAGAAAATCAATATTCTCGGAATTGGACGGGACAAAAGCCAAAGTTGATATTTTACCGGAAGACTCACGGAGCCAGAATACGAGACAGAGGAGGGCCAAGGCCTGGCCACACCATGTGGTGGCGGGGGCTAACCCTGGCCGTGCCACTAGGTGGTGTGGGCCCCTCTAGCCTCCACCGACCTTGCCTCTTTGCCTATAAGATGCCCCCTGATGCATAAACCCTAAATAGTCAAGCCTCCAGCCACGAAAAGTTCCGCAGCGCCGCCGCCACCGAAGGGGAGATTCGGGGGACAGAAAGTCTCTGTTCCGGCACCCTGCCGGGACAGGGAAGTGCCCCCGGAGCCATCTCCATCGATCTCCACCACCATCTCCATCACCATTGCTGATTCCCATGATGAGGAGGGAGTAGTTCTCTCTCGAGGCTAATGGTTCTACCGGTAGCTATGTGTTCATCTCTCTATCTATGCATGATCTTGTTGTGGTCATGAGCTTGTAATCTATAGATCTACCTTGCTACTCAAGTGCTTTAATGAATCTCTGCTCTCCCCATGTGTGTGAAAGTGACAGCGTGCTCACCATGGTGGCACTTAGGCTAGAGATTACAAATACTTGTTATGAGTTATATTTGGAGTTGGATGTTTCTATGAAATTGTGGTGTTTGTTGGACTCATCTAGTACTCAAGGTGACAGTGTGGGGTTTTCTAGATGGGAAAGTCTTACTTTGAGGTGTGCTGTTATAGCCCTACCGTTGATTAGAGTGTCCAACCGGAGAGTAGTTAAGAGTAGTATCATAAAGAGAAGATATTTATATGAGAGTGTTCACTAGTGAAAGTATGATCCCTAGGCCTTGTTTCTGAGCATTGAAACACTGTTTGCTATTAGATCTGTTACCTGTTTGCTTGCTTCCATCTTTATTTCAGTTTGCCTTTAGTCTTTTCCACGCCATCAAGTTATTTCCTAGCACCGTTACCACTTATAATTATCCATACCACTTGTATTTCACTATCTCTTCGCCGAACTAGTGCACCTATACACCTGACAAGTGTATTGGGTGTGTTGGGGACACAAGAGACTTCTTGTATCTTGATTGTAGGGTTGCTTGAGAGGGAATACCTTTGACGACTTCCTCCCTGAGTTCGATAAACCTTGGGTGATCCACTTAAGGGAAAAGTTGTTGCTGTTCTACAAACCTCTACACTTGGAGGCCCAACAACTTTCTACAAGAATAGAAGTGCGTAGACATCAAGCTATTTTCTGGCGCCATTGCCGGGAGGAAAGGTAAAAGGTATTCACACCGGAGGATTAAAGAAGAAGAACCTCCCACGGCAAACACCTATTTTCTGGCGCCGTTGCTGGGGAGGTAAGGTACAAGGTACTCACATCCTCCGGTGTGAGTGCTCGAAGTTATTTCCTTTAGATTCTGCAATTTTGTCTTTTTGTTTCTTGTTTTCACTAGTTAGGCTTAATGGAAAACAACAACAAAATTAGAGAGATTTTTAGTATTTTTCCTAAGTTAGAACTTGAATTGTCTGAAAAGAAAATTAAAAAACCCATGGAACTTTCTTTGCATGCTAATAACAATGTTATTAGTATGAATCTTTTGAACACCTTTGTTACTAATGCTATGGAAACGGCTAAGCTTGGGGAAGTTAGTTCTTATGAAAATGATCTCTTTAGTTCCCTAGTTTTAAGGAAGAAAATTTTCTCTGATGATACTTTATCTCCCATATGTGGTAATTCTAATGATACTTGTGATGTTCTAAATCCACATACTGAAAGCATCCCTTTTAAAATACCTATAAAAATTATTGATCGTGTTATGGATAACTACTATTTTGGAGATGGAACTGTCCATCCCGGTGATCATTTGCTCTTTATACACGAATTATGCGGGTTGTTCAAGTGTGCAGGTATTACAACAAATCCCGTCAAGAAGAAGTTATTCTCTTTTTCACTTAAGGGCAAAGCAAGGGAGTGGTATGAGCTACTAGATGATCCTCATCATTGGAGTGGAAGGAACTTGAATCTCTCTTTTACTCTAAATTTTATCCTCCTCATGAAATTCATAAAGATTGGAATTACATTTATAATTTTCAACCTCATGATGGAGAAAGTATCGCCCAAGCATGGGGGAGATGGAAGTCATTAATGCTCAAATGTCCCATTCATGAGCTCCCCCGTAATATTGTTATTAATAATTTCTATGCAAGGCTTTCAGGACATTACAAGGACTATCTAGATACTTGTTTAGAGGGATCCTTCACAAGTAAGGAGGTCAAAGCTAAGTGGGATCTTTTTGAAACAATTCAAAGCAATACCGAAGATTGGGATTACAACAAAGGTAAAGAACCTGGTATAAACTATGAGTATGATTGTATTAAGTCTTTTGCTGAAACTGCTGATTTTCAAGAGCTTAGTGCTAAATATGGTCTTGATCCTCAAATTCTTATTGATAGTTTTAAAACCTTTGCTTCTCCTATTAATGCTCCTAAAGAAAAGTGGGACATGTATCATGAGCCTTTTAAAGACACTTGCATGGAAAATGAAATTGTTGTTAATGATAGCAATAAACACGCTCAAACCTCTGAAAGCACTATTTCTTATAAGCATGTTAATTTTTGTGGGATACATAGACCTTGTGAGAGTAATCAAGTTGAAGAATAATATTGTATCACCCACGGGAATGAAAAAACTAGAATGTGGTATAGGGCTCTAAATGATCTTGGTAAAAAGGTTTGTGCCCTCTATCCTTTTATTTGTGAACTTTTCTTTGAAGTGGGTCATTTCAATTTCCAATGCTCAGGCCATAATAATAGCCCTTCTAATCCAATGAGTACTGCAAGTTTGTATTGTGATGACATGATCACTCCTAATCAGCATGATGAACTTACATTATTTTTGGGGTGTGAAGAGTTATCAAGAAAAACCTCTTTGGTAGATATGGGTGCTTTTGATATGAATAGTTTCCTGCATGGTTGTCATCTTTATTGTGTTGATAATTGTCACACAAATACTTACATACAAAATATTATAGAAGATGATATTTTACCAAAATATGATAGGACTAATATGTGTTTTGATCTTATTAATGACTTCTATTGTCTCTAACAATGAACCAGGGTATATGGAGAAGCTTCCTTTCAAGCCTCTCCCTCCTAAAGAGAAGAAGATAAAGAAGAAAAGGAGGAGTAACAGGATAGAGGAAACGGTATTTTCCCCTAAGCATGTTGCTCCTATTATAGTTTTTGATGAGTCTGAACTCGATGATGTTCCTTTGCCTGTTACCTATAGTAGTGATCATGATTGGGAAAAGCACACTTCTTTTGATATTGAAAATCTCTTTGGTACCAATTCTGAAAATGATGATATTAATAATTGCTATACTATTAGTGCTATCCATGACCCTTCCAATGATAATATGTTTACAAATGAACACACTTGGGAAGATAACTATTCTATTGCTTATGAGGACGCTATACCTCCAATATATGATGATTGCAATGATGATTATGATATTTTCAGTCCACCTACTATTGAGGAGGAAATTAATTATGATTACAATATGCCTCCTATATTTGATGATTATGGTGATGAAAATAATAATGATAGCTATTTTGTTGAATTTGCTCCCACTACAATCAATAAGAATGACTATGTTTATGTGGGGAGTATTAATTCTTTTATGCATGAGGATCATGATAAGAATGTTTCTTGTGATAGTTATATTGTTACTTTTATTCATGATGCTACTGAAAGTTATTATGAGAGAGGGAAACATGGTTATATGCATCTCAATAATATTAAGTTTCCCCTCTTTATGTTGAAAAATTTGAAGTTGCACTTGTTTTGCCTTCCTATGCTTGTTGCTTTGTGCTTTCATGACTTGTTTCTTTACAAGATTCCTATGCATAGGAAGTGGGTTAGACTTAAAGGTGTTTTAAATTTGCTTCTTGATGCTCTCTTTTACTTCAATTCATATTTCCTATGTGAGCATCTTCTCAAACTATCAAGCCTAACTTAAAGGCATTAAAGAAAAGTACTTATTGGGAGATAACCCAAAAGTTTTAGATGAGTCTTAGAAGTTATTACCTCCGTAATAACCGCTCCTTATCCTTTTTATTTTCTTTTTGTGCCAAGAGTAACCTCTAATGAGAGAGAAGTAATGATTGGGAAAGTTGTTGTCCCGAAACAGATTTCTGTGCTTCATCGTAAAAATTCGTAAGAGAGCTCTGTATGTCGGACTGAGCTGTAAGTTTTTGTGCTTCTGCCCCAGGTTGTTATATAACTTTCGTTAGTTCAACACTGTTTGATTTGAGCAACAGAAGGTCTTCGAAAAAATTCGTCTTTACCTGCTGGTCTATTTTGACAGATTTCTGCCATTTTCTGCATTTGCTTCTTGTTAGTTCCATCTTGAGTTCTTTTGGGGAATTGAGCTTTTTGAGGGAAGTTCTACAGTAGATAGTGTTCTAATGGAAGTTTATTTGGTGTTAGAACTGAACCTTGAGACTTATTTATCTTAAGTGCACTAATATTGCTAATGAGATTGTGTGAAGTTTTGTATGAAGGGAAAATTTCAGGTGTATGGAAGGAATGAGTAATGAGATGAAGGATGGACTAAAGCTCAATCTTGGGGATGCCACGCGTGTCACCCCAAGAAATATCCAAGAAGTACAAGCGTCAAAGCTTGAGGATGCCCAAGGCATCCCCTTCTTCATCAATAAAAATTCCAGGTTTCTTCCAAACGCTTCATTTTTATTGTTTCATGCACAGTTGTGTTTTTCTTGGAGCGTCTTCTTTTTATTTTTTGTTTTGGTTTTTAGTTTGCTTTTTTTGCTTTGTTTTCTGAATAAGTTGGTTGGACCCCCTCTTTCATACTTTTGTTTGCAAATAGTTTGGTTTGGTTTGGAGAAGAGTAGGAAAGTTCATGCTTATGTGGTAAAAAGAGCTTCTTTTTGACTGTGGCCTATGCTTTGTCATGCCATGCTTGATATTGTTTTGGCTTTATGCTTAGTATTATTTGCTGTAGCATGAATTGTTATAAACAATTGAGATTGCTTAATGTGCCTTGGATGAATCATGCGTTGTTTTAGCATATTAAAGCATAGTATAGTGGTATTCTCCTTTGATGATTTATTTGGGTTGACTTGGCACATGCTCACACCATGTTATGACTATCCAAAGTCACCATAGACTTTATGATCCTTTAGTTTTCAACTTGTAGTATCACTTTATGCTTTGATCAATGATGTTTTGTCGCTCTGCATGATTATGGCCATTATTGTTCTCTTAGTTTGTCGCTCCCAGGCTTTTGCTAGCCTCCACAACAAAGTATGAGTTCCACTCATGCATCCAACTCCCTAAACCAAGTTATTCCAAAGAGTCCACCATACCTACCTACTAGCTTATGCTATTCCAAGTACATTCATGCTTTTGTTTACCTTCCACTTGTTATAAGAAAACTAGTGATTAAAGCTCTCACGAACTTGATGGCACACTTTACTTTACTTGCCCTTAATAAACTTGAACCATTGTGTCTTCTATGTTGTATATGCTTGCACTTATTTGTCGGGAATTAGCAGAACCATGCTTTCATGGGGAACGCTTTCAACATTGCACTTGGTACTTGTACCTAGTTGATGTCATGCTCTTTTGTATATGGATGTCGTCGGTGTGAAATGAAAGGGGAGCTTGTAAGTCCATGGAGTTATGTATATGTGTTAGAGAAACGCCTGGGCCGCTGGTCTAATCCATGCTGACATGGTGGAAACCTGCAGCGTAACCATAATGAGCTGTCTATGAAGCATTCTTCTTATTAAAAAAAGAGTCCTATATTGAGAAAAAAAAGAGAAAAGAAAAAAAGAGATACTATGAAAAGAGGAAAGAGAGAAAAAAGCACCATATTCCCATGGTAAATAAGAAGATTGCTGAGATGCTCGTTGTCTGCTTGCCTTGTCATTTTGATATGGGGATTCTTCCGTATCATCGGGCAAGGGGTACCCCGTGGGCGGTTCTCTATGATACACATGTACTTACGATGACAAGAACTTACCGGTGACTAAACTTGAGTAGCATGAGGAGCGGCCCTCGTATACAAGGGACATGAGATTTCTGACTGATACTTCGTCAAGCATGTTTACCATAGTTTGTTCACTTTAACCTTAATCACTTCAAGATGCTTATGATAGGGGCAATGAGAGCTGAAAGCTATAAGTACCATAATTTTTGGAAGCTCTTTATGAGACTTGAATCCCTACTTCCTTTTACAAAGGCCTTTCTTCCACTATTATATTGTGTCTCCACCTTCTACCTTTATGCACCTACTTTGAGAGCATAGTGGCCATTCTTAGTTCTATGTGCATTGTCCCAAGACTAGTTGATTGATGCATACTTTGATATTGCTTGTTTTAAACTATTGTATCTAGTAACTATTATGAACTTCGAAGGTGTCCTATGCATTTATATTTGCTAGTCTATTGAGGGACAAGCTGAATGCTATTATGCTATGTTTTCTTTATGTGAAACAAACAAACGTCTTGTAAAGCATTGTTATTCATGAATCTTTTGTTTGTGCCTTTTCATGTTGCATCATAGTTTCTTTGTCTTATTGCTAGAACTTTTTCTTTCATGCTATGATTGAAGTACTATGATCCCAGCTTTGAATGTTTTGCAAATACTTTGATCAAGTTTTTGATGGTGCATGTCACCTCAAAAATTATTCATTCTTTTTATCACTTACCTACTGGAGGACGAGCAGGAGTTAAGCTTGGGATGTTGATACATTGCAAATGTATCTATAATTTTTGATGTTCCATGCTTGGTTTTATCTACTTTCTTATGTTTTGTCCACACTCTGGAGTACTTTTCTTATGATTTCTTGGACTAACCTATTAACAAGATGCCAAAGTGCCAGTTGCCTGTTTTCTACTATTTTTGGTTCTAGGAAAGTCAGAAAATCAATATTCTCGGAATTGGACGGGACAAAAGCCAAAGTTGATATTTTACCGGAAGACTCACGGAGCCAGAATACGAGACAGAGGAGGGCCAAGGCCTGGCCACACCATGTGGTGGCGGGGGCTAACCCTGGCCGTGCCACTAGGTGGTGTGGGCCCCTCTAGCCTCCACCGACCTTGCCTCTTTGCCTATAAGGTGCCCCCTGATGCATAAACCCTAAATAGTCAAGCCTCCAGCCACGAAAAGTTCCGCAGCGCCGCCGCCACCGAAGGGGAGATTCGGGGGACAGAAAGTCTCTGTTCCGGCACCCTGCCGGGACGGGGAAGTGCCCCCGGAGCCATCTCCATCGATCTCCACCGCCATCTCCATCACCATTGCTGATTCCCATGATGAGGAGGGAGTAGTTCTCTCTCGAGGCTAAGGGTTCTACCGGTAGCTATGTGTTCATCTCTCTATCTATGCATGATCTTGTTGTGGTCATGAGCTTGTAATCTATAGATCTACCTTGCTACTCAAGTGCTTTAATGAATCTCTGCTCTCCCCATGTGTGTGAAAGTGACAGCGTGCTCACCATGGTGGCACTTAGGCTAGAGATTACAAATACTTGTTATGAGTTATATTTGGAGTTGGATGTTTCTATGAAATTGTGGTGTTTGTTGGACTCATCTAGAACTCAAGGTGACAGTGTGGGGTTTTCTAGATGGGAAAGTCTTACTTTGAGGTGTGCTGTTATAGCCCTACCGTTGATTAGAGTGTCCAACCGGAGAGTAGTTAAGAGTAGTATCATAAAGAGAAGATATTTATATGAGAGTGTTCACTAGTGAAAGTATGATCCCTAGGCCTTGTTTCTGAGCATTGAAACACTGTTTGCTATTAGATCTGTTACCTGTTTGCTTGCTTCCATCTTTATTTCAGTTTGCCTTTAGTCTTTTCCACGCCATCAAGTTATTTCCTAGCACCGTTACCACTTATAATTATCCATACCACTTGTATTTCACTATCTCTTCGCCGAACTAGTGCACCTATACACCTGACAAGTGTATTGGGTGTGTTGGGGACACAAGAGACTTCTTGTATCTTGATTGTAGGGTTGCTTGAGAGGGAATACCTTTGACGACTTCCTCCCTGAGTTCGATAAACCTTGGGTGATCCACTTAAGGGAAAAGTTGTTGCTGTTCTACAAACCTCTACACTTGGAGGCCCAACAACTTTCTACAAGAATAGAAGTGCGTAGACATCAAGCTATTTTCTGGCGCCATTGCCGGGAGGAAAGGTAAAAGGTATTCACACCGGAGGATTAAAGAAGAAGAACCTCCCACGGCAAACACCTATTTTCTGGCGCCGTTGCTGGGGAGGTAAGGTACAAGGTACTCACATCCTCCGGTGTGAGTGCTCGAAGTTATTTCCTTTAGATTCTGCAATTTTGTCTTTTTGTTTCTTGTTTTCACTAGTTAGGCTTAATGGAAAACAACAACAAAATTAGAGAGATTTTTAGTATTTTTCCTAAGTTAGAACTTGAATTGTCTGAAAAGAAAATTAAAAAACCCATGGAACTTTCTTTGCATGCTAATAACAATGTTATTAGTATGAATCTTTTGAACACCTTTGTTACTAATGCTATGGAAACGGCTAAGCTTGGGGAAGTTAGTTCTTATGAAAATGATCTCTTTAGTTCCCTAGTTTTAAGGAAGAAAATTTGCTCTGATGATACTTTATCTCCCATATGTGGTAATTCTAATGATACTTGTGATATTCTAAATCCACATACTGAAAGCATCCCTTTTAAAATACCTATAAAAATTATTGATCGTGTTATGGATAACTACTATTTTGGAGATGGAACTGTCCATCCCGGTGATCATTTGCTCTTTATACACGAATTATGCGGGTTGTTCAAGTGTGCAGGTATTACAACAAATCCCGTCAAGAAGAAGTTATTCTCTTTTTCACTTAAGGGCAAAGCAAGGGAGTGGTATGAGCTACTAGATGATCCTCATCATTGGAGTGGAAGGAACTTGAATCTCTCTTTTACTCTAAATTTTATCCTCCTCATGAAATTCATAAAGATTGGAATTACATTTATAATTTTCAACCTCATGATGGAGAAAGTATCGCCCAAGCATGGGGGAGATGGAAGTCATTAATGCTCAAATGTCCCATTCATGAGCTCCCCCGTAATATTGTTATTAATAATTTCTATGCAAGGCTTTCAGGACATTACAAGGACTATCTAGATACTTGTTTAGAGGGATCCTTCACAAGTAAGGAGGTCAAAGCTAAGTGGGATCTTTTTGAAACAATTCAAAGCAATACCGAAGATTGGGATTACAACAAAGGTAAAGAACCTGGTATAAACTATGAGTATGATTGTATTAAGTCTTTTGCTGAAACTGCTGATTTTCAAGAGCTTAGTGCTAAATATGGTCTTGATCCTCAAATTCTTATTGATAGTTTTAAAACCTTTGCTTCTCCTATTAATGCTCCTAAAGAAAAGTGGGACATGTATCATGAGCCTTTTAAAGACACTTGCATGGAAAATGAAATTGTTGTTAATGATAGCAATAAACACGCTCAAACCTCTGAAAGCACTATTTCTTATAAGCATGTTAATTTTTGTGGGATACATAGACCTTGTGAGAGTAATCAAGTTGAAGAATAATATTGTATCACCCACGGGAATGAAAAAACTAGAATGTGGTATAGGGCTCTAAATGATCTTGGTAAAAAGGTTTGTGCCCTCTATCCTTTTATTTGTGAACTTTTCTTTGAAGTGGGTCATTTCAATTTCCAATGCTCAGGCCATAATAATAGCCCTTCTAATCCAATGAGTACTGCAAGTTTGTATTGTGATGACATGATCACTCCTAATCAGCATGATGAACTTACATTATTTTTGGGGTGTGAAGAGTTATCAAGAAAAACCTCTTTGGTAGATATGGGTGCTTTTGATATGAATAGTTTCCTGCATGGTTGTCATCTTTATTGTGTTGATAATTGTCACACAAATACTTACATACAAAATATTATAGAAGATGATATTTTACCAAAATATGATAGGACTAATATGTGTTTTGATCTTATTAATGACTTCTATTGTCTCTAACAATGAACCAGGGTATATGGAGAAGCTTCCTTTCAAGCCTCTCCCTCCTAAAGAGAAGAAGATAAAGAAGAAAAGGAGGAGTAACAGGATAGAGGAAACGGTATTTTCCCCTAAGCATGTTGCTCCTATTATAGTTTTTGATGAGTCTGAACTCGATGATGTTCCTTTGCCTGTTACCTATAGTAGTGATCATGATTGGGAAAAGCACACTTCTTTTGATATTGAAAATCTCTTTGGTACCAATTCTGAAAATGATGATATTAATAATTGCTATACTATTAGTGCTATCCATGACCCTTCCAATGATAATATGTTTACAAATGAACACACTTGGGAAGATAACTATTCTATTGCTTATGAGGACGCTATACCTCCAATATATGATGATTGCAATGATGATTATGATATTTTCAGTCCACCTACTATTGAGGAGGAAATTAATTATGATTACAATATGCCTCCTATATTTGATGATTATGGTGATGAAAATAATAATGATAGCTATTTTGTTGAATTTGCTCCCACTACAATCAATAAGAATGACTATGTTTATGTGGGGAGTATTAATTCTTTTATGCATGAGGATCATGATAAGAATGTTTCTTGTGATAGTTATATTGTTACTTTTATTCATGATGCTACTGAAAGTTATTATGAGAGAGGGAAACATGGTTATATGCATCTCAATAATATTAAGTTTCCCCTCTTTATGTTGAAAAATTTGAAGTTGCACTTGTTTTGCCTTCCTATGCTTGTTGCTTTGTGCTTTCATGACTTGTTTCTTTACAAGATTCCTATGCATAGGAAGTGGGTTAGACTTAAAGGTGTTTTAAATTTGCTTCTTGATGCTCTCTTTTACTTCAATTCATATTTCCTATGTGAGCATCTTCTCAAACTATCAAGCCTAACTTAAAGGCATTAAAGAAAAGTACTTATTGGGAGGTAACCCAAAAGTTTTAGATGAGTCTTAGAAGTTATTACCTCTGTAATAACCGCTCCTTATCCTTTTTATTTTCTTTTTGTGCCAAGAGTAACCTCTAATGAGAGAGAAGTAATGATTGGGAAAGTTGCTGTCCCGAAACAGATTTCTGTGCTTCATCGTAAAAATTCGTAAGAGAGCTCTGTATGTTGGACTGAGCTGTAAGTTTTTGTGCTTCTGCCCCAGGTTGTTATATAACTTTCGTTAGTTCAACACTGTTTGATTTGAGCAACAGAAGGTCTTCGAAAAAATTCGTCTTTACCTGCTGGTCTATTTTGACAGATTTCTGCCATTTTCTGCATTTGCTTCTTGTTAGTTCCATCTTGAGTTCTTTTGGGGAATTGAGCTTTTTGAGGGAAGTTCTACAGTAGATAGTGTTCTAATGGAAGTTTATTTGGTGTTAGAACTGAACCTTGAGACTTATTTATCTTAAGTGCACTAATATTGCTAATGAGATTGTGTGAAGTTTTGTATGAAGGGAAAATTTCAGGTGTATGGAAGGAATGAGTAATGAGATGAAGGATGGACTAAAGCTCAATCTTGGGGATGCCACGCGTGTCACCCCAAGAAATATCCAAGAAGTACAAGCGTCAAAGCTTGAGGATGCCCAAGGCATCCCCTTCTTCATCAATAAAAATTCCAGGTTTCTTCCAAACGCTTCATTTTTATTGTTTCATGCACAGTTGTGTTTTTCTTGGAGCGTCTTCTTTTTATTTTTTGTTTTGGTTTTTAGTTTGCTTTTTTTGCTTTGTTTTCTGAATAAGTTGGTTGGACCCCCTCTTTCATACTTTGGTTTGCAAATAGTTTGGTTTGGTTTGGAGAAGAGTAGGAAAGTTCATGCTTATGTGGTAAAAAGAGCTTCTTTTTGACTGTGGCCTATGCTTTGTCATGCCATGCTTGATATTGTTTTGGCTTTATGCTTAGTATTATTTGCTGTAGCATGAATTGTTATAAACAATTGAGATTGCTTAATGTGCCTTGGATGAATCATGCGTTGTTTTAGCATATTAAAGCATAGTATAGTGGTATTCTCCTTTGATGATTTATTTGGGTTGACTTGGCACATGCTCACACCATGTTATGACTATCCAAAGTCACCATAGACTTTATGATCCTTTAGTTTTCAACTTGTAGTATCACTTTATGCTTTGATCAATGATGTTTTGTCGCTCTGCATGATTATGGCCATTATTGTTCTCTTAGTTTGTCGCTCCCAGTCTTTTGCTAGCCTCCACAACAAAGTATGAGTTCCACTCATGCATCCAACTCCCTAAACCAAGTTATTCCAAAGAGTCCACCATACCTACCTACTAGCTTATGCTATTCCAAGTACATTCATGCTTTTGTTTACCTTCCACTTGTTATAAGAAAACTAGTGATTAAAGCTCTCACGAACTTGATGGCACACTTTACTTTACTTGCCCTTAATAAACTTGAACCATTGTGTCTTCTATGTTGTATATGCTTGCACTTATTTGTCGGGAATTAGCAGAACCATGCTTTCATGGGGAACGCTTTCAACATTGCACTTGGTACTTGTACCTAGTTGATGTCATGCTCTTTTGTATATGGATGTCGTCGGTGTGAAATGAAAGGGGAGCTTGTAAGTCCATGGAGTTATGTATATGTGTTAGAGAAACGCCTGGGCCGCTGGTCTAATCCATGCTGACATGGTGGAAACCTGCAGCGTAACCATAATGAGCTGTCTATGAAGCATTCTTCTTATTAAAAAAAGAGTCCTATATTGAGAAAAAAAAGAGAAAAGAAAAAAAGAGATACTATGAAAAGAGGAAAGAGAGAAAAAAGCACCATATTCCCATGGTAAATAAGAAGATTGCTGAGATGCTCGTTGTCTGCTTGCCTTGTCATTTTGATATGGGGATTCTTCCGTATCATCGGGCAAGGGGTACCCCGTGGGCGGTTCTCTATGATACACATGTACTTACGATGACAAGAACTTACCGGTGACTAAACTTGAGTAGCATGAGGAGCGGCCCTCGTATACAAGGGACATGAGATTTCTGACTGATACTTCGTCAAGCATGTTTACCATAGTTTGTTCACTTTAACCTTAATCACTTCAAGATGCTTATGATAGGGGCAATGAGAGCTGAAAGCTATAAGTACCATAATTTTTGGAAGCTCTTTATGAGACTTGAATCCCTACTTCCTTTTACAAAGGCCTTTCTTCCACTATTATATTGTGTCTCCACCTTCTACCTTTATGCACCTACTTTGAGAGCATAGTGGCCATTCTTAGTTCTATGTGCATTGTCCCAAGACTAGTTGATTGATGCATACTTTGATATTGCTTGTTTTAAACTATTGTATCTAGTAACTATTATGAACTTCGAAGGTGTCCTATGCATTTATATTTGCTACTCTATTGAGGGACAAGCTGAATGCTATTATGCTATGTTTTCTTTATGTGAAACAAACAAACGTCTTGTAAAGCATTGTTATTCATGAATCTTTTGTTTGTGCCTTTTCATGTTGCATCATAGTTTCTTTGTCTTATTGCTAGAACTTTTTATTTCATGCTATGATTGAAGTACTATGATCCCAGCTTTGAATGTTTTGCAAATACTTTGATCAAGTTTTTGATGGTGCATGTCACCTCAAAAATTATTCATTCTTTTTATCACTTACCTACTGGAGGACGAGCAGGAGTTAAGCTTGGGATGTTGATACATTGCAAATGTATCTATAATTTTTGATGTTCCATGCTTAGTTTTATCTACTTTCTTATGTTTTGTCCACACTCTGGAGTACTTTTCTTATGATTTCTTGGACTAACCTATTAACAAGATGCCAAAGTGCCAGTTGCCTGTTTTCTACTGTTTTTGGTTCTAGGAAAGTCAGAAAATATTCTCGGAATTGGACGGGACAAAAGCCAAAGTTGATATTTTACCGGAAGACTCACGGAGCCAGAATACGAGACAGAGGAGGGCCAAGGCCTGGCCACACCATGTGGTGGCGGGGGCTAACCCTGGCCGTGCCACTAGGTGGTGTGGGCCCCTCTAGCCTCCACCGACCTTGCCTCTTTGCCTATAAGGTGCCCCCTGATGCATAAACCCTAAATAGTCAAGCCTCCAGCCACGAAAAGTTCCGCAGCGCCGCCGCCACCGAAGGGGAGATTCGGGGGACAGAAAGTCTCTGTTCCGGCACCCTGCCGGGACGGGGAAGTGCCCCCGGAGCCATCTCCATCGATCTCCACCGCCATCTCCATCACCATTGCTGATTCCCATGATGAGGAGGGAGTAGTTCTCTCTCGAGGCTAAGGGTTCTACCGGTAGCTATGTGTTCATCTCTCTATCTATGCATGATCTTGTTGTGGTCATGAGCTTGTAATCTATAGATCTACCTTGCTACTCAAGTGCTTTAATGAATCTCTGCTCTCCCCATGTGTGTGAAAGTGACAGCGTGCTCACCATGGTGGCACTTAGGCTAGAGATTCCAAATACTTGTTATGAGTTATATTTGGAGTTGGATGTTTCTATGAAATTGTGGTGTTTGTTGGACTCATCTAGAACTCAAGGTGACAGTGTGGGGTTTTCTAGATGGGAAAGTCTTACTTTGAGGTGTGCTGTTATAGCCCTACCGTTGATTAGAGTGTCCAACCGGAGAGTAGTTAAGAGTAGTATCATAAAGAGAAGATATTTATATGAGAGTGTTCACTAGTGAAAGTATGATCCCTAGGCCTTGTTTCTAAGCATTCAAACACCGTTTGCTATTAGATCTGTTACATGTTTGCTTGCTTCCATCTTTATTTCAGTTTGCCTTTAGTCTTTTCCACGCCATCAAGTTATTTCCTAGCACCGTTACCACTTATAATTATCCTTACCACTTGTATTTCACTATCTCTTCGCCGAACTAGTGCACCTATACACCTGACAAGTGTATTGGTGTGTTGGGGACACAAGAGACTTCTTGTATCTTGATTGCAGGGTTGCTTGAGAGGGAATACCTTTGACCACTTCCTCCCTGAGTTCGATAAACCTTGGGTGATCCACTTAAGGGAAAACTTGCTGCTGTTCTACAAACCTCTGCACTTGGAGGCCCAACAACTATCTACAAGAATAGAAGTGCGTAGACATCAATGTGGCGCGGCTCTGGGGTGGTCCAGTGGCTAGCAGGGGCCGTGGGGTGGACCGTGGGCGGTGGTGAGGTCACGCCTCACTCCCTGGAGTGGCGGAGAGGGGCTGGCGGTCTGCTGCAGCTTGTGCACGTTTGGTCGGTGAGCATGGCCTCGGGGTGGTGGAGAACTGTTGCCCTAGGCCATTGGGTAGGTCCTTGATGGACTGGTTGGGTTTAGGGGAGACAAGGGCATTGATTTGAGTTCAAATGGCTCGACAAAATTTGATAAAAACAGTGATAGTTAGGCCAGTTTAATTCTGCCCACCAAGTGTTCGATCAAATGGCCGCATGAATTCAAATTTGGAATTTTGAAATGAAATTTTGGTGGAGTTGTTGGTCTCATGCTTGAGCATCTCTGGTTGCTAGGATTTTCCAAGTGGAATTCATTTGAGTGGTTTTTGAAAAAGTGTGATCTATACAGATGAACTAGATTCAATTTTCAATTGTCATTTAAAATTAGAGTTTGAATGTTTTTGGGAGATCACAAAGTGGGCCTTGGCACATCACTACTTGTACTAGCAAGGGGTGTAAAGAACCACAATTGTCTCTATTGGAATTTGATTGCTAGGAACACCCAAAGTGGGTTAGGTGATTAAAATGGCAAAAGTGACCATTTCCTTTATTTAATTCTTTTTGATTTCTTTTTCTTTGGTTTTTGCTTGGGAATGATCTAGATGAGGTGACATTGATCATAGAACCATTTCACAACCATTAGAACAAACAATCATGGCATTTCACACAACTCCTATTTTAAATGCACACGCATATGAATGCTTAAAGATTTTTAAATGGAAAAAGGTTTTATTAACCCTAAATTGGGTAGATTTGATCTTGATTAACCCTGATTAAAACTTTGGGATGTTACATCGAGGATCTGTTTGATCAGTTGACTGGTGGCAGAGTGTTTTCCAACATTGATCTTAGGACTGGTTATCATCAACTCAAGATTCATGCAACGGATATTCCAAAGACCGCCTTTACCACCAGATATGGATTGTATGAGTATACGGTCATGTCTTTTGGATTAACCAATGCCCCCGCTTATTTCATGAATCTCATGAATAAGATCTTTATGAATTTTCTGGATAAGTTTGTCATTGTTTTTATCGACAATATTCTTATCTATTCCAAGTCAGAAGAAGACCATGAGCAACATCTGAGAATTGTCCTTGAAACCCTTAGAGAGCATCAGTTGATGCCAAGTTTTGTAAATTTGAGTTCTGGTTGAAGGAAGTAGGATTCCTCGGACATATTGTGTCGGCAGGAGGAGTCGCTGTTGATCCCGCCAAGATCAAATATGTGGAAGAATGGGAAGCCCCAACCACTCAAACCCAAGTCCGTGCATTTCTCGCATTAGCAGGATATTACCGCAAGTTTGTTCAAGGATTTTCAAGCATCGCAAGACCAATGACCCAACTGTTGAAGAAAGATAAGAAGTTTGAATGGACGGACAAATGTGAAGCGAGTTTTCAAGAACTCAACAAGAGATTGATTTCAGCCCCAATATTGATTATGCCGGATATCAAGAAGCCTTTTGATGTGTATTGTGATGCATCCAAGATTGGTCTCGGATGTGTGTTGATGCAAGAAGGCAAAGTCATAACATATATGTCCCGACAACTGAAGCAGCATGAGAAAAACTACCCTACCCATGATCTTGAACTAGCAGATGTAGTTTTAGCAGTGAAGACATGGCGTCATTACCTTATGGGTAACCGCTATGAGATTTACTCGGATCACAAGAGCTTGAAGTATATTTTCACTTAGAATGAGATGAATATGAGGCAAAGGAGATGGATAGAGTTAATCAAGGATTATGACCTTGACATTCACTATCACCCTGGCAAAGCCAATGTGGTAGCGGATGCTCTTAGCAGATTGCCGTGTAGATTAAACACCATGATCAAAGAAACCTAGCCAAGTTTGCATGAAGAGTTTGAGCAGTATATAACGGAGCTAGTTAGCAAAGGATTCTTAGCTAGCATTGAACTTCAACCCACTTTGATCAGTCAGATCTAGGAGGCACAGAAGGGAAATGCAAGTATCGATAGAATCAAATGTCGTATCGGTACAGGAAAGGTACCTGGATTCACAGAAAACGAAGAAGGAGTTTTGTGGTACAAAGGACATATTTGTGTGCCAGCAGATTCCGAGCTGAAGCAAGTTATCATGCAGGAAGCTCATGATACTCTTTATTCTATCCACCCCGGAGGAACAAAGATGTATCAGGATTTGAAGGAGCAATTTCGGTGGCACAAGATGAAGAGAGAAATCGGAAGCTACATAGCCAAGTGTGATATCTGTCAGCGAGTCAAAGCGGAACGTCAATGACCCGTAGGACTTTTTCAACCATTACAGATTCCAGAATGGAAATGGGATTCTGTCAGAATGGATTTCATCATCGGTTTGCCTACTTCTAGTAGGGGAAATGACTCTATTTGGGTCATAGTTGATAGACTATCCAAGGTAGCCTATTTTATACCTTCAAACTACCTACCAGAGTTCTAAGCTAGCAGATTTGTACATTGCTAGAATCGTCAGTTTGCATGGAACCCCCAAGACCATTGTGTCGTATCGGGGAACCCAATTTACCTCAAGATTTTGGAAGAAAGTCCAAGCAGGATTGGGAACCAAGTTGAATTTCAGCACAACTTATCACCCGCAGACCGATGGACAGACTAAAAGAGTCAAACAAATCTTAGAAGATATGTTGAGAGCTTGTGTTCAAGAGTATGGATCCAAATGAGAAGATTGCCTTTCGCAGAATTTTCATACAACAACAGTTATCAAGCCAGTTTGCAAATGGCCCCATTTGAATTCTTATATGGAAGGAAGTGATGTACCCCTTTGAATTGGTCGCAAGTAGGAGAGTGTCAGATTTTCGGACCCGACATCCTACGAGAAGCCGAAGAGAAGGTTCACAAAGTCCGTGAGCACCTCAAGACCGCCCAATCAAGACAGACACTACAAGGAATGTGCTAACTGGTGACCCCAAATATTGGTCATAGAAAGGTCATAATAATTCATCTATGCACTTTCTATGACCAAAAACAGTAGGTCACATAATGAGGGTCACTATAGACAGCTAACGACCTTTTTTTGAATTGGTCATGGATAGTTATGATCAAAATAGATGGTCATAGTGTCCATGACCAAACAATTTGGTCATGAGAAAACTAGTCTATCCACGTCAGATCCCACGTGGCCAATCCTACTTGGCAAATCTGTGACCAAACTTAAATTAGAATCAACCCAGTCCAGTTTGGTGTTTTACATGGCCAAGCCCAATAATTTAGCCTATTTATATTTGGTTTCTTATCATTTTTGACCAACTACTTGGCCCAAGCCCATTTCAGCCTTTTTGTATTTGGACCATGGCCTTTTTTCCTCAATTTTTTAACATTTGTTTTTTTCTGATATGATGGGTCCAAATTGTTAGGTTATAGAAAGTGGGCCCTAGTTGTCAGGTCCTATAAAACACGTCCCAAATGTGAGGGTCTTATTATTTCAATTTTTGATTTGTCATCAAATAAATAACCAATATTTAAATCAGAACATATGAACAACAGTATAATACTTCAAATAACAGTTAGAATCAATCTCCTACATCATATAACATATATAGAACGACAATCATAGTATAATACAGATACAACAGTCACAATCATATAATGCGGGGTAGTCCCAGCCCCCGCGGCAGCACCTCAGCATGTGCTCCTCCTTGCCGATCACGTCGTCGGCCTACGTACTCCTGCTACCCCAGCACGTCACCAGTCGTCATGCTCCCGCTTAACTAGGGCTTCACCGGCCATAGTACTAACATACCTTAATTAACTCCATGTGAAGGAAACAAATTATCTGAAGAAGACAACATTGCTGATCAGAATGCATGTATAATCAATGATTAACAAGTTTTTATGCATCTAGTATACCAACGATGAACATGCATCATCATTCATTACTGCTAGTCTATACTACACCACTATAGCAAAAATATATAAACATTAGACAATACATGAATGGGGGAGAAGATAAACATCACGACTAGTAGAAGCTTGGAGTGGTGACCGGAAGTACTAGAAGCAGCTCGGGGAAGTGGCCAATAGCAGCAGCTAAGACATGTGGTTTCCCAGGCAGTAGCTTCGGCTGGACTACCGGCAACAGTAGCCAGGGTAAGCGACCACAAGCCCGTTCCTCTGTGCCGCCATCCATGCGCGAGGGCGGGCCCCTCCTAGCGGCAGCGGTAAAACAGCATACTGAATCCATTTTGCAATAACAGAACACTGCAACAATTAACTGAAGTATTAAACATGCACAACCAATCTCTTTGTTTTAGCCTTGTAGGTAACAATATTGACTTAAATAATAGTAGAAGTATGAAAAATTAAATAGACTGGAAGCATTTTAGTGCCTATAGAATCAGTCCCAAAAAATATGCTTGTGGTCCTAAAATTATCTAACAAACTTGAGCAAATACCTAGATATAAGAAATTAGATGGAAAATTCCGAACAAGTACAGTAATCAGGCAGATAATAACTCAAACTTTATTTCACAGGTTTAGTTCTTCTATCTAGTTCCAGAGATTAGTATGCAAGCAAATTAGTTGAATTAGCATGTAGAAGTACAATCCAGCATCACAGACCCAATAATCTAACCAAACTAAAGCTATAGGTTCCTGCTCTGTGATCTCAAGGTAGTATGGTTTACTTCATTTCGTAACTATGATCATAGTACTACTAACCAACTGTACAAATAAAGCCGACATTACGACCTGAATTGAAAGAAATAGACAACAACTATATAGTGAGTACTACTAATTGCAGAAATCAATAGCAGTATGTCCAGAGATAATTACTTATTCAATCTGACACTTTTCAAACCATATTACCCTAGCAAACAATATTTGGTGTTACAATAACTCAGTTAAAGCAACAAGTGCATCAAACTTCTAACATTAGTGGAAAAATAGCAGGGTATCAACAGATACATTTCCATTGCTCAACCCTTTAGAGATGCATCTAATAATTTTAATCACAAGTCATCTACTAATTTTAATAATTTTAGAGATGCGTCTAATAATGCTACAGAAACATGAAAGGGCAGAAGTTGGTACCATAGAAATAATTATGGAAAATAAGTGTTACACGCTTCATGATTCAGTTCATATTATAGGTTAAGTGAGCTATTCATTCTGTACTAGAAAAAACACCGAACATGTGGAAGAAGTTAAAGAAGTTGGGTGCTATCATGTCACCTGCCGAATTTGACTACTAACACGTACTCCCCTCACCCATAGAGGAAAATGTATTGCAGTAAACCTATGGTCTGATCAAAATGACACTCTGAAGACTACAAAAAGGTAGAGACATATTACGATGCACCAGAAAGGGGTGTTCAGAGAAGGCAATTCATCAAAAGTCTGCCAAACAGATATCCAGTACACTAAGATGACCAGATCCTACCAGACACGCCTTGATTTTGGGTTATACATAATTGCGACTTGATTAGGACTACTAGCCACGCGATTGAGAGGAGGACCAAAGCATAGCATATGAGTCACGACCAGCTACACAGTAAGTACAAGGTGCTACACAAGTTGGAAGTTGGAGTGGATGAGAGGACCAGTCGGCAGCATAGCACGCACCCAGATCCGCCGCTGAGCAGCGCCTTTGTACATTTGTGCCCATCCATCTAAGCTATCCCTATGGCCTAGAACTGGTATATCATCACATTTAAATATATCAATCAAAATCTCTGACTAGTATGTCACATTTAAACAACAACTACTATACAAGAACTCAATGTACACATTTACTAGTTTAGGAATTGCATGACTTTAACATTGCATTTATACCTGATATGATCAACTAATGCACCGTAATCAGGATAACTTTCATGACCAATGCACGTGAGTAAGACTACCTCGTAGTCGATCCACAAGGTAGCAAAGTGCCTTCCCATAGCGGCTCTGTACATGTCGTCGATGATGTTCGCCACCTGCCCCCTCCCCGATTTGCAGCCTTTAGCCCATGCTCCTCCTTGAGGCGGCCAACCATGGCGCAAGGTGGTTCCACGGAGGACTTGGCATGGACAACGCGTATGGCAGAAGAAGGTTATCTTCATCTCAATGAGCACAGATGGATGCTGCTGCAAGAAAATATAATGATTTCAACACTTGAGCTAGCCACACGAGAGCAGATGTGATACTAACACTCTTGGGGCCAAACTAAAGCATGAGTTCACAACAAGACCATCAGAGTAGGGAAATTACATTCTATATTCTAACTGAACAACAAAAATAAATCAATAGGGTAATATAGGAATAGTGTTTTTCGGAAGCTGAGCAATGTCTAGAACTCTTCTAAGCTCATAGAAAATTGACATGTCAACTAAAATAAGAAAATACATCATTGTTTACATGCTCCTCTACTAAGAAAATATTGTTATTACCATTGTGAAGAACCTCATCCTTGATAAAGTCCTTCAACAATTCCCCGAATCTAAAGCAAACAGAAAAAAAGTTCAGAACCTCATGATAAATACTCTATTGTCATGGAAAACAGTAACATGGAATATAACCAGCTAGCTAGTCCTCTGTTTTGACATAAAGCTGTTACATTGCTTATTGCCAATAGTTAGCTTCTAAATGGATAGCACTGTATTACAGAATTACAAAAACTCAATGCCATATAAATTAGGAGTGTTTTAGTATAGAAGTAGTACTGCAGACACCTGATTCATCGGATAAAAAATGTAGAGGAACTTGCATCGCTGGGCTATGTTAGCTAGTAAACATCCGTAGACATGTATCTGGTACATCTTGCTAGATAAAACAATTTCAAACACTAGATTGAACACGAGGTGAAGGGAGGCTGCACCACCATAGAGCTCACCAGGTTGGAGGCAGGGGATCGGTCGCGGCAGCAGCAACCCGTGCATCGTTTCTGTCGTGGTCGGGGAGGAGCAAGAGGTGCAGTGGATCGGCAGACGGCCTTGAACGAGGTAGGTGGAGACAAGAAGCCACCTAAAATAGTTAGAAAACCCCATGATATAATAAAAATAAGTTCTCGAGAATCTTGCTCTTCTGAAATGTGCATCATATTGTGTGGTCTTACTTTTTTAGGAGATGTTGATGTTTCCTGCATTTTCCATGCACTAACTTATAGACCTGAAAAATCCAGCTACAATTGGTGAAGTCGAATCGGTATCACATTGATTGGAACTTCAAATTGTCATAGCAGCTAACCTTCATAATTCTCTGTATTGTAGGGCAACAAGGAAACTTATTAAAGTAGGCAAGAACTGTTCAGTAGGAGATTCCTCTCATTGATTTACCATTGAAGGTTGCACATTGTGGGCTGATAACTATGCTTGATCTTTTATTGTTTGTAATAATTGGCTACCGGCTAGAGAAGAATATATTTGAAAGTGGTTTCTTAATGCCCATCTTGATAGATAGCACCGTATACAAAATAGATCAACGGATTAGCAATAGAAGATCCCATGCATGTGATGTTTCTTATTTAAATGTTCTAGCCTACGAGATTTCAGGTAACCATAAGTATACAAACTCTAGGATCACCTTGATAATATATTTATTCTTTGTGTTCTGTCAGAATACGAGTTTGGGCTACAGATGTCAGTGTCAAACAAAAGGTGGCTTTGTTGCATAAAAACGGGTTGTAAGTCTAAAGGATCCAAAAGATCTTTTAAATGGTTCTTTGAATCTTGCTTGATTTGTTATATAGATGGTGGCATGTTTAGAGAATAAACAAGTACAAGCCAATATACTTTATGGTCATAAATGTAATCAAGGATTTGCTTAACTTGGCTAATATGAAAATAATAAAGTAAGCTGGAGTTCCATGACCTAACCATTAAAGTAAGCAGGAGGTGCTAGGCTCGAAATTATACTACTTCCCAATTGGTTTAGCTGTGTGAAAACACATAGAAGAGAAGGGTGGGCGATCTTGGTGCAGTAGTAAGTAGTTACAGTAGAGATTTCTAAAGGCTGCACACACACAAACCTGGTCTTTCTGGATTAGTTGCAGCCTGAATGTGCACGCATGGTGGTGCCTTCCTCCTTTGTGCAGCCATTGTCCTAGATGGTGGCGGTGGCCGTCATATCGAGGTGGAACCCATCCTCCTCATGAGAGAGCCGCGGTAGCGACGACTACTAGTTGCAGGCATGCCAATGTGTAGCTCCTTGATGGATCTGGCAAACCTCCTGGTCTAGGCAACGAGCTCCGGAGAGAGAGAGAGAGCTTCACGCCCATCTCAGACAACTACAGAGGGAGACGGAACAAATTTTAAACCATCTGAATTCCACATATTAGTAGTAGAAATTAAGAATTGAAGAAGGATTGAAGAATACGCAGTAGGGTTGACCGGGCTGACCTTGACGTCGCGGATGACGATGAAGGCCATGGGAGAACGAATCCCACCGCCACGAGGCTGTGGAGCATCAGGTTTTTTGTCCTTGATGGCGGCTTGCAGGGCCTAGTAGGGTTCTCGCGCGAAAAAGTCTCGAGTTCGAGATCAAGAGAGGAGGACTGGGATGTAGTGCTGCCGCTGGAGCGAGAGAGGCGAGACAAGGGTGGCGGCGCCCGGGATCCACTTGAGGAAGAGAGAGATGGGAGAGGTTGATTGGAGATATGGGCGGCAGCGAAAGAAAGGTGGGGGGAGGGGAATTAGGTCAAGTCACGCACAGATATTTGGCATGATGGGATTTGAAATTTTTGATCCCGCGCGTACATATCCTGCCGGATGGCACCAAAAATTGAGTAAAATATCTCGGACAACTTATATGTGAATAATTTGAGTTCGGTCTACCTGACTAAGTGGTGGGCTGGGTCTATCGATGTTACTTTCTTGGTCTACATGATAAACATGATTCCCATATTTGCACGACATGTAGACTATGGATATGGACACATAAAAATGACACGTAGGCAAAACTCATGAGTTGGCATCTAGTCAATTCAGTAATGACCATTTAATTGGTCGCAATCACCTAAAATTAAGGTCGCAGACGAGCCTATTTATGTTATGACCAATTGGTGTAAGCAAGTTATAAGCTTCCTCACAATAAAGGTCATAATTTTACAAGGTTTGGACCCTTCCAAATGCCATATGTCCATTTGATTTGGAATGGTCATAGATCTATGACCAATTCACCCACGGTCACTACGAGAAGGTCATAAGTCAACACATTTCTTGTAGTGAGAAGAGTTGTGCTGACAAGAGACGTAGAGACCTGACCTTCAATGTCGGATATTTTGTGTATCTTAAAGTGTCACCGTTGAAAGGAATGCAACTTTTCAGCTGAAAGGAAAGTTAGCCCCTAGATATATTAGACCGTTCAAGATTTTGAATCACCGAGGAGAAGTATCGTATCAACTGGAACTGCCAGAGGAGATATCAGCCATCCATAATATGTTCCATATCTCGTTACTTCGCAAATGCTTAGAAGTGCCGGAGAAGACCGAAGTTTTCAAGAACATCGATCACCAAGCCATTGATATCAACAAGGATTTGACTTATCGTGAAGTGCCAATTCGTACCTTAGAAGAAGCTTTCAGAACCACCAGGACCCGGAGTATCAAGTTTCTCAAGATCCAATGGAGCAATCATACAGAAGAAAAAGCCACTTGGGAGCGAGAAGATACATTAGGACTGAGTTTCCAGATCTCTTTAGTTCCTAGTTTTTCTTAAATCTCGGGACGAGATTTTGTTTAAGGAGGGAAGGTTTGTAACATCCCAAAACTTTAATCAAGGTTATTAAATCCTAATTACCCAATTTAGGGTTAACAAAAACTTGTTATTATTAAAATAATTATGAATGCATGTGTATGTTGCATTAGTGTAGAATTGTTTGAAAATGCCATGTTTGATTGTTCTAAATGGTATGAAATGGTTTAAGGGTGAATGCCACATCATCTAGACCATTTACAAGAATTGTCCAAAGAAAAAGAAATCAAATAAGATTAAATAATGCAAATGGTCATTTTGACCCTTTTAATCCACTAGGCCATTTTAGTTGTTCCTAGAAGTAAATTTCAAACCGAAACTTTCTCAACTCTTTTCACCGCTTGCTAGACCAAGTAAAGATGTACCAAGGCCCACTTTACAAACTTACAAAAACCTTTAGCAAAGCAATTTAAATGACATTTGAAAATTGAATCAAGTGTATGTGTTAAGATCACCATTTCTCAAAAACCAACCAAACCAATTCACCTTGGCAATCCCAAGCAAACATAGTCTCTCAAGCTTAATACAAAACCACTCAAAAACTTTGAATCCAAAATTCAAATTTAAATCTCTTGCGGCCATTCCCTCAAACACTTGGCGGGCACAGCACAACCATCTTCCTAACTTCACTATTTGGGCATAGATCACTAGACCATTGGCCCTCATTCTACTCCCCCTGTCCCCCCTGGTGTCGAGCAGCAGCAGACCAGCCACCCCCCTTCGCCGCTACAACAGTAGAGCGCCGCCCAAAAATGGTCACCGATGGTCGACCACGCCCAAGCCATAGCAGACCACCCCGCGCTTATCCAGGACGCCTAGGAGGATCGCCGCACCCTACCGCCTCTCCCTGTCCCTTTCACGAGCGCTGCCAGGCCCTGAACCACCGCAGAATAGCCGCACCCACCATGTCTGCGCCATGCCAAGAACGCGCTAGAGCGCTGATGACACACAAGTATAGGGGGTGTATTGCAGTATTTTCGATAAGTAAGAGTGTCGAACCCAACGAGGAGCAGAAGGTGCTGGCTAGTGGTATGGATCAGGAATTCTCTGCAAATACTTAGCAAACGGATTTTTAGGGGTTTTTGATAAAGCAAGTAAACAAAGTACGAGCAAACAAAAGACAATAGGAATAAATGTAGCAAGTGGCCCAATCCTTTATGCAGGAAAGGACAAGCCGGTTGTATTTCTTAAGATGACCAAACGTTCTGGAGGACACATGGGAAGACTGTCAAGTGCTTTCGCTTCATATAGTCGATTAATCTTCTTTAGCTTGCTAAGTGTTGTGTGGGTGAACCTGTGCTAATGTACCGCCCCATCCAAGACTAATATATACTTGTGATTATATCCCTTGCAAACATCCAAGACTAATATATATAGGTGAAGTTTCATGTAGTCGACGTTCACATGACACCACTAGAAGAAGTACACCACAACTTAAATAACAATCTATTGAATATTTCTCAACGCAACTCCACTACTAACAACAAGTCTTCTCCCATGTCCTCAAGAACAAAACGAACTACTCACAAGACATCATATGGATCATGATCAGAGATGGAATAATGATGTATAACAATCTGAACATAAACAATAATTCAATGGTTCACTCAATAGCATCAACTATAAAGAGTAATCAACACCGGGAAAGTTTCCCCTACGAACTATGCAAGATTCAACTCAATGTTACAGCAATATGGAGATGGTGATGAGGGTGCTGATGGTGATGATGATGATGATGATCCCGATGAACGCCAGCTTGATGGTGGTGTTGATGGCGACGATCTCCCCCCTCCGAAAAGAAATTCCCCTGGCAGAAATCTGTTTGCCAGAGAGATCTTTCTCTCTCGGTGTTTTCCGCCCCGCAGAGGCGGCGGAATCTTTCTGTGGTCGCCCCCCGAGTCTTATGGTTTCGGGAGGATGATATACGCTAGAGGGGAGAGGCTGAAGTGGGCCAGGGTGGCCACACCACCTCCATCTTTTGGCATCCTTAGTCTTCTGGAAAAATAGGATTTTCCGTATATTTTCCCGGATTTTCTGATCTTTGCGAATTTTGCGTCCAAACAGCACCTTTTCCATCAGAATCCTGACTGCAGCGGTCCATGCTCCAAAAGTCATCAACCATGCAAAAATAGATGAAATAACATAAGTATCACCTCTCAATATGAAATATATCAATGAATAATAGTGAATTAAGACATAGAATAGTGATGCAAAATGGACGTATCAACTCCCCCCAAGCTTAGACTTTGCTTGTCCCCAAGCGAAACTGAGCTCAATAAACATGGCACAGGTTTATGGAGTGAAGAGTTGATAAAAGAATACGGACAAGAGGCATCACATTCATCAAATACATAGATCATAATAGAAGACAACTCACTATTATATAAGTCAACTTGTAATAGGTAAAGGAAACACAATAAAGATACATAAAGTGAATCAAAATTGGTAATGGCAAACTTAGCTCTTGGTCGAAGAATAGTTGATAATTTGCTGGAGTTTACAAATAGCTGGTTTTCAAAGATAGCTTTCAAAGTAGTAAACATCAAGATAAGAGCAAAGTGCAAAACAAGGAACATAAGAAACATGATTGAATAAATCATCATATGAATGAATGAAACACATAAACTCAAAATACTTGCTGAGATAGAAGGGAATAGGTTTACTGACTCAACTATAAAGTAAAAGAAAGGCCCTTTGCAGAGGGAAGCAGGGATTGCAAGTCTCATAAAGAGCTCCCAAAAATTATGATACTTACTAGCTTTCAGCTCTCATTGCCCCTATCATAGGCATCTTTAGGTGATTAAGGTTAAAGTGATCAGATATGAGGATATGCATTGACAAGTTGTAAGTTGAGAATCTCATGTCCCTTGAATACGAGGGCCGCTCCTCATGCTACTCAAGTTTAGTCACCGGTAAGTTCTTGTCATCATAAGCATTTGTGTATCATTGAGAACTGCCAACGGGGTACCCCTTGCCCGATGATACAGAAGAATCCCCATATCAAAATGACAAGGCAAGCAGACAACAAGTATCTCAACAATCTTCTTATTTACCATGGGAATATGGTGCTTTTTTCTCTCTTTCCTCTTTTCATAATATCTCTTTTTTTACTTTTTCTCTTTTTTCTCAATATCGGACTCTTTTTTATAAGAAGAATGCTTCATAGATACTCGTTATGGTTACGCTGCAGGTTTCCACCATGTCAGCATGGATTAGACCAGCGGCCCAGGCGTTTCTCTAACATATATGCATAACTCCATGGACTTACAAGCTCCCCTTTCATTTCACACCGACGACATCCATAGACAAAAGAACATGATATCAACTTGGTACAAAGTACCAGTGCAATGTTGAAAGCGTTCCCCATGATAGCATGGTTCTGCTAATTCACAACTTACAAAGCGCAAGCATATATGCAACATAGGTGAGCACAATGGTTCAAGTTTTTGAAATGGAAGAAAGTAAAGTGTGCCATCAAGTTCGTGAGAGCTTTAATCACTAATTTTCGCATAACAAGTTTAATTTGGGAGGTAGATAAAACAGGAATTTACTTGGAATAGCAATAATGCTAGTAGGTAGGTATGGTGGACACGAATGGCAAAGGTTTTGGTTTAAAGGAGGTGGATGCACGAGAAGAATACCCTCTCAGTATAGGTTTTTGGCTAGCAAGGCTGGGTAGCAAGTACAAGAGTTGAAGGAAACAAACAAACATACAAATGATGAAGACAAACATGCAATCTTCCTTGGAAGCACAAAAGATCATAACTAGAGAATACTAGACTTATGAGCAAATCAAAAAAGAAAGATGATGAAATTATTTTTCTTTAGAGTACTTCTATCTTTTTCTTTTCAACTCTCAAAAAGGTGTTGCTACTAACCGAGCCAGGTTTGCCAAAACCAACTAAATTAACTCAATGATCCCAAAGTGCTACCAATACTAACAACAAGATCAATCATATAACCACGAATTGAAAACTAATATAAGCTATGCAAAAGAGTGAATGATAGAACTTCTCATTAATATTCCATAACGGAAACTCACACCAAGGGATACATATCTAACGAGAGAGGGGACTCTTCCATAATGCAAACCATACTACACAATAACTCCTGTATTCATGAGATGACTCTACTAATAAGGTAAAAAGATAAAAGATAGTGATATGATACCGTGGCACTCCTCCAAGCTTGGAACAAAACAAGGGGATGCCAAACCTGATGACGAATTACTCCTTCGGTGGTGGTGGTATCCTCTCATCTTCGTCCATCTTCCAGGGTAAAGGCTTCCCATCAACAAAGGACATCGTGGTTTCCAACATCCTGAAACTTGCAGCAACACTTATGCGTTTAAATCTAGCCTCATACTCACAGTTTTGATATTGAACGTCATAGAACTGTGCTTGCAGTTTGTTGGTTGTTTGGCGGAGTGAGAAGACTTCGTCTTTGAGTTCAGCAGTCTCCTTTTGGTGCTCGGTGATGAGTTCGGAACAAATCTTATGGATGATATCCACTTCGCGCTCTGCCATCTTCCTGTACCTAAAGACTTCTTGCTCCAGTGCTTCCATCCTGTCCTCCAGACTTCCTTAACCTTTAGGGCCTTGAACCTCTTTAATCCGGACCTCCCCACCTTCAAGCAACAACTCCTTGGGATAAATCTTCAATTCTCTCATGTATGGGTTGATGATATCTTCTAAATAATCTCCTTTGGATGATCTAGAGGAAGACATTGTGGCTCCAAATCTAGGATTCTACCTGGTAGAAACAGATTGGAACAAAAACATGACGAAAGCACGATATACGAACCTCGGGGGATCCAGGGAGTTATATATTACGAAGTTTCATATCAAAAGGAAGGTACTGGGTGAAAACGGGTGGGAGGCGGAGTCCTAGGTGGCCTCACTACCTGGTGGCGCGACTAGGGGTGGGCCCGCGCCATGGGGTGGTGTGGGCCACCCTGGCTCCGTTTCCGTCCCTTTTTCGCTTCGAAACTTTCCTTATCGACTGAAAACTGCACAAATATAGTTTTATTGTATTTTCGCAGAACTTTTCTTACCAGAACCGTTACCTACATGAAAACATACTCTGCAGGTCTCTGAATTTGGTATTTAGTGGATTCTTCCAGAGTCACCACTTGAATCATCAATATCTTCATCTTTATACACTTATTATTGGAGTCATAAAACCTTTCTCTTCCTTATTACACCATTATCTCCACTTCCTGGAAATTTCTTTCACACAAAACTTCACACAGTTCTCATTAGCAACATTAATATAAGTGAAGTGATAAAACCTTTTGAGTCCAACTTTAACTGAAAACCATCAAAACAAAAGCTACTTTAGCAACTCCTTTCGAAAACCCAAAAATAATTCAAAAAGGAAATCGAATAAAGAAGCAAATTCAAGAGTGGCTAAATCTGTCAAAACAGACTAGCAGGTAAAGATCAATTTTTTTCGAAAATATTTTGTTTCTCAAATCAAAAAGTTCAAAACTAACGAAAGTTAAATAACAACCTGGGGAAGAAGCACAAAAAATTACATCTCAATCCAACATACAGAGATCTCTCACGAATTTTTACGGTGAAGCACAAAAATCTGTTTCGGGACAGCAACTTCCCCAAATCTTACTTCTCTCTCATTAGAGGTTGATCTTGACTCAAAAACCAAACAAAACGGATAAGGAGCGGTTATTACCGAAGTAATAACTTCCAAGACTCAAAGAAACAAAAACAAACTAAAAGCAAAAACAAATTGGGTTGTCTCCCATAAAGCTCTTTCTTTATAGCCATTAAGATGGGCATGCTAATTTTGAAGAAGCTCTCATAGGGATATGAATTGAAGTGAAAGAGAGAATTGAGAAGAAAAAACACACACATTTAAGTCTAACCCACTTCCTTTGAAAGGGGATTTTGTAACCAAACAAGTTATTGAAACTACAGGCAACTTGCATAAGAAGGCAAAAGATGTGCAACATAAAAACTTTCGGCATAAAATGAGGAAACTTGATATTATTGAGATGCATAAGAACACTTTTTCCTCTCTCATAATAACTTTCAGTATCATGCATAAACTTAACAATATAGCTATCACAAGGACCATCATAGCAATGATCACTTATTCTAACAGAAAAGACGGGAATATTAGCTCTCATAACATTACTATGTGAAACAATATTAGAGGTATCCTTACAAAGGATAGTGTGTCCCTCTTTTTCATATTCAGCAAAAAAGTCTTGTAGGTATTTTGAAAACATCTTTCTCAGCAGGTGGTGGCTTATCTACTACCTTAGCAGTGTTAGTAGCATTACGAAATAAGAAACTCGGCGAATTATCCATAACGAAAATAAAGCAACTAGTAGAAGTAAACAATACTCACAGTAGAAGTTTCCTTTACCAGTTCCACTCTCCAATAGCGCTTCACTCCCCGACAACGGTGCCAGAAAATAGTCTTGATGACCCACAAGTATAGGGGGTGTATCGCAGTATTTTTGATAAGTAAGAGTGTCGAACCCAACGAGGAGCAGAAGGTGCTGGCTAGTGGTATGGATCAGGAATTCTCTACAAATACTTAGCAAACGGATTTTTAGGGGTTTTTGATAAAGCAAGTAAACAAAGTACGAGTAAACAAAAGACAATAGGAATAAATGCAGCAAGTGGCCCAATCTTTTATGCAGCAAAGGACAAGCCGGTTGTATTTCTTAAGATGACCAAACGTTCTCGAGGACACATGGGAAGACTGTCAAGTGCTTTCGCTTCATATAGTCGATTAATCTTCTTTAGCTTGCTAAGTGTTGTGTGGGTGAACCTGTGCTAATGTACCGCCCCATCCAAGACTAATACATACTTGTGATTATACCCCTTGCAAACATCCGTAAGTACAAGAAAGTAATTAAGGTAGAAACCTAACCACAACGTTAAACTCTAAGACCCTTACGTCCCTTGTGCAATAGTTTCCTAACGGGGGTTTAGGTTTCTGTCACTCCAGCAACCCCTATGATTAGTATCCCAATACACAATGCATCCCCCTAGGCCCATATAGGTGATGTGTCATGTGTTCGACGTTCAGATGACACCACTAGAAGAAGTACACCACAACTTAAATAACAATCTATTGAATCTTTCTCAACGCAACTCCACTACTAACAACAAGACTTCTCCCATGTCCTCAAGAACAAAACAAACTACTCACAAGACATCATATGGATCATGATCAGAGATGGAATAATGATGTATAACAATCTGAACATAAACAATAATTCAATTGTTCACTCAATAGCATCAACTACAAAGAGTAATCAACACCAGGAAAGTTTCCCCTATGAACTATGCAAGATTCAACTCAATTGTTACAGCAATATGGAGATGGTGATGAGGGTGCTGATGGTGATGATGGTGGTGATGATAATGATGATGATCCCGATGAAGTCCAGCTTGATGGTGGTGTTGATGGCGACGATCTCCCCTCTCCGGGAAGAAATTCCCCCGGCCGAAATCTATCTGCCGGAGAGATCTTTCTCTCTTGGTGTTTTCCGCCCCGTAGAGGCGGCGGAATCTTTCTGTGGTCGCCCCCGTGTCTTAGGGTTTCGGGAGGATGATATACGCCAGAGGGGAGAGGCTGAAGTGGGCCAGGGCGGCCACACCACCTCCAGGCACGGCCTAGGCCTGCCCGCGCCATGAGGTGGTGTGGGCCCCCTGTGGCCCACCTCCACTCCAACTTCTGGCATCCTTAGTCTTCTAGGAAAATAGGATTTTCCGTATATTTTCCCGGATTTTCTGATCTTCGCGAATTTTGCCTCCAAACAGCACCTTTTCCATCAGAATCCTGACTGCAGCGGTCCATGCTCCAAAAGTCATCAACCATGCAAAAATAGATGAAATAACATAAGTATCACCTCTCAGTATAAAATATATCAATGAATAATAGTGAATTAAGACATAGAATAGTGATGCAAAATGGACGTATCAAGCGCCACGCCCGACGAGCATGCACACACCACGCCTCGACCGCCGCCCACGCGCACTCCTCCGCCATGACTCTAGCAGCCGCCCAGACATCCCTGTTCGCTGCTGCTTGACCCGCAGCACCCGTGCGCCGCGTCGAACGCCGCTTCTGCCACGCAGAGCACCGTCCGCTCTAGAGAAAATGCGACCGCCCCTTGCCCCGCCTTTAAGCCTGAGAGGACCGCCAAGAGACCGTGCACCATCCCCTACCTCCAGCCGCACCGCTAGCTGCCTGTAGCGTCGCCACCGACGAGCCGCGCCCACGCCGCTCGGTCCCTTCGTCGAGCCTCTGAAAAGAGGCCTCCTCCGCCCCAATTCTTCACACCATCTCACTCCCCTCTCACCAATGATCCTTCCACCCCATCCCCGGAGCAAGGCGAGCCTCTGTTCGTCGGAATTTGGCCGCTATAGAGGGGAAGAGGCGCCATCGATTGGAGCTGCCCCAGGAGCCGCCGCGACCACGCCTCGAACCGCCATCGTCTACCAGTTCGACAGCCCCCATCGCCACGTCTAGCTGGAGCCCAGGTAAGCCCCCGCGTACCCCCACCGTGCTGCATTAGGGTTCTTTCTCGCCAGAGCTATTCACCGGAGACGACGAACCACAGTTGTTCGATCGTAGTCTAATCGTAGCGCTGAGATTTCCCCGTACCGCTTCGCGTTGGATGTGCCGCTAACATGCGGGACCAACCTGTCAGTAGCCCTCTGCACCACGGAGCTCCAGTGGGCTGGTCCGTTATCTTTCCCGCGCTAGCCCACAGATTCAAATAAATGTTTTTCCATTTAGGTTTAAACTAGATTCTGTCCACTTGTTCAAAAATCAATTCAGAGAGTTTCACTTAACCAAAATGCATGATTCAAATTTTTTTAGAAAGATAATTAAAATATCTATCCAAGCCCGTTGGATTTAAATCAATTGGAGTTATAGATCACATATAGCAAAAATAACAAGACATAGACTTTTGTGCATTCAAACATTTTTAAAAAATCAACCATAATAGCTTTTGAGTTGATTCCAACTCTCAAAAAATCACATTTGACCATACCTATCGGAATACGTAAACACATTTAGGTTTGCATGCAGTGACATTGGACTAGTACCAAAAGAATGCGATTAGGGCATTTCTAGTCACTTTAAATCATTTAAATAATAAACTTAGACCTTATAAAATGGGACCAACACTTTAAATCACATTCCCATGTATTAGAATATGTGGTGATGACATGTGTCCACATGATCCCATATTCTAATTGGAGAATATTAAATCTTAAATATTTTCAGTGAGTAGAAATTACTTTTCTCAAATAAAATAATGAAACTAGTTCTTTAAATCATGTGATGTTTGTGATGATACTAGATCATCAAGTGTGTGCCTTAGTGTACTATTTAGCAATAGATAAGTATTTATTGGTGATTGCGTACCCCGTATTCATTTTTAGATGATAGTACCGACCAAGTCTACGAGGAGGAGGAGTTCTACCCGAAGAAGACACAGAGAATTTCAAGCACTGCACCAACCAAGGCAAGCCATCACTACATGCAAGTTAACCTAAGAAAGATGCATTAGGCATGCTTTGGTTATACCATTTTGATTTATACCCATCCCAAGTTTTACTTGCAATCTTTACTTTCTTTTACTTTACTAAAGTTCTTTACTTTTAGTATAGATTGCATAAAGAGTAGAAAACTTGGCCTATCTAGTTATACTTAGATGTCATTTTATGGCATGACAGTGAAGATTAGCACCCCTCTTTAGTGAACACTCTTAACTTAGTGGCTAGTGCTAAGCATAAAACTTGATCACTTTAGATGGGAATACTTGGTGAAAATGCTTATGAAAACCTTGGAATGATGAGTCATCCTATTGAGATGTTTTGACATGTGTTGAGAAACACAAATGGTTTATGATGATGAAAATGTTGAGGCATGAGCCTTATCCCTTTACAAAAATTGATGGTTGGGTTCGGATGTGATACCATTCCAATTTTACTATACAACCACAATACCTAAATTGGGTAAGGCTTAGCCGGAAGTTTATATGCATTAGTATGGGTTCCCTCATGGGAGAGGTTTGAGTTGATGCTGCCTCTTGATGATGTCCACCTATGAAGTGCCTAGGATGGCAGATGGCCATGGCTGGGAGGCCAAGCTCATAGGGGAGGTGCTTATACTAGAGTGTGTAAAGGAAAAGTTATGATTGATTATCCGCATACTAAGTATGATGATTCAGGGTTATCACTGACGGATGTATCGAATTTGGTGGTGAAAGTGTACCACCTCTGCAGAGTGTCAAACTATTCGAATAGCCGCGTTCGCGGTCATTCACAGTTGGAGTGGCCATACTGTTCCGTCGTCAGATGTTTTCAAAATGACTTGTGAAATGATTTTGACTTGACTTGACCACAACAGGGTTGTGAATATGAAAACTAGTTTTCCCACTTAGGTGATTTAGAACATTAAATTAGTTTTCTTTACTTCTGAACTCATCTTAAGATAAATCTGCCATTTTGTAAATAAACCTAGAGCTTAAGATTCCTATCAGAACTACCTTACTTGTTAGTGATAGTTTGCGAGTAATTAAAGAGTACTCATGGCTTTGTTCCTGGCTATTCCCGTGGCCAGACTATGAGGAGGACTATCCGGACGAAGGACAGTAGGACGGCTACGACAACTAGGATCATCTCCCATTGTCAGCATTGCCTGTGACACTGAAGATGGAGCCCACCACTATGCTTATTATTCCGTTGCTTGTTTGTATTAAGACTGGATCATGAGATCCATTATTTGTGTAAGACCTTATTATGGTTTGTAATGGATGATGTACTGTGATATGCAATCTGTTATGTCTCGCAAAAATGGTAATCCTAGGATTGCGAGGTATGGCATAACAGGCATCTGGGATTAAAAATCCGGGTGTTGACAAGTTGGTATCAGAGCCATCCTGACCATAGGAGACCCTAGTTAGAATGGACGTCCAAACAAAAACTTAGTTTCAAAAACAAATAAAGTGAGTATGTATGAAAACCTATTCCAACTATTTTCCTTGATTCTTTCAAAAAAAATCATGTTCCTCAAAAACTCTTACATTACTACATAAAATTTGACACACTTGATCACCTCACTAACTTACTCATCCTAAATTCTTGTAGATGGAAGCTCAGTACAGCAAATTCTACCAGTTGGGCAACGGAGGCTAATTGATCTTTGAGAGTGATCTTGATACACTATCTGAGTATCTTGAGCGTCCGCATCCGGAATTCTTTGGGGCTCAACTCAATGATCACCCAGGAGGAGATCTACAATGGCTGATAGTTGCTGATCTTCGAGGCAAGATGGAAGCACCCCTTTCGGAGAAGATTCAATTCATCGCGAGAGAGAACAACTAGCTAGATGGATTAGCTAGGGCAATGCATGAAGCTCTCGCTCGTCTTTGCGGACAGAACATCAACTTGATCTAGGGAACTCGCTTTGCTCACTATGCAAGGCATGATTCGATGGGAATGCCATTAGAGATGCCAAGTCACCCGGAGATGAAGCGCCAAGTGGAGAACCTTGACTTCCTGCTGTATGATAGACAGAAGAAATTGGACAATGCTTGAGCCTACGCCAACCACAACCTTGCCATTGCCGCCCAGAAGGCCCAGACTTTCACTCTGCTCATCAAGGATTGCCAATCACTTCGCCGGCAACGGGAGAAGAAGGATCGCACCATCGCTCTCCTTCGCAAGAAGGTTGCCGACCTCGAGAAAACCATCCAGGAATAAGAAGCTCAGCTTGCAGCAAAAGAAGAAGAGGAAGACGGTGAAGACATCTAGGCAGATATTCACTCATACCTCAGTGATGACAATGACTACCTAGAGGATGATGCCATGGACTTCTACACCGACGATGAGGACTCCGACTTCATTGATGATGAGTAGATGCGCGTGATCACTATCATAGGAAGGAGTTGTATCGGTCCCACTGTATCGTAGTTCACAGAATGGTTCTTAAAACCATATGTTTTCCTTTTGTGTTGTGCTGTGTGTGTTTGTATGGTGTGCTTTGCATGAATGAATGAATGAATGAGAAGGAGTTAGTTTGCAAAACCCGAGTCAAACTCAAAGTCTAAAAGCTTTTGAAAACAAAACCATGAAACTTAGAACTTTCCCTCTTATCTCATTATCTATCTCAATCTTCAGATGACTCGTGGAAACCCCGGAGGAAGCAGCTCATCGCAGGACCCAATGTTGCATATTCTGCAGATGCTAGTGTCCGACCGTGAAGCTAGTAGAGCAGAGCGTTAAGCCAACCTAGCCACTCTTCAACAGGTAGCTTAGTTGGCCCACAATAATCAAGGCCATGGAAATCAGGATCATCATGGATCCAAGCTTAAGAATTTTCAAAATACCAATCCCCCTATCTTTAGCAAGTCTAAAGACCCATTAGATGTAGATGATTGGTTGCAAACCATGGAGAACAACCTAGAAGTCGCAGGAGTTGATGCCAACGAGCAAGTACTATTTGACACCCACTATTTGGCAGGAGATGCAAGAGCATGGTGGAATAGCACCTGTACCATGAACCATGATCAAGTGATGACGTGGGAAGCTTTCAAGACCAAGTTTAGCCGCACCCATGTGCCGCAAGGTTTAGTCACTAGAATGAGAGATGAGTTCCGAGAACTGAAGCAAGGAAGGATGACGGTAGTTGAATACCGTGACAAATTTCTATCCCTTGCAAGATATGCCCCTGATGAGATCAACACTGAAGACAAGAAGAAGGAGAGATTCCTGAATGGATTGCATGATGAGATGCAAACGGTGTTAATCAACATCCGTTTTGAAGATTTCGAAGAGCTAGTCAACTCTGCCATCCAGATGGAAGGAAAGATCAACCAACCCAATGACAACCGCAAGCGCAGAATGATGCATCAGACTAGGTCCCACAATACCCAGAAGTATCGCCCCAACCCGTCTGCAGGTTATGCCCCGAGAAACAATAGACACCCGATGTCTAGTCCAAGCTACCCCAACCGTAGCGGAGGAAATTTGAAGTTCGGAGGAAACCACAACAACAACCCCGACAATTCCAACAATTTCAACCATGCACCGCCCAAGTCCAACAACAACAACAACAACAACAATACTGCCCCAAGGACTGGAAGCCATGTCGTGCCTGTTGCAGCCAAAGACGAGTCCTAGATTACTTGCTTTGAATGTGGAGTCAAGGGTCACTACTACAACGAGTGTCCCAAGAAGCTTGCAGCCACCACCAATGTGAATGCCCCCACTCAGCAGCAATGTCGTATTCAACCCGGAAGAAGGTTTGCCCTAGGGAATTCGCTCAACCGCAACGGCTGTCTATTCCACATGAATGCTGAAGAAGCCCAGGAAGCGCCAGATGTCGTGCTGGGTATGTTTTCTGTTAACTCAGTATTAGCAAGAGTGTTGTTTGATTCTGGAGCATCGCACTAGTTTGTTACCAAAGAATTTGCATGCACTAGTAAGATTCAACCAGCAAAATTGAATCATGTTATGATAGTTCAAATACCTGGTTCAACCACCAAAGCTAGAAAAATTTGCAAGGCTATACCTATCAGGATCCATGGGATAGATTTTTATGCCAATCTAATAGTACTTGGAACCAAAGGTTTGGAAATAGTCCTAGGAATGGATTGGATGTCGAAACATAAAGGATTGATCGACTGTGCCAAGAAAGCCATAACCATGACCAGCAGCTTTGGAGTAATAGTAGAGCATATATATCTGAGACCTTGCCCCGTCAGTTCAAGTGAAACAAGAGTCTAGCCCTACCAACCATAGACCAAGTTAGAGTAGTCTGTGAATACCCGATGTATTCCCACATGAATTGCCCAGTATGCCCCCAAATCGGGATATCGAGTTCATTATTGAACTAATTCCTGGAACAGGACCCATAGCTCAGAGACCCTATAGCATGAACCCATCTGAACTAGTGGAGTTGAAGAAGCAACTTGATGCTATGTTGGCGAAAGGTTTGATTCAACCAAGCGCATCGCCATGGAGATCGCCTGTTTTGTTTGTGGACAAGAAGGATGGAGGTAACCGTTTGTGCACAGATTACCGAAAGATGTATGATGTCACCATCAAGAACAAGTACCCCCTACCCAAGATCGAGGAAATGTTTGATCAGTTGACTGGTGCCAGAGTGTTTTTGAACATTGATCTTAGGACTGGTTATCATCAACTCATGATTCGTGGAACGGATATTCCAGAGACCTCCTTTACCACCAGATATGGATTGTATGAGTATACAGTCATGTCTTTTGGATTAACCAATGCCCCCACTTATTTCATGAATCTCATGGATAAGATCTTTATGAATTTTCTAGATAAGTTTGTCGTTGTTTTTATCGACGATTTTCTTATCTATTCCAAATCAGAAGAATACCATGAGCAACATTTGAGAACCGTCCTTGAAACCCTTAGAGAGCATCAGTTGTATGCCAAGTTTAGTAAATGTGAGTTCTGGTTGAAGGAAGTAGGATTCCTCGAATATATTGTGTCGGCAGGAGGAGTCGCTGTTGATCCTGCCAAGATCAAAGATGTGGAAGAATGGGAAGCCCCAACCACTCAAACCCAAGTCCATGCATTTCTCAGATTAGTAGGATATTACCGCAAGTTTGTTGAAGGATTTTCAAGCATCGCAAGACCAATGACCCAACTATTGAAGAAAGATAAGAAGTTCGAATGGACGGATAAATGTGAAGCGAGTTTTCAAGAAATCGAGAAGATATTGATTTCAGCCCCAATATTGATTATGCCGGATATCAAGAAGCCTTTTTATGTGTATTGTGATGCATCCAAGATTGGTCTTGGATGTGTGTTAATGCAAGAAGGCAAAGTCATAACATATCTGTCCTAACAACTGAAGCAGCATGAGCAAAACTACCCTACCCATGATCTTGAACTAGCAGCTGTAGTTTTAGCATTAAAGACATGGCGTCATTACCTTATGTGTAACCGATGTGATATTTACTCGGATCACAAGAGCTTGAAGTATATTTTCACTCAGAAGGAGCTGAATATGAGGCAAAGGAGATGGATAGAGTTAATCAAGGATTATGACCTTGACATTCACTATCACCCCGGCAAAGCCAATGTGGTAGCGGATGCTCTTAGCAGATTGCCGTGTAGATTAAACACCATGATCAAAGAAACCCAGCCAAGTTTGCATGAAGAGTTCGAGCAGTTTAGAACGAAGCTAGTTAGCAAATGATTCTTAGCTAGCATTGAACTTCAACCGACGGTCATATCAAGGAGGCGCAGAAGGGAAATGCAAGTATCGACGGAATCAAATGTCGTATCAGTACATGAAAGGTACATGGATTCACAGAAGACGAAGAAGGAGTTTTGTGGTACAATGGACGTATTTGTGTGCCAGCAGATTCCGAGCTGAAGCAAGTTATCATGTAGGAAGCTCATAATACTCTTTATTCTATCCACCCCGGAGGAACAAAGATGTATTAGGATTTGAAGGAGCAATTTTAGTGGCACAAGATGAAGAGAGAAGTCAGAAGCTACATCGCCAAGTGTGATATCTGTCAGAGAGTCAAGGCGGAACATCAGAGGCCCTCAGGACTGTTGCAACCATTGCAGATCCCGGAATGGAAATGGGATTCTGTCGGAATGGACTTTATCACCAGTTTGCCTACTTCTAGTAGGGGAAATGACTCTATTTGGGTCATAGTTGTTAGATTGTCCAAGGTAGCCCATTTTATACCTGCCAAGACAACCTACTAGAGTCCTAAGCTAGTAGAGTTGTACATTGCTTGAATCGTCAGTTTGCATGGAACCCCCAAGACCATAGTGTCTGATCGAGGAACCCAATTTACCTCAAGATTTTGGCAGAAAGTCCAAGAAGGATTGGGAACCGAGTTGAATTTCAGCACAACTTATCACCCACAGACCGATGGACAGACTGAAAGAGTCAACCAAATCTTAGAAGATGTGTTGTGAGCTTGTGTTCTAGAGTATGGATCTAAAGGGGAAGATTGTCTGCCTTTCACAGAATTTTCATACAACAACAATTATCAATCTAGTTTGCAAATGGCCCCATTTGAATTCTTATATGGAAGGAAGTGTCGTACACCTTTGAATTGGTCGCAAGTAGGAGAGAGTTAGATTTTCGGACCCGACATCCTACGAGAAGCCGAAGAGAAGGTTCACAAAGTCCGTGAGCACCTCAAGACCGCCCAATCAAGACAGAAGAGTTATGCTGACATGAGACGTAGAGACCTGACCTTCAATGTCGGAGATTTTGTGTATCTCAAAGTGTCACCGTTGAAAGGAATGCAACGTTTTCAGCTGAAAGGGAAGTTAGACCCTAGATATATTGGACCCTTCAAGATTTTGAATCGTCTAGGAGAAGTATTGTATCAACTGGAACTGCTAGAGGAGATGTCAGCCATCCATAATGTGTTCCATATCTCATTTCTTTGCAAATGCTTAGAAGTGTCGGAGAAGACCGAAGTTTTCAAGAACATCGATCACCGAGCCATTGATATCAACAAGGATTTGACTTATCATGAAGTGCCCATTCGTATCTTAGAAGAAGCTTTCAGAACCACCAAGACCCGGAGTATCAAGTTTCTCAAGATCCAATGGAGCAATCATACAGAAGAAGAAGCCACTTGGGAGCGAGAATATTACATTAGGACTGAGTTTCCAGATCTCTTTAGTTCCTAATTTTTCTTAAATCTCGGGACGAGATTTTGTTTAAGGAGGGAAGGTTTGTAACATCCCAAAACTTCATATATTTGCTAAATTTGTAACTCAAATCTCTTCTTTGATGATCCAATCATAAACTCTTGATTTCCCTGTTACGATAATTTCTTTATTTGCAACGATTTTATCAAAGTCTCTAGAAACTCGAACGTGCCATAACTCTTATGGTGTTATTTCCGTGAATCTGGATGATTTCTTATTCACGCTAAAACCTTTGAACATGTTTCAAATGTATTATTATTTTCCTCACTAAATATTTATACTCATATATCTATTCAAGTCCTCAGTAGAAGTACAGGAAGTAGAAAATCCACCACACACAGTTTTTACATAATGGACCGCATACATCAATATGTACTACTTCCACTAAGTTAGTCGTCCATTCAACTTTGGTATGTGAATAGAGTTTAGTTATCTATAAGAAAGTATAAAAAGCATCAATTCATTCAAAAACGACTTGACTCCATAATTCCATCAAGATGGAGTTTCTTCATGTCTTTCTTTCCAATATAACTTAAATGATGGTCTCACAATTAAGTGAAATTTCAAGCATTTTGTCTTGCGACACTTTAGCATTTATTTTTATGAATACTATTTCACCAACAAGATTTATAATGGTTCATCCATCATCAATGGAATATAGTCACTATTTGAACAACAGTTTGTTCTCACAATAATGGAACCATATAATAATTATCAGAATAAATCTAATGGCTTGGTTCTTGATGTAGATGACAAACATAATAACACTTTATTTGTTTACCGATGAACATCATCACCATATTCGTTTGCTAGTAATTTGAACCAATGTATTGCTTATATTGAGTTTTTGTATGACACTTTATACCAACCAATCCAGTATCTAATATAGGAGAATTACATTATTTTAACAAGAAAATAATATATTCATAACATGTATATCATCTATATACCTGAGATGGACAATTTCGTTTCATTAATTTCTTCTAAATATATTTATGGATTCTCTTTCAATGTGTTCCTCTCTTTCAGAAGAGTCACCCATTATCAACAGTGGCACCAATCACATTATACTTGGTTCAAGTGTGTTAGTCAAACACTAATACCCTTAAACTCACACTTTTGAAGTGGATCACAATCATTGCATGATTCGTGTTCTTCCGGATTCATTTATTAGTGATCTTTTAGTATAGTAAACATTTTACCTATATACCTCTTATTAATCCTATCATGATAACCTTCATGATTGAACTACTATAGTTCATAAGGATGAATGTTTGTATAATTTTAGTTCCCAAACCTATTTGGTGGCAAATGCTCATCCAATATGAGAATATGTTTCCAACTAAATTATATTTTTTCATGTTGTATGATACGTCCAAAACGTATCTACTTAATTGAACACTTTTTCTATTGTTTCTCCTCTAAACTTGTGTGATTTGGATGCAACTAACACGGACTGACGTTGTTTTCTGCAGAATTACCTTGGTGTCGAGTTTTTGTGCAGAAAATCAACTATCAGTAAAAATCCCGGAAAATATGCCAAAAATCCTATTTCACCAGAAGACTCCCGGATCCAGAATACGAGACGGAGGGGGGCTGGGTCCAGGCCACACCACCTGGCCACGCGGGATAGGCCTGGCCGCGCCAGGGGGTGGTCTGGCCACCCTAAACACCCCCTCGGTCTCCCTCTTCGCCTATAAGATGCCTTCTGACCTAAAAACTCAGGGGGGTTCAACGTTTTTCCAGAAGGAGTTCCGCTCCACCGCCACCACCAGATTACACGAAACAGCACCAGAAACTCCGTTCTGGCACCCTGCCGGGACGGGGAATTGGAGGAGATCATCACCATAATCATCACCATCGCTTCTCCATCGACCATCCATGTTTACCCCATCTATGAGTGAGTAATCCCCCGCTGTAGGCTATGGGGATGGTAGGGATTGGATGAGATCGTTCATGTAATGGCATCGGATTGTTAGGGCATGGTGCCTAGTATCCTTTATTAGTGCTTTATGACTTTGCTGCGACTTGTTATGCTTAATGCTTGTCACTAGGGCCCGAGTGCCATGATTTCAGATCTGAACATGTTATTGATTCATCATGATAGTATTGGTTTTGGTCTTACCTGCAAGTTTTATACACACGTTGTTGTTCGGAACCAATGGCCCCAAAGTGACAGAAATCGGAATAACCGGAGGGAATGGCTTTGATGTGAGGGTCTTCACGGAGTGTTAATGATTTACTCCGGTGCTCTATTAAAAGGAGTACCTTAATTGCCAGTAGTTCACTTGAGGCCCCACTACAAATGGGCTGGCAGGACAAAAGATGTTGTGCAAGTTCTTATTGCGAGTGCGTATGACTATATATGGAACACATGCCTAGGATTATCTAGTACTTGGATGCTTTATCTTATTTATCTGCAATTGCCCTATGTTCTGATTGCTATGTGAATTGTCTTGTCCATGCAACGCTCGTCCATCCATCCCTATACCTACCGCACTCGAATCGTACTGTTTACTGCTATTGTCACTACTATCTTTACATTACTACTGCTATTACTTTACTACTCCTACTACAAAACTGTTGCTACTGATAAACTGCTGTGAGCAAGATTGTTTCCAGGTGCAGCTGAATTGACAACTCAGTTGTTAAGGCTTATAAATATTATTTGGCTCCCCTTGTGTCGAATCAATAAATTGGGTTTCACTTCCCTCGAAAATAATGCGATACACCCCCTATACTTGTGGGTCACCAAGACTATTATCTAGCGCCGTTGCCGGGAAACATAACTTTATTTATCAAGGTCACTTGGAATCACTATTGTTCGCTGCCATCCATCCATCATGGCTAAGTCTCGTGATGGCAAGGTTCCTATTTTACCATCCACTACAAGAAGAGGTATGGTTCTGAACACCTCTGTTGCTCTTGATTCACCATATGCTATGAGTAAGCTCGTTACACCACCGCATACACATGCTACACACTGCTACTACTGCTGAATCTGAAACTTCTGATACTTATGATGTTGCTTCGACTATGCTTGATAAGAGTGGTTCATTAGGTCCTTTCCTAGATGCTACGATTGCTAGAACTATAGCTGGAAATACTGAAACTCCTAATGAAGACACTACTACACCTGTTAGTTCACCTGAGTCTAGTGAGAGTTATGATATTGAAGATGGTTATGTTGAGATGACCGATGAATTTATTAAAGAATGTAAAAACACCCATGATAGGAGCGCTGCTAAGAGTCTCCTTGAGAGGCGTACTATTAGACCCAAATTGTCTCCTATTGCTAAGTTTGCTGCTTCTCCCATAAACATTAAAGATAAAGATTATGATTTCTCTCTTGGTCTATCTTACATAGCTATTATTGAGAAAGAACCTTTTTGTGGGACTAAGAATGAAAGTGCAGTAGCACATATGACTGAGCTTTCTACCATGAGTGGCTTGTTTTCTGATGATATTAAGATGCGTACTTACTTTGTTGCTAAGATTTTCCCTTTTTCACTGAATGGGGAAGCTAAAACTTGGTTTAGCAATTTACCTCCTAGATCTATTGATAGTCCTGATTGCTTGATTAGTACCTTCCTGCAGAAATATTTTCCTCCAAGTGCTAGACATGCTATTTTGCAGGAAATTTTTGATTTTAAACAGGGAGAAAAAGAGATATTGCCTGAATCATGGGCAAGGTTTTGTGCTTTGATTCATGCACAGGCTGGAAGTCCATTACCTAAGAATGAGCTTCTTGATATATTTTATAATGGACTAACTGAAGAATCTAGGACATACCTAGATAGTTGTGCTAATTGTGTTTTCAGGAATAGGACTCCCAAAGAAGCTGAGGAATTAATGGCTAAAATAAGCAAGAATTATGAAGATTGGACTCCTCCTGGACCAGCTATACCTGAAGTAATTATACCTGAACCAGCTATACCGGCGCCTATACCATTATCTAAGAAGAGTGGAGTTATTGAATTGAATGATGAAGTGATGAAGGAAGCTAAGAAATGTCTTAAGGAGAAGGGAATTAAAGCTACAGATGTCAAGAATTTACCTCCTATAGAAGAATTATGTAAGTCAATCCCCCATTCATCCACTATTGAGGTACACTCTCTCCAACACATTGATGAATGTGATATCCCTTACTCTAAACCTCCTGATTAATGCTTAGAAGAACTCGATACTTTCATTGTTAAACAAGATAATTTTAGTAAAAGGGTGCAAAATCATCTAACGGAAAACACTAGAGCTATTGTTGAGTTAAAAGATATTGTGGAAAGAACCTCTAATGATGTTAAAATGATTGTTAAACATTTTCAAATGGTTCAAACTCAAATAGATCAACTTATTAAAGTGCAAAAAGACTTGCTAGTTAACGCTGCCAAAGAAAAACATGCTTATGAAATTGGAACTAGAAGTGGTGCTGCTACCTAGGATACTCTATATCCTGACGGGCATCCAAAAAGAATTGAGCAGGATTCTCAACAAGCTAAAAATAGTGGTTCTACTCGTAAGAAAAGAAAAAAGAAACATAAAACTATTGTAGAACCCTCTGAACCTGCTAAAGATCCTAATAGTATATCTATCTCTGATGCTGAAACTGAAAGTGGTAATGAAGAAAATGATGTTCCTGGTATAGAAAAAGTTGAAGAAGAACCTGAAAAAGCACACTAAGAATACTAAATACACTAAAGAAGATTTTATTGCTAAGAAACATGGTAGTGAAAGAGAGCCTTGGGTCCAAAAAGATATGCCTTTCCCTGATAAGAAACACAAGTCAAAGGAAGATGAACACTATAATAAGTTTTGTGAGTGGATGAAACCTTTATTCCTGCAAATTCCATTGACTGATGCTATTAAATTGCCTCCTTACTCAAAGTATATGAAGGATATTGTCTCGAATAAAAGGAAGATCCCTAATGAAGAAATCTCAACTTTGCTTGCTAATTATTCCTTTAATGGTAAGGTTCCAAAGAAACTTGGAGACCCAAGGATTCCAACTATCCCTTGCTCTATTAAGAATAGTTATGTTAGAACTGCTTTGTGTGATTTGGGAGCTAGAGTCAGTGTTATGCCTTTCTCTCTCTATAAGAGACTTCAACTTGAAAAATTAGTACCAACTGATATATCTTTGCAAATGGCTGATAAATCAACCACTATTCCTGTTGGTATATGTGAGGATGTACCTGTTCAAGTGGCTCATAATTGCTTGATATTAATTGATTTTGTTGTGCTTGAAATGCCTGAAGATGATAATATGTCTATTATTCTTGGGAGACCTTTTCTTAATACTGCAGGAGCTGTTATTAATTGTAATCAAGGAAAGGTGACTTTCAATGTTAATGACAAGGAACATACTATCTATTTCTGCAAGAAGATCGATAGGCCATATGGTTTGAATTCAATAGAACATGTTGAGGGCATTCAAGTTGGAGAAATATATTGTCCCATACCAAGAGAAAATTTTGGAACTATTATGATTGGGACCATTGCTATCAAAGTTGAGGTAACATAATCATTAGTGGAATACAAAGTTTTGTCTCATATGAAATTGTTTTGGTAACAAGACCTGATCAACCTTGTTAACAAAAGGATTCCATTGAACAAAACAATGTTTTCACCATGATTATCTCCGCTTACTTCTATTCTATCCATTTTAGTTTTTGCCTTTGTTTAGTTTTCTTTTTTTGTTGTTAATTGCTTGCATGTTAGTGTGTCTTAGAACTTCTGTAGTTCTAGCCTTGTTTTGCCATTGCATCATTTCCAAAAAAATCTGTCTGTCAGAAAATCATTCATCTATACCTGAAAATTGTTCAAAAATAAAGTGTCTCGAAAAATTCCAGAAAATTCATATTAAATTTTTATGTGAAAAAAGGGGCAGAGTAATGCCTGGAAGGTACCGGGGGCCCACCAGGCAGGCACACCACCTGGTGGCACGGCCAGCCCTAGGGCGCGTCTGCCTATGGTGTGGGCCACCCCTAGCCCTCCACTCACTCTCTCACTTGCCACTTTCTTCTCTCTCCCGAGAAAACACCAGTCCATTTCTCAAAATCGCGTTCTTACTATGCTTGCCCTTGATTTTTCGATCTCCTTGCTTAGCCCAACTTTTCTGCTGAAATTTGGAGCATTTGTTCTCCAGTATGTGACTCCTCTGCTTGTCCAAGTAGATTTGTGTTTAGTGGTTTATATCTTGAGTATTTTGCTATTGTAGGTGACAGGTTATGAGAGCTTATAAGCTTGTTTCATGCTTAGAGATATAGTTTTGATGCATGTTTAGGCCTCTTACAAGTCCCTATGAATAGTGCCCTTCATTATATTCAATTTGCAATCACTTGTTTAATAGGTGTTTAAATTTCAGAATAGAAGATGAATGAGCATCAACTAAACCTACATGAACTATGGGTGCCTGAGGTATGAAGGTTCACTAAGAGGAGGAAGTTTTTCCTTCCATTTATCCATGCTCCGAATTCATGAGAGCTGCAGGAATTCTCCAGGATTTCCATACTTTGGTTTCTAATGCAGGATTGGAGCACTTTTTGGAAGATGAACCTTGTCAATTTGTCAAGATAACCATGTCTATGGTGCAGGACTTTCAATTTAGTTATTCTTTGCCTAACCCCATGGTCCACTACAAAATTTACAATATTGTTGTCGACCTTTCTCTCGATGAATTTTGTGCAGCTATTAAGGTACCTCAGTGGGGATCATGTGGAAGGATCAAAGAGCGACTTGCACCACTCATGGATTTATACGCGGAAATTTTCCAAGGGAGCAGCTTCTCGAAGGAGAGTGGGAAAATCCGTAACATTCATATCCCCTCCATTCGCTACTTTACCTACTTTATTGCCAAGTGTGTTCTTGCTAGGAAAACTGCCAATAAATCATCTTCATATGATCTAGCATTCATCTCTGCTGCTCTTAAACAAGATAGGTCTTACAACTTGGGAGCTTTGATAGCTTTCCGTCTTGCTGTTAACCGTGAGAAAGGTGGAGTTTGTGGGGGCCTCATTGCTTCTCGTTTACTAGCATTGCACGGTTTAGTGCCTTATGAAATAACCTTTCTCAAAGCTGGTTGGAGAAGGAGCAAGTCCGAGTGTGTTGTTCTTTTGCCTGCACATGTTTTGTTTAACCTTGATAACAGGGTAGGTTGGTCCCTCACAGAGGAGGAGTTTGATACGTACTTGGGAGATCTCTCCCAACAGCAGCAGGATACTAGAAGGGAGGTCACAGATGATTCGGTCCAGCCCTTGAATGAGGGGGAGTCTTCATATCAGCAGCCTACTTATGATTGGGGAGCTTCATCTTCTTCCCACAGGCCTAACTACGACCATTCTTACAATGACCCGCCTGCTTGGAACCCTTACCCGTATCTGGATTGATACCCACCTAGGCCAAAAGCCTAAGCTTGGGGGGAGGTACACCGACATCGCACTCATCTCCATATCATTTGCATCGGTACTTTGTATATTCATGTTTCGTTCTCTTTTTAGCTTTCGTTCTTTCTTTGTTTTTGCTTTCTAAAACACAAAAAGACCAAAAATATTTCTGTTGTTTCTCTTTGGTTTGTTTATTTTTCTTTTTGCCTTGGTTTGTTTTTCCCTTTTCGCTTTGTCTGAACTATTCGAAAAACCCAAAAAGATTTTGTTTTGCTTGTTCTTCCTTTTTGGTTCTTGTTTTAAAAAATTGAAAACACCAAAAATATTTGTTGTTCTTCTTTAGTTTTGTGAGTTTTGTTGCAGGGTTCAGCAGTCCTCAGTGGGATTTGGTTTCATATTATTATTCAAGCCACACAAGTGAAGGGCAATAATGAGGATTAATGACAACTTGAGGTGTGGTTAGAGGCTGGTAACGAACTCTATTTGCTTTCATGTTTGTACATATACTCATCATTGTGGGCATGCTTAGCCTGTTTGTGTTGGGTGCATGTTATCTATGGATGCTTAGTAGTTCTTGCTTTCATATGATTAGTTCCAGCTTGGTAATAATTTCTAGCATGTCATATGAATGTTTTCTTGCATTACGCTATTCATAACTTGGTATGACACCGTGGTATCCTCCTCTGAATGTTTCACTTGAATTGACTTGGCACATGCTCACGCATGCATATGACTGAAATAATCAATTAAGACTCGATGAATTATTTTGCCTTGAGGGTCTTGAATCACTTTCACGCCATGATTAGTTTTGTTTTGTTGCAAGCATGATTATGACAACTATTGCTCTCTCATTTGTCGATCCCTTACTATTGCTAGCCTTCACATACACTGAGTATGTTTTACTCGTGGTTCTAACTCCCTAAAACCTAATATTACCAAAAGTGTCCACCATACCTACCTATGAGCATTATTTGTTATTCTATGCATATTCAATATGCCTTGTTTTCTTCCGAATTAAATGTTTTATTGTTATGAGAAAGTTAGTTAGTAAAGCTCTCACGAACTTGATTGCGCGCTTTATTTTCTTGCACTTAATAAACCTGAACCATTGCGTCCTTCTTTGTTGCGTATATGCTTGCGCTTTATAAGTTGAAGTTAGCAGAACCATGCATCATGGGGAACACTTTCAACATTGCCACGGTACTTAGGATCTCATTGATATCATGTTCTTTTGCTTATGGATCCCGGCGGTGTGAAATAAAAGTGGAACTTGTAAGATCATGGAGTTTGTATGTATGTTAGAGAAACGCCTGGGCCGCTAGCCTAAGCCATGCCTAATCATGGTGGAAACTTGCAGCATAACCATAATGAGCATTCTATGAAGCATCCTCAATAAAAATCTATGCACATAGTAAATAAAAAGATCGCTGAGATGCTCATTGTCTGCTTGCCTTGTCATTTTGATTATGGGATAGCTCCTGTATCATGTGCAAGGGGTAGCCTGTTGGTGGTTCTCTATAATACGTATATACTTACAATTACAAGAGCTTACTTGTGACTAAAGTTGAGTAGCATGAGGATCGGTCTTCATAAGTAAGGGGCATGAGACTTCGATTTATAACTTGTCAAGCATATCCTCTTAGTTGTGTCACTTTAACCTTAACCACTTAAAGATGCTTATGGTAGGGGCAATGAGAGCTCAAAGCTAACGAGTAACATACTTTTAGCATTTGGAAGCCTTTCAAACTATTCAAAATCTTTTCAATTCTTTGTTGAGTCCCCACCTATTCTATGAGCACCTTCCTGAGAGCATAGTTGTCATTCTTAGTGTAATATGCTTGTCTCAAAACATGATTATTTGTGTTATGAATTTGATGCTTGTATCTTTGATATCTTTACTTCTAGTCTTCACCTGAACTTCAGAGGTGCCTTGGCATTCATAATCAAAGGCAAGAGAGATACCACGCTTTCATAGCTTGTTATGAGCATTGTAATGTTGCTTAAGTTTATGTTTCATGCTACGTATTATTTCTGAGTTGGAATCCCTTCATAGCTTGCATTGCCTATTAAGTAAACTTAGTTGCATACTCCTTATTATGAATTGTCTAAGTAGTTGATCACATGCTGAGAATATATACATCATATGAAGCAAATGTGTTCGTGAAAGTTTCTTTTATCGCAATCAGTTTTCAACTGAATAGCTTGAGGACAAGCAATAAGCTCAGCTTGGGGGGAGTTGATACGTCCAAAACATATCTACTTTCCCGAACTCTTTTGCTACTGTTTCTCCCCTCAACTTGTGTGATTTGGATACAACTAACACGGACTGACGCTGTTTTCAGCAGAATTGCCTTGGTGTCCAGTTTTTGTGTAGAAAATCAACTATCAGGAAAAATCCCGGAAAATATGCCAAAAATCATATTTCACCAGAAGACTCCTAGAGCCAGAATACGAGACGGAGGGGGGCTGGGCCCAGGCCACACCACCTGGCCACGCGGGCTAGGCCTAGCCACGCTAGGGGGGTGGTCTGGCCGCCCGAGACACCCCCTCGGTCTCCCTCTTCGCCTATAAGATGCCTTTTGACCTAAAAACTCAGGGGGGTCAATGTTTTTCCAGAAGGAGTTCTGCTCTGCCGCCACCACCAGATTCCACGAAACAGCACCAGAAACTCCGTTCTGGCACCCTGCCAGGATGGAGAATTGGAGGAGATCATCGCCATCATCATCACCATCACTTCTCCATCGACTATCCATGTTTCCCCCATCTATGAGTGAGTAATCCTCTGCTATATGCTATGGGGATGGTAGGGATTGGATGAGATCGTTCATGTAATGGCATCGGATTGTTAGGGCATGGTGCCTAGTATCGTTTATTAGTGCTTTATGACTTTGTTGCGACTTGTTATGCTTAATGCTTGTCACTAGGGCCCGAGTGCCATGATTTCAGATCTGAACATGTTATTGATTCAATATGATAGTATTGTTTTTGGTCTTACCTGCAAGTTGTATACACACGTTGTTGTCCGTAACCAATGGCCCCGAAGTGATAGAAATCGGGATAACCGAAGGGAATGGCTTTGATGTGAGGATCACATGTGTTCATGGAGTGTTAATGCTTTGCTCCAGTGCTCTATTAAAAGGAGCACCTTAATTGCCAGTACTTCCCTTGAGCCTGGCATGACAAAAGATGTTGTGCAAGTTCTCATTGCGAGCATGTATGACTATATATGGAACACATGCCTAGGATTATCTAGTACTTGGATGCTTTATCTTATTTATCTGCAATTGCCCTATGTTCTGATTGCTATGTGAATTGTCTTGTCCATGCAACGCTCGTCCATCCATCCCTATACCTACCGCACTCGAATCGTACTGTTTACTGCTATTGTCACTACTATCTTTACATTACTACTGCTGTTACTTTACTACTCCTACTACAAAACTGTTGCTACTGATAAACTGTTGTGAGCAAGATTGTTTCCAGGTGCAGCTGAATTGACAACTCAGTTGTTAAGGCTTACAAATATTATTTGGCTCCCCTTGTGTCGAATCAATAAATTGGGTTTCACTTCCCTCGAAAATAATGCGATACACCCCCTATACTTGTGGGTCATCATTGCAATCAAAAAGTGTTTCAGATATCAAAATATCTTTTAGACAAGATGATTTCTGAAACTAATCTTTTAGATCCCATATAGTCTTGATACCAGAAACTTTCTTTCGAATATCAATTATCATGGAGGCAAGCATGATCTTTTAGATACTAACTTTGGAATCTATTATTTTAGGATTAATATACTTATTAAACCTTATGTAGTAAGTGAGGTTAACTTGAAAGTCTGATTTAGGACTTTTATCTTTAATTAGGCACTCGAACAATACAATACTAGTCCGTAAAGTAAGTATCTAGAATACTATAGTTCTATTATATATTATCTGAATTACAACCAAGGTAGTCTATAAGGGATGCCAACTACAATGACTATGCAAATTCACTTAGATTGTTTACTTCATAATATGAGTTCATTACCACAAATCCCACTCTAACGAACATCCCCCAACGTTCGTTTAGTGATTACAACATCCCTTTACACCGTATCATCCTCGATCATCACGGCCTTCGATATAGTTGCTAGGGTAGATATCAACATATTGATCACATCACCATGCGACTCATGCTTAAACTTTTGGTCATCTATGTTTCGAGGCCATGCATGTACATGGTAGGCTTACTAATGTTAACCTTTAGTGTATTTGTAGTGCATACATGGCTTGCTCCCACTGTATGCGAACGTCGATTTGTTTGCACCCGATCATCATGGCATGCTCCACAATGGCAGACTTTCTTGGTGGTGCACACTAAAGGGAGAACACCCATATTGGAATTAAGTTCAGGGTTCAGCTTATAATGCTACCATCATAGTCTAATACAAGAAAAATAAGATGCACAACCATTTAACATAAACTATAAACGATTTATGCTATACATTATGGTCGCCGTGTTTTGATCTCCATCGAGTGCACCGGCATTGCACTCATGGTGCCACCTTGCCTTCGATAGTTCATCTCATAAACACTTACCTTAACCATACATATCACATGCCCCTACAAAATAATGTTAGATGCCTCTACTTTATCTTTGCATGTTTTACGCAGTTGTTAAGGCTTTCATAAGAGAATCATTTCTACCTACGAACTTCCAACCATAACATGGATTTTCTAGTTGCCGCTTTAAGTCCCTTCTCAAGACCGTCCTTTGTAAATGCCATATCAACTAATGTTGGAGAGACAGACACCCACTAGCCACTTATAAGGTACAAGCTATATGTCTGTCGTGGAACCAGTATCGCGTAAGGTCAGTCCGATCCGCTTCATCCGACATTGCCGCGATATGAACAAGTACTCGAGGGATGGTAGCAACTAGAAAATCAATGCCCACACAATCAACATGTGTTCTACTCGTACCAAACATCTACGCATAGATCAGATCTAATACCATTGAAGGGGTTCCGTGGCAGAAAACTAAAAATTCCTATGGTGAACACACCTAGCCAAAATCTATCTATGTAGATGTATAGTAACAAGCGAGGATTCGGTGTTCATACCTTTGAAAACCGAACGCGGTTAATGTTCTGAGGGGAACGGGGATGACATAGTTGTACTCGCCCGACCTCAAGGTCACAAAGTTCCTCACAAGTCACCCCTGGTTCTTGTATGATGTGGCCACCCTCAGGGTTGTGTCGATGTCCAAGCTCCAAGCTCCAAGCAAAAGCACCACAAGTGGCGGTGCCTCGTGGCCTTACACAGATACGTTATAGATATGTCTATCGGGCTCCGATAGCAAAGCAGCAGAAGAAGATTCATCCAGACCGAGTCCAACAGCACGGTGACGTGCGTATGGTGGAGAAACCCCTATCCCTGTATGAAATTTCAATATTGGGACCATACATGAGGGAGAGGGAGAGAGAATAGGCAAAGCCAATTGATGGGATGGATTTGGGGAGAGGGGTGCCCCTCATTATATAGGTGGAACGGAGGTACTACCTCCTGCAAACTCCCGAGGTGCGACTAAATAGGAGGGAGGATGTGGGAGGAGGTGGCCAGCCAGTCCTCCCACATGGGCCCCACATGGTGGGAGACCCTCCTTTGGCCTTCCGTAGGGCTCAGCCCCCTCTTGGGCCTCCTCCGGTGAGGCCCAATTAAGTGGGCTGCCCCATAAATCCATTTTAAATAATTTTTTAATATTAATTCATTTAGTTAATATTAAATACATATTATTTAATACCTATCATTCCGAAACACATTTCGGACCCCTCCGATCATCATCAGATATCCCTAGAATAATTCTGGTATTACTTTGGAACTATCCTAGAGTTCTCTCTCTTTTCTCCTACAATCTTAGATCAATCCCTAAGCGTAATCTATCCTTAAGTCTGACCCCATATGACTCGGGAATACACAGATATGATCGAGACATCTCTCTGATCCATGACCAACAACGGTATATGGAAACACATGATGGCCCCCATGCATTCCACGATTAACTTGATTGCTTGAACCTTGAATTCTAGTCTCATTCTCTTTGCTCTACGATACCTAGTTCGTCCAAGATCTGATCTCCGGTATTGCCATACCTAGTTTGACCTTGTTACCGATAAACACATTTACTTATTCCTGTGATATTACATTCTTGTTACCTAGTCACATGTTTGTAAACTTATAGATGTAATCTCACCGAGTGGGCATAGGGTATCTATCCTTCACTCGGATGTGCTAATCCCAATATTAACTAAAAGCTTATGCATGGTGACATGCATGTGCGCTGAGGGCATCTAGTGCGCTTGCTATTGCTGGCCGTGGGCCTTCACCGTCCGTGTCGCTTCTTGTGGGGCTGGGTGCTAGCTCATTGCTTGTGCGTTGTGGCTCACACTCTCCACAACTTCTGTATTCTTCTCCTTCCTTTCCATTCCTCTTCACCATCGCCCTCCATAGGTCCCAACTCCCAAGTATGGATAGTGGGTCGCATTCAACTCCCCCACGTCTGTATCCCTCCTCCCAGCAACAAATTGTGCTGCTCCTTGAAGGTCCGGTCAACAAGCCCATCGAGGATGTCAAGAAGGGCCACCATCAGCCCTCCCCCTACCATTAGATGCTGCCCACCCCAACTCTTCCCAGCTCAAGCTCTCCCTACCGTGAGCGCCCACTGGCTGAGGCCGAACTCCTCTATGGCTATCGGCCGTGACGTGGGTCGGGTCCTGCGATGTCGCTGAGGCTCTCCTATTGTCCCGTGATCTAGCTTTTCTGTGGCAGCTCTTCACCTAGATTAGCACAACCAGGCCCAAACGTGGCAACTTAGAGAGCCTAGGATTAGCACCCACGCACACGATGACAGATCAGATCGCCCTTCAGTATTTTGTTTCTGTTGAGTTGAGACGGATTCCAGTTAGGGCTCCAATCTATCTCAGTCAACCGAATCAAGATTGTTTCTAAAAAATGTATCAAGATGGAAACAATTGAGAAGGGGGAGGCAATCAATAGTTTGGATACATGGGCACATGGGCGGCATGGCACGTGGTTGAGCATTAGCAACGAAGAGCTAAGGAATCAGGGTAGATTACTCGCCTTTATAATTTTGTCTTGGTTAGTCCTTTGATCCAAATCAAGGTAGATTACTCGCCTTTATAATTTTGTCTTGGTTAGTCCTTTGATCCATCTCTCAACAACAGATTAATTCATGTCTTAAAACATAGTAACTTTTTGAATGCTCTACTTATGGTTGTGTAGACATGGAGAGGAAGAGAGAAGGATCAATTTATAAATTAATTAGGTAATCTTAAATTTGCAACAGTACAAATAAAGTGATTTATTAAACTCTAACATGCCTTTCCTTTGTTGAAAGATGACTTACTACATAATAATTGATAGAATGAAAATAAAAGTGGTATGATAGTCAAATTGTTCCATAATAATTATATTTAAGGGCATATTTTATTTTATCTCCACATATTGTGATAGTCAATCTCCACATATTTTTATTCTAATACAAGACAAGACGCAACCCGTCGAGAGAAAAAAACTCATGTACAGCCTGGCCCCCTCATGGTGAAATCCCAGCTCCATCCCTGCTGACCCTGTTGGTTGGTCTGAAGTGTAGACGCTGGATGGCCACTAATGCTGCCACCTGCTCTGAATTTGGTAACGCACCGTTGCCGCCTTCACCATCAGGACGATGACCAGGATGCCCGCAACAACATCGACAAGGCACATAACACCAGAGGAATCCCAGAGCAGGAGCAGGGAAGTGCCAAGGGCATGCTGCAACAGGCACAAGTCGAGGTTATATGCACTAGCGTGCTCCGCGACCATGATGTGTGCCTTTGCGGCAGGGCCAAGTAACTCTGTTCTAAAACGCCGCCGGACTGAACTAGTGTGTTTGGGTATGTGTATGGCTGTGCTAGGACAATACAGAGAGTTGATGATGGTCAAAGCACTTCAACCGAAGGTAACATTGGGCCTGTGGACATCAATTCAGTCAGGAAGTAGAGCCACATCACTATTTTCTTTTGCAATGTTTTATAGTCGATTGTGTTAATTATTGTAGCCATATGTTCTCCTATGTAGAGATTCATTCAATATCTAACAACCATCCAATTCAATATTTTCCCTTGATGATGACCTCAGATTTTTCCTTTCTTATGACCACGTATCAAAAGGTGTTAGGACTCATAGAATGGATGCTGGTTCAAGCCTTTGGGAGATTTTTCACTATAGCTTTATTAGAACTAGAGATATTCTTATTCATCCATTCAGTGACAAATGCACTATTAGGTAGTCTTGCCATCCAAAACTTTATATGTTCTCTATCTTGTATTTGGTATAACCTGAACTTCTATTTGGGTGGAGAGTAACAATTCTCTGCCATTCCTCGTTGATCGAAAACATACATGATACTGTAGATTCTATTATCCCGCTCGGTTCTGTTCTATGGCTATCTTGCATGCCATCCCTCTTGTTCCTTAATTTGTTTCAGGCTTTTCCTTCTTTTTTTGGTTAGTCCATGCTATTTTATTGCCACTATTTTAATTTCTCTTTTTGGTTGTTTGCGGTAGGCTTATTTTGGTGATTTGACTCATGGATGTTGCAAGCGGTTCTGGTCATCGGCGTGTCGCCTCCCCTTCTTTTCTCGTGGTTTGTCGCGACATCACAGGCGCATGTACAGTCAGTGCCAATGATCAGCATCTGTCGGGTAAACGGCGAGGTTCATCTCCATCCATATTGTGTGGTAGACCTCTTTTGGTGACTGTAGGTTCTGGTTCCAGTTTATTCATGTTTGTAGCCTTTTTTCTACATAGGACAACATTTGGCTTTCAACTATTCTTCTTTGATGAAATAATTGATTTGTTGAAGGTTCTCTAGATCAGGCATTCCCAAGTGTTTATTAATTTAATTATGTCTTACTTCTCATAATATGTTATATTTAACTTACAAAATATTATTTAGCATGAATGTAAGCAATTCAAATTTTGGAAGGTTCGGATCAACAGTTGGGAATGCATGTTGAGTAATCTCAGGTCAAGCATGACCTTCTCTAATGTTCATTATTGTTCTTCACCTTCTTGCTAGCCTTTTAGTGCCTCTTAATATTTTTGCACTATTCAGGCAATCTTCTTAGGCACACTTCAAGACTTTTTTTGAGGAGTGGCACATCAAAGTCCAATACTTGTGTGTTTCTGGTACCAAATGGAACGGAAAAAAGTAAAATCACATATGCTTTAGGAGTTGGTTCCCTCAGAATTCACTGAGGAAGAAAGGTTTGTGCAGCTAGGGGCGGGTGATACGTCCATTTTGCATCACTATTCTATATCATAATTCACTATTATTCATTGATATATTTCGTATTGAGAGGTGATACTTATGTTATTTCATCTGTTTTTGCATGGTTGATGACTTTTGGAGCATGGACCGCTGTAGTTAGGATTCTGATGGAAAAGGTGCTGTTTGGAGGCAAAATTCGTGAAGATCAGAAAATCCGAGAAAATATATGGAAAATCCTATTTTTCCAGAAGACGAAGGAAGCCAAAAGAGGGGCTAGAGATGGGCCACAGGGGGCCACACCACCCCTTGGCGCGGGCCACCCTGGGTCGCTCCACTAGGTGGTGTGGCCGCCCTGGTCCACCCCTGGCACTCCCCTCTGGCGTATATAATCCTCCCGAAACCCTAATACTCGGGGAACGATCACAGAAATATTCCGCCGCCTCTGTGGGGCGGAAAACACCGAGAGAGAAAGATCTCTCCGGCAGATAGATTCTGCCGGGGGAATTCCTTCCCGGAGAGGGGATATCGTCGCCATCAACACCACCATCAAGCTAGACTTCATCGGGATCATCATCATTATCATCACCACCATCATCACCATCAGCACCCTCATCACCATCTCCATATTGCTGTAACAATTGAGTTGAATCTTGCATAGTTCATAGGGGAAACTTTCCTGGTGTTGATTACTCTTTGTAGTTGATGCTATTGAGTGAACCATTGAATTATTGTTTATGTTCAGATTGTTATACATCATTATTCCATCTCTGATCATGATCCATATGATTTCTTATGAGTAGTTCGTTTTGTTGTTAGTAGTGGAGTTGTGTTGAGAAAGATTCAATGGTTTGATATTTAAGTTGTGGTGTACTTCTTCTAGTGGTGTCATGTGAATGTTGACTACATGAAACTTCACCTATATGGGCCTAGGTGAATGCATTGTGTATTTGGCTACTAATCGTAGGGGTTGCCGGAGTGACAGAAACCTGAACCCCCATTAGGAAACCATTGCACAAGGGACATCAGGGTCTTAGAGTTTAAAGTTGTGGTTAGGTTTCGACCTTAATTACTTTTTGTACTTACGGATGTTTGCAAGGGGTATAATCACAAGCATGTATTAGTCCTAGGAAGGTCGGTACATTAGCACAGGTTCACCCACACAACACTTAGCAAGCTAAAGAAGATTAATCAACTATATGAAGCGAAAGCACTTGACAGTCTTGCCATGTGTCCTCAAGAACGTTTGGTCATCTTAAGTAATACAACCGGCTTGTCCTTTGCTGCATAAAGGATTGGGCCACTTGCTGCATTTATTCTTACTGTCTTTTATTTACTCATACTTTTACTTGCTATATCAAAACCTCTAAAAATCTGTTTGCTAAGTATTTGCAGAGAATTCCTGAACCATACCACTAGCCAGCACCTTCTTCTCCTCGTTGGGTTCGACACTCTTACTTATCGAAAATACTGCGATACACCCCCTATACTTGTGGGTCATCAGCGGGTGTTTCTCTTCTTCTCTTCCATTCAGATTGTTGACCATTTTGTGTGCCCTTTTCAGGCTGAATTTTGTGGTTGCTTTCATCAAATTCTTTCTTTGTTTATCCAATTTGTTGACCATTCGGTGTGCCCTATTTAGGCTTAATTTCATGCTATCCATATATTCAAGGTTTCTTCAAATTTCATGATGGGGAGTCTGACCTAATTGTTGAATGCCATATTTTTGTTGGCCAGTTGTTCTATACTACCTTGACAGAGGGCATTGATTATTTGTAGTGCTTTGTCATGTTTGCATAATCAGTGAAAACATGCATTCTATTTAGGTTTTACAATGTAATATGCTATTATTTGGTTTCAAAAATTATCAGAACAACTATCTACTATCACAGTTTGGGTAGTTCATTCTTTCTGGAAGGAGATAGGTGGATATTTTTGTTCTAGGTTCAACCATTTATGCCATGTGATCCTATAGGAAAGCGTCTCATAGTTCCTGTTTTATTTTTTGATTTTCAGTGATTGTGATATAAAGGCATATACATTTGTATAGTGTGCAATGGCTTGCGAGCATTACATTAATTGTTTTCAACTAGGTTATGTTTTGCTGGATCATCTTGGTTTGCTCAGTCTTCTTTTTTGGCAGGTACTTACTTGCAGGTTGTGTCTGGTTTGTTCTATTTGCATTTCATTTTTTCAGGTTCTTTGGTTGTTTGTGCCTATATTCTGTTTCTTCTAATTTGTTTGCCTTTTGTAGGTCTATACAAGTAGTGTCCTATTGGGTTATGCTGGATGGGATCATGATTCCAGTATTGTTCTTACATGTCTCTCTCTTTGTGAACTAGACTTCATAGTATTCAATTGTGAGGTATAATGTTTATTACACCGCTATGTTTATTTATTTTTATAGCAGCTGAAGTGTAGATATCCCTACTAACTAGTTGTAATAAAATGTCAGGTTGAGATTTGTTTATGCTCTTTCCAAGTACACTTTTTTCTCTTTGAACATATCTGCAACCGAAAAAATGACTCTAGGACTAGATGAGCTTGATTTTTCACATCGATAGCGTTTTTCGTGTACTTTGTCATCTCTATCCGCATACAACACTTCTAATAATTCTAAATGCAGCAAGTATTCGTGCTTGATAGGAAAAAGGAACTTCTACAACACTTCGAAATCATGAGCTTCGCTATTCCAGGTCTGATATATGTAACAAAGGGTGCTTTTGTTCACTCATATTATCAGGGAGCTGAGAACTGAGTAGTGTTCTCTAAGTATTCAGTTGGTTTCTCTGAGTAACAATGCTTAGAATTTTGCGTGTAAAAATAAAGATGCCTTATCCTACTATGACCATTAACGGATTAGGAAATTAAACCAGGTGAACAATCGATGGCGTTATTTTTAGTAGACTCGTGACTTGACTTGGCTGTAAGTCTATAATATTCACTTATCAAATATTAGCTCCCTCAAAAAGTATTATTGATGCTTTAGGAACTTGAGAAAATAAAGAAAATTGTGGATCAGATGAAGCTTCCTCCTGTATACATCGGGAAGTGGGAAAGTACTTCAAATGCAGGAGTACCAACGAGTTTTAAGTACTTTTAGGTCCACTAGTTCATCTGCTCTAACAGTGAGTACAAATAAATCTACTCTAACTTATGCAATGTAGACCATATCATGATTACAACTTTTCTTTTCTCATTATTATTACTGTCGGTTGGTATTTTTTTGGAGAGCTTGACCCAATTGTTAGTGAACATGATCTTAGGCAAATATTCTCCCAGTATGATGAAATTTCTTCTTTAAAGATTCTAGTTGAGCAACAGTGCGGCTTCATACAGTTTCTTCACGTATCAATGATTGTCCCACACGTTTCATACTCCTTAGTTCTTCCCCACATAGATTTTTGTTTGGTTAGATTTCCTATATCATCACAATAAAATAATGGTGTCAGCATTTACCCCTTTTCCCATGCTTACACGTATTTTTCAGAAATTTCCATACAAGATTCTTTCATGCATTTAGACTTGGTCCAAAGAATAGTAACATAGTTGTTCAGTTTTAATAACATATATTTATTGTTTTCATGTAGACTAATTTCCAAGCCCTATAGCCATATATGTGTTTGTATGATGCGTTACAAACATGGTGGCTTCCTTATGATGTGGAACACTCACCGATACTTCAAAATCAATTGCCACTGCTAAAATCAGTCAACTAGATCTAGTGTCTTGATACAATAGACCGAATATAATCAACCTTAATCACATATAAATGATTTATATAAATGATCCACCTTAATCACATATAAATGAGAGTGGAGACTTGAAAATCTAGACAGATGGAGGAGCTTACTTATTATCACAGACCAACGTAAAATAATCTTATTATCACAGGCTGGTATATTATTTTATTTAAATTTGTGTGACTCTCCTTATATACCATTTGCTTCATGTATCTTGGTCACTATATCTCGATTAAGAAGTGTTGTTTTTTCTTATTGCATAAAATATAGAGGCATTCTTTTATTTTATGTTGTCCATTCTAAGTAAGCTCGCTAGGTCATGAGTGCTAAGCAAAAAAGGATGCTATCGTAATTTACATGCAAAATGGTGTCTAGAAGTGATTTTGGTAAATAAATCCAATTAATGATGTAAATAAATAATAGTTGTTCATGTTTTTTTTCGATTGAATTGATTTGATTGCTATCAGAAATTAATTTTTGCATCCCATTTTGAACTATTTACATCTTTGATATAAAGGGAATATGTCTACTGAACTAAATTTTTGGCATTTTGATCTAACATAGATACATTAATTGGAAAACTCTTGCTGAATTGCTATACACTGTGATCTTTCTCAAGCCAGTTGGTTTAGTTTGTGGCCGTCCTATAACTGCAAAATCTGAAATATGTGCAGAAACAAATCATGTTTTTATAACCATGACAATTGCCACAAGTTTGTACAAAGGGAGAATCAGAAAGTTGTTTCCTTCGAGATTATGGAGGCTTTGAACATATAGGTTACTCATTTTTTTTATCTCCTACAATATTCCAGTACTTTCTTTTACCTTGTTGTAGTACAATTTTCAAAAAATGTAAAGAATACAAAACTGAGACTTGTAGACACTAATTGATCTTCTCTATGTGGGTTATTGGACTCTGACTTCCAACCATTAGATGAACGGCTTCTATTTTACTTATTTTCCTATTTACAGTGGCAATTTTGATTCAACTGCTCTGTTGAGCATATATTAGGACCCGGTGTGTATTTCCGGAATAGATACACCAGGAACAATATAATTTGCTTTGTTCCTTCTTTGTAAATTCGACATGTTTATTTCTTTGTGGAATGTAGTGACAGAAATGCTTTATATTATTTGACATGTCCTGAAAAGTATTGTATTTTGATCAAAGTCAACACGAGATGACTACTTAACAGTTTGTTAATGGCCATATGTAATAAAATCATTGAAAGGAAATTAAATAGCTTAGTCTATAAGTATATTCGTAATCAAAGAGTCCCTAGACTATAAGCATTCATGTAACTAAAGAGGTGTTCGATTAAGGAGTGAGAATACCTATATCTGTGTTTCCAACAGTGTTACCTATGGAGACGCTAACTCGAGAATCTGAATAACATATGATGCTGTTTTGAAGAAAACTCAACGTCTAACTACTGAAACTGGGCCGCAATAGCTACCAGCCTAGAATAGAAAGCCAAACAGAACTTTAATCGGCATGGTAATGCACCCTTGGCCATCTATTTAATTTATTGTGCAGCACTCAAAAGATAAACAAAGAAGCATTACAATCCACAGCTACGCGGTCTAAAAAACATGCAAGCCCCTCATGCCTATTAGACAAATCCCAATGTGTTATAGACGGTGCAGCAAAGCGCGCATGTATGTCTAGTTGATAGATAGACCTCAAAAGTTCCTATGGAATACATAATGCATACATTTATGGTCACCCAAATACGGTCATGATGGTTGATGTGATCAAAACAGCCTTGGGAGACAGGGACTAATATGATCTCATGGTCAAAGGACTAAATCACTATGCTTTGCTAGATATCACAATGTTGAACTTTGTGTCTGGACCATATTGCAATACTAGGGTTGGGTGTTATCCATCACTTCATTAGTGACCTTGTTGTCAGTTGTTGTATAAAGTTCATGATCGGGAAACCTCGATCATCAGCTGCCCAACGAACTAGTCTAGAGGATACTAGGGACCTGGTTTATTTATATACCACACATGTATTAATATTTCCACTTAATACAGTTATAGTATGATATAAAACTATTACGAACTAATGAGATATATCAATAACACATCTTTACTATTAGCCTCTAGGAGATATCTCCTTCATCTCCAATCTTGGTATTGAAGATTGTGTAGTTTAGACAACCCTTTACCAACTACCACATGGGAGTAATTGCTGGTGTAAATCCAATAGACTTTAAGCATTGATACATATCGTATTCAATCAAATTTGTTAAAACATATTTTGCAACAAATCGAGCTTTCATGTCTTCCTTTAATTTTCATTTTATTCCTTTTATTGAAGTTATTGGGAAAGATTAAGTAAATATCTTTACCTAATAAGATCAAGTAACACTTTACTTTGAAATCTTAAATGCAACTTAGTACGGGATTTCATGACTCTTAGTCATTTCTTGTACTTAGGTCCATCATCTCTTCTTTGTAGTTCATAGATATATCTTCTTCCATTCACACGACACGTGAATAAATAATATAACTTTGCACGTAGAAGGAAATATTATTGAATCGTACTATCTTTTAGTAAAAGTATTTATTGAAACATTATGATTATCATTTGTTTCTGTTCTACTTGTAGAGTTTCGGTTTTGGAACATATTCCGTTCTGCTACTGAATATTCTGAGATAAGGTTAAACCTTGTTTATACTTTCAATTTCTTTCCACTAATTTTTTTCCTTAAGAGAACATTCTTTCGAGGAAGTACCAGGGTAAGACAACAAAAGTTTTGTTTTCTTTGGTTGTGGAATTGTATTCATAGATGCCTAAGAATACACTACAAGGATTTACTTATTCGTCACAATCTCGAATTATCAAAATCTCTAAAAAAATCGAATATGTCGTAACTCTTATGGTGTTGTTTCTATGTATTGTTGATGGTCCTTATACTTCAAAACGAGTGTTTAATATTTCAATCTATAACTCTAGTTTCTAACATTAATCCAATAGAAGATCATTTGCACATGATACATATAAAATGCATACATGAACTTTATAGTTTGTTAACATGTTTTTCCATCTATTTGCATCATATATAATGTTATATCCCTATTTTATATTGATTTTTGGGGATTTACCAATGCTCCCCTTTATTTTGGTTATAATCCTGCAGGGCAGAAAAACCCCATTTTCAATGGTTTTGATGTTTTAAGACCTAAACAAAGTCAAATGGACCTGTACTTTTGGAAATGTCAATATTTATCCACAAGAAGCATCTGGAGCACTGAAATCTCACTAAGAGGGCCAGGAGGGCCAAATAGCCCAGGAGGCACGCCCAGGCCTGGTGGGCGCCACCCATGCTCTTTCCCTCCTCAACGGATTGATCGCCTTGATTCTTCCTGTAACACCCCGGATATCCACCCTATATGGCAATGCTACACAAACTTTAATCTTTTCTCATACAAATCCAAAACTACAAATTTTAGCAAAGCTCTTTTGTTTATGGGGACATCCATGTCAACAAGATAATAATACACCACCAATTCTATCCATACACACAGCTACACGGTTCAACGTGACCAAGTTAAAATCTCGTATCCAAGATGTTACATATCGGCTAACTTGGTAGTCACAAAATATGAACCAACACTTATGGTAAATAATAAGTCAAGAGCAATCTTAAGCATGGCTATACTACTCTAGAAATGAATTATTGAAATGTGTGAGGTAGTGTGCAAAATGTAGAGGTGATATCCAACTCCCATGCATGTCATCCTTGGTGGTACCTAAAACATAGAAGCCACAAGGGTGAGTACAAAGTACTCAACAAGCACATAAACAAATAGAGATTTCTATTTTCGTGCACTCGGTTCGTTAGTTGTACTCAGTTTTCCCCAGACGCTTTGTTTTTCCTCACTTTTTCCCATCTCCTTGTACGAAACTCCCACATGGTCTGAAACTCGCCGTCCGTCAGCCTTGCCGTTACGTGCAGATAAGTGGGGCCGCGTTCAGTCGGGTCCCGTAGTGGACCCTTACCGTTATGTGCTGACGAGTGGGGCCACGTTCTGTCAGGTCCCATAGCATATCCTTGCCGTTACATGCTGACAAGTGGGGCCACGTTCAGTCGATTCCCGTAGTGGACACCTCTGTCATCTTATCCAGATCAGCATCGGACCCACAACTTATCCACGTGAGCGGCGGATCCACACCTTACCCAGGTTGGCGTTGCAAGAAAGGACCCTGAGCCAGCCCCGCGCCCGCGCCCTTTGTCTAGCTTCATTTTCATATAGTGAAATGTAATGCATATAGAAAACAATACACCTTTGAGCTCTTTTCAATCTCACTAGGACATGATAATGTTGTGCTAATAAAATCCTAATCATTTATCATTTCCATGGAGTGAAATATAATGCATAAACTTGCATATACAAAAATTATATACCTTTGAACTCTTTGAAATCGCACTTAGTATGTGATAATGTTGTGCTAATAAAATCCTGATCATTTATCATTTCCATGGAGTGAAATATAATGCACAAACTTGCATACAAAAAAATTATAAACCTTTGAACACTTTTAAATCGCACTTAATACGTGATAATTGTGTGCTCACAAAATTTTGAGAGATTATTATTTTCTCCCCCATTTTCATAGAGTGGAATGTAATGTATAAACTTGCATATACGAAGTTTATACACCTTTGAACTCTTTGAAATCGCACTTAATACGTGATAATGTTGTGCTAAGAAAACTTTGAGAGATTATTATTTTCATAGAGTGGAATGTAATACAAAAAACTTGCATATACGAAGTTTATACACCTTCGTACTCTTTGAAATCGCACTTAATACGTGATAATGTTGTACTAAGAAAATCTTGAGAGATTATTATTTTCATAGAGTGGAATGTAATGCATAAATTTCCATATACGAAAATTATACACCTTTGAACTCTTTGAAATCACACTAAATACATGATAATGTTGTGCTAAGAAAATCTTGAGAGATTATCATTTTCATATAGTGGAATGTCATGCATAAACTGGGATATACGAAAATTATACACCTTTCGACTCTTTGAAATCGCACTTAGGTCATGATAATGTTGTGCTAATAAAATCCTGATCATTTATCATTTCCATGGAGTGAAATATAATGCATAAACTTGCGTATACGAAAATTTTAAACCTTTGAACACTGTGAAATCACACTTAATAACGAGATAATGATTCTAAACTTGTGTATAGCAAAATTTAGAGAGATTATCATTTTCTCCCCCATTTTCATAGAGTGGAATGTAATGCACAAACTTGCATATACGAAAATTATTCACCTATGAACTCTTTGAAATCGCACTTAATACGTGATAATTTTGTGCTAAGAAAATCTTGAGAGATTATATTTTTCATATAGTGGAATGTAATGCACAAACTGAGATATACAAAAATTATATACCTTTGGACTCTTTGAAATCGCACTTAGGGCATGATAATGTTGTGCTAATAAAATCCTGATCATTTATCATTTACATGGAGTGAAATATAATGCATAAACTTGCGTATACAAAAAATTTAAACCTTTGAACACTTTGAAATCGCACTTAATAAAGAGATAATGATTCTAAACTTGCGTATAGCAAAATTTAGAGAGATTATCATTTTCTCCCACATTTTCATAGAGTGGAATGTAATGCATAAACTTGCATATACGAAAATTATACACATTTGGACTCTTTGAAATCTCACTTAATACATGATAATATTGTGCTAAGAAAATCTTGAGAGATTATCATTTTCATAGAGTGGAATGTAATGCACAAATTATACACCTTCGAACATGTTCCCTTCAAATTATATTCAAGTTCATTTGTTTATAGAGTTAAAGTACTGTTGGAAAACTCATTATTTTGCATGAATAGAGGGGTGTCCTTTGAAAGATATAGGGTTATCCTGTCCGCTAGATCACAGAGGATCAACGGTTAGTGGGCACGATCCATGTGACAACTGTCTCAACCAATCAGAGCATAGCAGCGAAGATGATCACAGGTGCGAGAGATTGATACTAAGAGAGGGGAAAACTAAGTAGCACTTAAGAACCAAGGGAAAAACTGAGTAGAACTTAAAAACCAAGGGCAAGACTGACAAAGGGATTCAAACAGAAAATAGAAAAAGATTTGAAAAATGGAAAATGCGTCTTTTATACAATAAAATACATCTGGGCATACATCAAACTATTTCCAATTCAAATATACACCAGTTTGACAATTATTGCCTGATTTAGACAAACTATGTTTTGGGGAGGGATGTTTTGGGAAGAGGCTTGATTAGAAATCCATGAACCTTCATAGATAGTAGGTGATTTGAGAAGTGGTGATTTAGGTTAAAACTTGGTTTATATACATTTCTTATGGTGGCAGGTCACATAATAAGACTCACTAGGTAGATGCCACTATGTTTTGCTCTTTTTGAATTTGTTGTGCATAAAATGACTCAATTAGCTAGCTAAAACCTATTCATTGATTCTGTATTGACTAACCACCGGAGGGTAAACTGAGTATATTGCACAAGGCAGTGTTAGTACTAGAGGGCAAAATTGAGTACAACCAAACTGCCAGTGTTACACTCGAGGGAAAAACTGAGCACAACTAAGTCGCCAGGGTTAGACACGAGGGAAAAAAACGTGACTCATGGTACGCGTGTGTAGTGCACGGGGCGTAGCGGACACGTGTGGCAGTGCACGGTGCAATAGGGTACGCGGTTACGTGGCGCATGGTGGTGCAACGAAACGTTGTTTCCCTTCTACTTTAATAGAGGCCTCCTCACTCCCACTCATCACTCACTCACTCATTCAACCGTCTCCACTGTCCCATCACCTTCTACAAGCCTCCAAGAAAACCCCAACCATGTCGGTGATGTAGAAGAATGGCGTGGTGGCCATCGGCGCCTCCAAGGCCACTAGAGAGGAGGCCCCCATCCCCTAACAAGCCCCCGTCCAGGCATCGAAGGCAACCGCTGTCCCCGTCTCCGCATTTGCCGTAGCCGCCGACGAGGAGGCCCCGTGGGTCTCGGGTAGATCCCGCTCGGCTGGGACCCCTACGAGGAGGTTGATTACATAAGGCCGGAGAACCCCTACAACACCAGCATCACCGACCCATGGTCGAAGGTAACCAGGGTTTTCTCCCCTTCCCTTGTTCTTCCCTCGTTCCCATCGTTGGATGCTAGATCGTATGTTATTAGGGATCGACTGTTCGTATTTTTACAGTAGGTAATCCTCTTGTGTTAGATCTTGTATTTTGATGAATCCCCTTGTTCGTATTTCAACCCCCTGTTTGTAGTTGGGATCAGTATTCGATTTGGTTTGAGATTTGGAGAATAATCAGGAGATCTCAATCGATTAATTTATGTAAATAATGAATTCTGATAATCAAAGTATCTCAATCATGTCCTTATTGCACTCTACTGTTTTTTCCAATAGGAGGATAGCAGCGACGTCCATAGCGACGATGAGTATAAGGACACTATCAACACCTGGATTTTTAATCCCAGATGCCTGTTATTCCATACATCGCAATCCCAGGATTACCATTTTTGCAAGACATAACAGATTGGATATCACAGTACATCATCCATTACAAACCATAATAAGGTCTTACACAAATAAAGGATCTCATGATCCAGTCTTAGTACAAACAAGTAGCGGAATAATAAGCGTAGCGATGGGCTCCATCTTCAGGGTCACAGGCAGTGCTGATGATGGGAGATAGTCCTAGTTGTCGTAGCCGTCCTGTTGTCCTTCCTCCTGATAGTCCTCTTCATAGTCTGGCCACGGGAATAGCCAGGGACAAAGCCATGAGTACTCTTTAAGTACTCGCAAACTAACACTAACAAGTAAGGTAGTTCTAATAGGAATGCTAAGCCGCAAGTTTATTTGCAAGGTTAACTTTGAAACCTAAGCTGAGTTCAGAAGTAAAGAAAGCTAAATTAATGTTCTAAATAACCTAAGTGGGAACTTAGTTTTCATAGTCACAACTCTGTTGTGGTCAAGTCATGTCACAATTCATTTCATAAGTCATTTTGAAAACATCTGACGACGGAACAGTATGGCCACTCCAACTATCCATGACCGCGGACGCGGCTATTCGAATAGTTTGACACTCTGCAGAAGTGGTACATTTTCACAACAAAATTCAATACACCCATCAGGGATAACCCTAAATCATCATACTTAGTATGCGGATAATCAATCATAACCTTTCCTTTACACACTCTAGTATAAGCACCTCTCCTATGAGCTTGGCCTCCCAGCCATGGCCATCTGCCATCCTGGGCACTGCATAGGTGGACAACATCAAGAGGTAGCCTCAGCTCAAACCTCCTCCGCGAGGGAACCCATACTAATGCATATAAACTTCCGGCTAAGCCTTACCCAATTCAGGTATTGTGGTTGTACGGTAAAATTGGAATGGTATCGCATCCGAACCCAACCATCAGTTTTTATAAAGGTCTAAGGCTCATGCCTCAACATTTTCATCATCATAAACCATTTGTGTTTCTCAACACATGTCAAAACATCTCAATAGAATGACTCATCATTCCAAGGTTTTCATAAGCATTTTCACCAAGTATTCCCATCTAAAGTGATCAAGTTTTATGTTTAGCACTAGCCACTAAGGTTAAGGGTGTTCACTAATGAGGGATGCTAATATCAATCTCATGCCATAAAATGACATCTAGTATAGGCCAAGTTTTATACTCTTTATGCTATCTATACTATCCTTTCAAAGTCTCATAAAGGATTACTAAAAGTAAAGAAACTTTGGTAAAGCAACAAGTAAAGCTTGCAAGTAAAACTTGGAATTGGTATACTCAAAAATGTATAACCAAGCATGCCTAATGCATATTTCTTAGGTCATCTTGTATAATCCTAGCTTTCTAACAATTGCTTGCCTTGGTTGGTGCAGTGGTTGAAATTCTCCTCGTCTTCTTTGGGGTCGAACTCCTCCTCCTCGTAGACTTGGTCGGTACTATCGTCTATAAATACATATGGGGTACACAATCAAAAAACAATACTTAACTAGTCTATTTAGCACACTAAGGCACACACTTGATGATCTATTATCATCACATTCATCACAAGATTTAATGAACTAGTTTCATTTATTTTATTTGAGAAAAGTAATTTCTACTCATTGAAATTAATTAAGATTTAATATTCTCCAATTAAAATATGGGATCATGAGGACACATGTCATCACCACACATTCTACTACATGGGAATGTGATTTAAAGTGTTGGTCACATTTTATAAAGTTTAAGTTTATTATTTATTCAATTTAAAGTGACTAGAAATGCCCTATAGCATTCTTTTGGTACAAGTCCAAAGTCATTGCATGTAAACCTAAATATTTTTACATATTCAGATAGGTATTGTCAAATGTGATTTTTGAGAGTTAGAATCAACTCAAAAGCTATGAGGGTTGAATTTTGAAAAATGTTTGAATGTAGAAAAGTCTTTGTCTTGTAATTTTTGCTATATGTGATCTATAATTCCAAATGATTTAAATCCAACCGGCCTGGATATAGATTTTAATTATCTTTCTAAAAAAATTTGAGTTATGCATTTTGGTTAAGTAGATCTCTCTGAAATGATTTTTAAACAAGTGGACAGAACCTAGTTTAAACTTAATTAGAAAAACATTCATTTGAATTTTAGGGCTAGCGCCGGAAACTAAACGGGCCGCCCAGTGGCACTCCGTGGTGCAGAGGGCAACTGCCAGGGGGGTCCCGCAGGTCAGCGACACAACTAAACGTGAAGCGGTATGGGGCGATATCAACCGTGCGATTAGAACAGGGATCAACGGTTGTGGTTCATCGTCGACAACGAATAGGTCGTCAGCGAGAACGAACCCTAGCGGCTCGGTGGGGGTCGATTGGGGGCTTACCAGGGCTCCAGCTAACATGGCGATGGGGGCGATCAAACTGGTGGACGACGGCGGTGCTAGGCATGGTCGCGGCGGCTCTTGGGGTGGTCGCAATCAACGGCCCCTTCCTCCTCTGTTGCGGCGAGCTCCGGCAAAATTCCGGCGGCTGGGGGTTTGAGTTGCTCCGGGGAGAAGTGGGGAAGGCTCAGTGGTGAGAGGGGAGGTGAGTGGTGTGTAGAATTTGGACGGAGGAGGCCTCCTTTTATAGGCCCGACGGTGAGGCATGCGGTATGGACGCGGCTCGTCGGAGACGACGGTACATGCAGCTATGGTCAGGGCTGAGCTAGGCGGACGGTGCACGGTCTGCTGGTGGTCATCTACGGCGTAATGGCGTGGCTAGGGGCGGTGGCAATTGGTCGGGCGCGTCCGCGCTATGGGGGGAGGCAGTGAGTGTTTGATGCGGCGCACGGTGGCTGCTGGTCGCGCGGCAGGAAATGGGCATGTCCGGGCGGTTGCTGGAGTCATGGCGAAGCGGTGAGCGCGGGTTGCGGTCGAGGGGCAGCGTGTGCTGCCTTGTCGGGTGCGGCGCACTAGCGCGTGCTCGGCATGGCACAGAGGCGGTGGGCGCGGCGTGCTGGGGAGTGGTCCACGGTGTGGCTGAGCTCGGGGAAGGGACATAGACGGCCGGTAGGGTTGCTGCGATCCTTCTAGGCACGGCGAGAGTGAGAGGAGCGGTCTGCTGCGACTAGGGCATGGTCGACCGACGACGACCATTTTTGGGCGGCGTAGTACTGGCGCTGTGGTGAAGGGGGTACTGTCTAGGCTAGGTTGGATGCTAGGGAGACAAGGGGAGTGGAATGGGGCAATTGGGTGGACAATGCATTGATCAAGAACTATGTTAGTTATGCCAGATTATTTTTGCCTGCCAAGTGTTATACAAAATGGCCGCAAGAAATTTAATTTTGAATTTTGAAAAGATTTTTGTGTGTAACTTGATCTCATGCTTGGTAGTCTATGGTTGCTTGGGATTGTTAAGTGGAGTTCATTTGAGTCGTTTTTTGAAAAAGTGAGATCTATGCATATGAAGTGGATTCAAATTTCAAATGCCACTTAAAATTAGTGGTTAAATGTTTTTGTAAGATTTCAAAGTGGGCCTTGGTAGATCTTTACTTGTACGAGCAAGGGGTGAAAAGAGTTAGAATTATTTCTGTTAAGAATTGACTTCTAGGAACACCTAAAGTGGCCTAGTGGATTAAAATAGTCAAAGTGACCATTTGATATTTTTATTCTTATTTGATTTCTTTTCCATTGGATTTTGTTTTTTAAATGATCTAGATGATGTGGCATTCATCTTTGAATCATTTTACAACCATTAGAACAATCAAACATGGCATTTCTAAACAATATTATATTAATGCAAACACACATATGCATTCCTATTTATTTTAATGATAAAAGTTTTTGTTAACCCTAAATTGGGTGATTAGGATATTCATAACCTTGATTAAAGTTTTGGGATGTAACAGACACCAAGACTCCTCATGTGCGAGGAGGCTGAAGTCCGGCCAGTACAACAACTTCTTCGTCAGTGACGTGTATAGTTGCCCCTTCTGCCCCACCGGGAGGCTCGACGCCACGGACTTCAAATCCCTCTTGAAGCATGCCGAGGAAGTGAGGACATGCGGCAAGTCCATGAACGTCCACAGCTTTATAGCCAAGCACCAGGCGATCGGTCACCTCTGCAACCTCCAGAAGGTGTCTATCGAGAAGGGTCGCATGCCCCCGATCAAGCCCAAGGCGCCCAAGGTTAAGGGACTGGGAAGCAAGAAGTGGAGGAGGCGCCAGAGGGAGGAGGCGGAGGCCCTCCTGGCAGAGGCCATGAGGGGCCATTGATCTGCTGCTACTGCTGCTGCTTTAAAGCAGCTTCTTTTGTCTTGTCTGTGTTGAATTTGTCCGCTGCTGCTGCTGAGCAGCCTAATTGTCGAACCTCGTTAAGTACCATACCATATAACCTATATTAGCTGCTTTATCAATATCTGCTCTGTTTACTAAATTAATTTATGGTGCTGGTTAAATTTGCTCTAGATTTGCTACCAGATTGGGGAAAACAAGGGCAAAAGGAACAATGAATGAAGAGAGAAGTTGCTCTAGATTTGTTACTTTTTGGGGCAAAAAACACAATTGTTAGTGAGAGAGAGGGGAAAAGCGCTCTTAAAAAGGCCAATCATAAAAAACATAAAAAAATTCCAATTTAGGCGACAGGGCACACATAACCACTAAACGCGCCTTACATGGTCCCACACCACGTTCCCCATAATCAGCGAGAGATGAATGGCTGGTCCGCTGTGTATCCTGGCCCTCCTGTCAGCATGTAACGATCGAGGCGACGTAACGTAACGTAACGCTCAACGCACGACCCGCCCCAGCGTGGTCCCACCGGTCAGCATGTTACGGTCAAGCCTTTGACCTGGCGGCATCCCCCGTCTGAGCGCATGTGAGGGTTTCGGAATGGAGGGAGGGCAAAAGTGAAGAAAAACTAAGCGGCAGGGGAAAACTGAGTACAACTAACGAACCAGGGGCATGAAAATAGAAATCCCAAAGAAATAATAAGCATTGCATAAAACACGACTCCAACAATTAACATTTAACACTTGTAATAGCGCAATGATGCTTCTGTATGCCTACATGCTCTTTACTTTCACTTTTTTTTGTGTATACCAGTATAGTTTGAGTGGACACTCGTCAGCATCCACTCACTCCAACTTGTGGAGATAGCCCATGATGTGGGAATCTCAAGTGCCTACCTCAGTAGGACACACCACTTTATGCACTGTCTTAAAGATGTCATGCAAAAATGCAAGCGTAACTATTTCATTTCATGTATCACTTCATCTCCACACATAGAACCAATATATAACCTATAAACAAAGAACAAGTGCTAGAAAATAAAAGTTGGGCGAGGAGGGGTCATGCAAAGTATCATACCCTCATGAACTTGCCTCGACTGTGTAAACCACAAACTGTACGAGTCTGAACCATAGGTACCAACACATGTTATTAAAACATATAACACACTCAATACACATCATCACTTCACACGAATACGTGCAAAAATGTATCGTCGCTCCTATGCGCGTTACTCTATTGCTAACCTTTATATATAAACTTGGAATAACGGCTAGATATTACAAAAGGTATAGAACTGAACTACAAGGTATTAGCTGCCCGGTTACACCATAATCAGAACAAACACTATTTTCTTTTTCTTGTTCTAGTAAAGACCAAAAGTATGTGTATTTGGCTAGTTTCTTAAACAAGAATAGATTTGCAGTTAGTACATGTGTAAAACCAAAGAATTTAGTTCACATAAATTACTAGCCATAGCAACTTCCATGTGCAAAACCTCAAAAAAAACTAAGCATCAGACTTGCAGCTAGAGGAAAGCACATGAAACCTGATTCACCACATGCATGATACTCGCGGCCTTCTCTAGGTAGAAAGCTAGCAAGTACTACTGATTCCTAACAATTCTGTAGACTTTAAATTCTTCCCTCTATGTCTCAAAAACTAATACATTTGCTACAAAAACAGCATCAAGGTAGTCACCGATGGATTCCATCAAACCCATAGATAGAAAGGTTCAGCGAAATTGGGAATAAGAAACCAACATTTGCTAACCCATCTAAGCCTCTTGTACGACCACAGCTTGACAAGAACTACCGTAGCAATCTAGAAACCAAGCAACTAGGAACATCCAGTCCGGTGCAGAACTAAATTACTGAATAGCTAACAGGAAAAATCATCTTGTTATCAACGACATAGACGGGAGTACATACAACAAAAAGTAACGGTGACGACATGACCAAACAGAGCGGCATCGGCATTCAGGGCATGTCGTCGCTGAACCTGGGCAACGGCAAAACGCCTACAGGCTATAGCTTGTCAGGGACAATCGGGGCAATATGTATAAGCAGTCCACGGCGGCGACATACCAAATCAAGAGAACGCATCAGCGGCGGTCTAAGGGAAATAGCGTTGGAAAATCCTTAGGGCAGAGAAGCGGCGTTGGCCTTCTACCTCGACTAGGTGATAGCTGCGCAACTAGGCAATACAGTCCAGCTCAAAAAGAGGAAGCCCAACCCATCCTGGCATGTTTATTTCTTTCGTCTTTTCCCTACTCAATGCTCACTATATTATTGTCTAGTAATATGCTAGCAACACTATTAAGATAAATTGGTAGCTGCTATATTTCCCAGCGTAGTCAAGGGTTCAAGACCTAGATTTGACAGTAATATTTTCTTTCTTTTGTTTTGTCGGTTGTTTCCCTAAATTATTATTTCCAGATTATATTCAACTATCAAAATGGTCATATATCTTTTCTGTAAATTAAGTAAAGGCAAACAGTTATCATCAAAATTCAGGGTATTACATTCTCACCACCTTAAATAGAATTCGACCTCGAATTCTTACACCCTTTACTACCAAAAACATGGCATACCTGGTAAAAACATAATCAAGCATCACATACCAAGCATGTGTAACTCCGAGATCTTTCTCGGTTATGAGTGACTAAAGATCTAAAGTTGCCTAATCATAGATACCCACTTTGCGGTTTGCGGAAGCCAATCTGGTCCGAGCACTTCCTTTTCTCCCATGGCATCCCAACAAAAGTAGACATCCACACTGACTTCCATATATAGCCTCGTAAGGCGTCTGTATGCTAGCCTGATAGTTACCATAAGCAAACCCCACAAGTATCTCCCTACTTCTTTGCCAAGCGAGGACCCAACATCACAACATATCTTTGAGAGTTGGTATGGTGTGGTCCATAGCTCCATCTTTCTAGAAAAAATCGCCATACTAAGTTTCAATTGTGTACGCAAAGCACTCTTCAAGCTCTCCCAAAACTTTGATAAAAACTTAGAAGTCCTATCAAAAGTAATGGTTTAGGAGCCACAAAATCCCATTGTCTCACCCACATATATTGGTGACAAGTCACTTGTAGAGTTGTTGGTGCAAATAGGAACAAAATGTGCAAGTTTTCTAAGTCGATCCACGACCATCCAAATTGCATCCTTCTCTCTTCGTGTACTAGGTAAGCTAGCAAATAAAATCATGGCAATGCCATCCCACCGCCATACTAGATAATCCAAGGATTGCAATAGTTCCAATAGCTCTTTTATGATATGCCTCTACGTGAAAAATCCTAGAATAGGACACATTCTTAGACACATCAGGCTTCGTTCTTTTCCACAAGTAAGTCCTTTTCTGGTCCTGATACATCTCAGGCTCTCAAAAAATGAATGGTGTATGATCTGCCTCTCTTATAACGTTCTACTTCACCTTACACATATGTGGAACAAAACCAAACAAACATGGTTCCATTTATAGAGAATTCTCTAGTTCGACCCGCGAATATGCGTTGTCACAATTGTTGTAATAATAAATCTCTTGTTGCGGCTATCTAGAATGGTTGATTAAAGGATAATTGTTTCTCCCTTACTACACTAGCAAAACTAAATGAGAGGCCCATCTGTTCAAAATAGGTAATGACACAAACTACAAACTACAGTGGAATGGATGAACAGTGGAATGGATGAACAGACTAAGAGCATATGAAATAAAATTCGCCCTACCTAGCTAGTTTGTACTAGATGGATTGGTCATAGTCCTCTACCTATTCTAGCCACTGTATTTGCCCCAAGTTCTCTACTCCTATATTAGAAGGTATTTAAGATTCTTATCACCAATAAAATAAATCAATAAATCATAAGATTCTCCATAAAGATAATGCATCCAGTCTTGGGTGCAAATACCGCAAGTGCATGTTTTAGATCATAAGTAGGATAGTCCTACCCATGCCTTTTAAATTGCGGACAAGTATATGAAATAACCTTTCATTATACACGTTGCCTAGAATAGGCTCTTCCGGAGGATAAAACTAATTCTATAGCTTCACAAAAAAACTGAATTCTCCCTCAAAATCTCAAGCACAAGCCTCAAGTGAAACTTGTGCTTTTCTTCTGTCTTGAAATAGACGAGAATATTAGAGATATTATAACTGGGAAAAAAGGGAGCCTTCTCACGACCTCAGCAATTTTGGCCGTTAGATTTTGCATCTAGATCTTTCCTGACCATCAGATGATACGGAAGTTGCGAACTAGCCCAGTTGTCCCTTGGACTGCTATTCTAGTGATCAAATCCAAGATATGTGGTTGATTGGGCTACAATACCCACACTAGGCCCAGATAGTTACAGATGCACGAGAAGCCAAGTCAACAACGACACACGAAACGCCGCTACCTCCTTCGATTTCTACGATCCCCAACAGCCTCATCGCCAACATCCAATGCCAGAACGATAGATCAGGGCTGAACGAGAGGATGCCTATGGTGGAGGTGATGATGATGTCTATGTGCGTCTCTCCTCATCACCACCGGCAAAATCCAAAGGTATTACATCCCTTCTCTGTCACACCCTCCTTCCATTCCATTTGTAGATCTAATTTCGATGAGCGATTTAGGTTCTGGCCCCTTGGTTCGTAATTTCCTCCTTAATTTCCTCTTGGTGGGTTCTCTAATTTCCTCGACATGGTGCTACAAGTTCAGCAAATCATGAACGGTAGGCAATGTATTTACATCTCCAAGAAGATGCAGATTTTGTGTTCTCTATTTGCAGCTAACTCTGTAAAAATTACAAGACCAATATGCACGAGAAATTTCCTGGGGTCGAGATACTAATTTTGAGTTGAACATTGAGGGGGTGATCTTGCAAAATTGAGCCTTAACTTGCCATAAAAAAGGGTACATTAAGTGAGCAGTGTGTACTGCTGTATTTCATATACTCCATAGAGATGTTCTGTTGTAAAAATATTCAAGATCCATGTGCATTATGCCTTGCGCCCTCGCCTACTATGTTTTCGTTGTCTTCATTCAAATAGGCAATTTGGTCTCCACAAGACGTGTTATTCTATGAAAAATGGGTGAACACACAATATTTGGTTGGCCCGGTTTGATAACAAAACTGTTATAGAACCCAAACTGAGTACTTCATGTAGCACACTTACTTTACTTAATTAATGAAGAAGTTTATATAAATGCCATTGGTAATTTTGAAATTGTTGGTTTATTTATTTCAAGTGGTCTCAATTACTTATTTATTTGATGTAAATGAAGTGGACAAACGGGACATCCAATGACCATGAGTTAAGGATATATGTAATTTCTCAATGCTGATTCTTCTATCGGCTAGCAGTCATATTTGTGGTAGCTGATGAGCTGCCCTTCCAGGTTTCCTTGGTCCAAAATTAACTAGGAAGGGAAACAAAAGAATTGAAAGCTGCAAACACTATACTAAAGCTAAAAGAGAAATTGATCCGATGCCAATCTTAATCTTATGTTGGGCAACACTGTTTATTCCATGGATGAGCTTAATATAGAGTGATCTAATGTTGCTTTCTGTCAGAAAAATATAGAAACTATTCACAGAGAAATCACGTTTTGGTATGGCTTCTCTCCCATTTGTGTCATTTCTTTCTTAGCTTTTCGTTGGTAGTCTTAGATTCTAATATGGTCTCTGAACCGTTTCACGCTACTAGCTAATTACTATGCGACATATATGAAGTGCACTTTGGTAGATATAGCGACCCCTAATTGGAATATAATTTTGTATCACATAGATGGTTGAGCCTTTTTCTGTTCCATTATCAATATCAATCAGTTAAGTAGTGATTTCACTAAGGCTGCTAAAGTGGTAACAAAGTTTGGTCAGTAAATTCAGTTTGCTTGGACGAGGACATTGAGCATAACTCCTTATAATCCTATGTTTGCATTGCATGAATATTTAAGCATTAATAATCCTCCAAGTTGAGCAGATACATGGCTCAACATATGGCTATTGTTGTGTCGAGCACACATGTATTATATGAAAAATTAAACATATGATTACTGAATGCACACTATTAGTCCAGTATAATAGGTAAACAAGCATTGCAATTAGCATTAATGTTTCATGTGGCCTCATTTCTTATCACACTTCATAATGTGGATATAAATTAATGCATATGTGAGCATTTGATTATTTTCTATTTTTAGATAATATGTTTGATCACCACTTATCATCAGACTAGCTCATGATTATGAGCTGTGATAGGAAGATGAATCTGCTACTTTGATGGAGCCATAAGAAGCGAATGTGCTTGTTCATTTATTGAACAAAAATGACGAAAAATTGTAATATGTTCAAAACACCCTAGGACCCTTGGTATATTGCAAATCACATGTGCGAGCTGGCCATGTCCGGTAGAACTATTTATTGGTCTCTGACCATCTCTGTACATAAAGTTATAAGATTTTTTATGTATCGGCTTATGAGTAAAGTTATGACCAAATGGGCTGAAATAGTGCATCCTTCTATTTATAAGTTCATATCATTCTATCATGGAAATGACAATGTTTATATTCTTTGTCATAGACTAACATCTCTGTAATCAAATAGACGGGTGTGGCAACGCGCGCCATCGAAGATCTAGTCATCAATGAACACTACAACAAAGTTATCAAGGAACCTACATAGCATGTTCATTGTTTGAGAATTGGTTAGTCTAAAGGACACAAATTTATATTCATAATGCCCATACTAAGTGGAAAATGTAGTGTTCATCATGTTCACCCACATGAATTTTATTAGTCAAGTTGGATATTAATATTTGAGGACACCTTTGCTCCATTTGGCTAATCAAACTCCGAGGATACCTTCGTTCCATTTAGCTAATCAAACACGTCCTTGATATGGGTCAAATGATATATTTTTTCTTGACAGTTACCATGTTAAGAGAGACAATCATAAAATTTCATAAACTACCATCTTTCATTGACGTAAACATAATACGTGTCCCCCTAGGTGAGACATTGTCAATCAAAACTTTTGATAACATATTGTCCAGCAACTTCTTCAATTCTTCTTAAAATGGTCAAGACAAATGATAAGGAGAGATAAAGGAAGGTCGAGTGCCAAGAATAAGATAAAAGAGAAATTCTATGCCCCTATCTCAAGGAATTTGGAAACAAGGATGGTATCTTGTTCATAAAGAACTGCCCTTAGCGCTTATCTCTCGGTAAAACATTTATTTATTATGAAGAATGTAGATGCTACATGACCACTGAATGTTATTCATACTTTAACTTTGGAAACGACTAGAGAACACCGCATAACCTATTTGAAACTCTCATGGTAGTATAGAAGGGGTATTACCCATATTATACCATTAAAACCACGAAGGTTTAGCCTGACCACATCTCCTATGCTTGGCAGAGATTACATCTAATACAAGAGGAATAGTATTCCATGCTACGGTTCTAGGTGCACAATGTTAGCTATTAACTAATTAAAGGAAGTGGCACACAATAATTCATCACTCCAACAAACAAGAGCGAATAATAAGGGTAATTGGTATGGGGGCCAATCCATCCCGCACCCAAACTATTAACTCCGTAAGTGAACCGGTGAATCATGTGACGCAAACACTCAGGATCCTTACTCACATTACAAAAAAATATCTAAAGGGCAAGAACCAATATTCAAGGTTGACTTACATCAATGTTGCAAAGTCACTACAAAGAAAAATCTATCGATATCTCAAGAACCCTCAGGGTTGCATGTACAAAACACATAATTAAAAGGGCAAAGAATCACTTTATGGATGGCTAGCCGCTTGACTTAGAAAACCAACATTTTTAGAGGATAAAGGGAGGAAGAGCTTCCCACGTAGAATAGAAATCAAGGAGAAGGCTTTTAGAAATAAAAGGATTTTTTTTTGGAAAGAATAACTAGGTTTCTCCAAGCAGAATAATGCATTGAACCATCTTGATACTCAACAACAGTTGGAGAAGGGACACCTACAAATGTCAAAAGAGAAAACAATAGACAAGCTGTGAGCCCAAAAGGAGGTGTTAACTATGGCTGACTAATAGTCAATGATGAGGACATTTGAACAACAAATCAATAATTCCGCTATCAGATGATGATCACCAAAACAAGCAAAGTGTGGGTGATGCACTACAAAGAATAGGTGGATGAAAAAAATAAAGCCAAGTGAAACTTGTGGTTTACAAGACATGGGTAAAGTAAGGAGCTTTTCATATGAATATGTATACAGACAAGTCTTCACAACATTATTTTACCTACCCCACTAATACACAAGCCGAGTTATCCAATCTAGTTTTGTTCTTTTAAGAATCAATCATCTTATCTATCTTCAAGATTACCAAACCATTCTCTCAAATTCCTTTGGGGATAACTTGACACACATATCATAACTTCAAACCGCTTCAGGCAAACTGAAATTTAATCTTCCCCAAAAATATTTTGTTACAATCAAACCTTGACACCAAAACCAAACTCTCTTACTATTTACTCATGAGTCCAACAAGGTAACACAAATATCTAAATCGACCAAACGGATAACTTTATCACATTATTCGCATGTTCACTGAACTAGCATAGAAGATCAAATATTTCCCTTCCAATGTTGAATTCAACAACCATGCAAATTCTCTACCCCTTTCTCTAATAAACTACCAACAATAAAGGGATAACACTACTTGAAGCAAGGTCTGCAAGCCTCTTAGGGTAACGTCCTGCCCATACACACCCACAAAACAACATATATCAGTAAAATAGATCAATAATAAAATATAGCAAAAATGTAAATGCAATGTATGACCCAAACCCATCCTATTGTGCGCCAGTGTGTCAAGTTTTAAGCTCTTAAAATTCTAAATCAACATAGTCAAAGACAAGTTTTAGTTGTTAAAGATCTTGGCGAAATATTATCTTTAATAATTACCTAACCTACTCCAGAAACCTAAAGCCTAGGCTTTGATACCAACTATAACACCCCAGATATCCACCCTATCTGGCAATGCTACACAAACTTTAATCTCTTATCATACCAATACAATACTACAAATTTTAGCAAAGTCTCCTTTATTTATGGGGACATCCACGTCAACAAGATAATAATACACCACCAATTCTATCCATACACACAGCTACATGGTTCAACGGGACCAAGTTAAAATCTCGTATCCAAGATGTTACATATCGGCCAACTTGGTAGTCACAAAATATGAACCAAAACTTACGGTAAATAATAAGTCAAGAGCAATCTTAAGCATGGCTATACTACTCTAGAAATGAATTATTGAAAAGTGTGAGGTAGTGTGCAAAATGTAGAGGTCTATCCCACTCCCATGCATATCATCCTTGGTGGTACCTAAAACATAGAAACCACAAGGGTGAGTACAAATTACTCAACAAGAACATAAAGAAATAATAAGCATTGCATAAAACACGACTCGAACAATTATCCTTTAACACTTATAATAGCACAATGATCCTTCTGTATGCCTACATGCGCTTTACTTTCACTTTTCTTTGTGTATACCAGTATCGCTTGAGTGGACACTAGTCGGCATCCACTCACTCCAACTTGTGGAGATAGCCCATGATGTGGGGATCTCAAGTGCCTACCTCAGTAGGACACACCACTTTATGCACTGTCTTAAAGATGTCATGCAAAAATGCAAGTGCAACTATTTCATTTGATGTCCACACATAGAACCAATATATAACAAATAAACAAAGAACAAGTGCTAGAAAATAAAAGTTGGGCGAGGGGGGTCATGCAAAGTATCATCCCCTCATGAACTTGCCTCGACTGTGTAAACCACAAATTGTACGATTATGAACCAGAGGTACCAACACCTGTTGTTAAAACATATAACACACTCAATACACATCATCACTTCACACGAATACGTGCAAAAATGTATCGTCGCTCCTATGCGCGTTACTCTATTGCTAACCTTCATAAATAAACTTGGGATAACAACTAGATATTACAAAAGGTATAGAACTGAAATACAAGGGATTAGCTGCCCAGTTACACCATAATCAGAACAAACACTATCTTATATTTCTTATTCTAGTAAAGACCAAAAGTATGTGTATTTGGCTAGTTTCTTAAACAGGAATAGATTTGCAGTTAATAAATGTGTAAAATCAAAGAATTTAGTTCACATAACTTACTAGCCATAGCAACTTCCACGTGCAAAACCTAACAAAAAACTACGCATCAGACTTGCAGCTAGAGGAAAGCACATGAAACCTGATTCACCACATGCATAATACTCGCGGCCTTCTCTAGGTAGAAAGCTAGCAAGTACTACTGATTCCTAACAATTCTGTGGACTTTAACTTCTTCCCTCTATGTCTCAAAAACTAGTAAATTTGCTACAAAAATAGCATCAAGGTAGCCACCGATGATTCCATCAAACCCATAGATAGAAAAGTAGCTGAGTATCTGATTGAGCAGTCGTGACCTTGCAGGTGCAATCAAACTGAAATTGGTGAGGTTCAGCGAAATTGGGAATAAGAAACCAACAATCGCTAACCCATCTAAGCCTCTTGTACGACCATAGATTGACAAGAACTACCGTAGCAATCTAGAAACCAAGCAACTAGGAACATCTAGTCCGGTGCAGAACTAAATTACTGAATAGCTAACGGGAAAATCATCTTGTTATCAACGACATGGATAGAAGTACATACCACAAAAAGGCATGGTGACGACATGACCAAACAGAGAGGCATCGGCATTCAACGCATGTTGTCGCTGAACCTGGGCAACGGAAGAACGCCTACAAGCTATAGCTTGTCGGCGACGGTCGGGGCAATATGTATAAGCAGTCCCACGGCAGCGACATACCAGATCGAGAGAATGGATCAGCGGCGTCCTGAGGGAAATAGCGTTGGAAAATCCTTAGGGCAGAGAAGCGGCGTCGGCCTTCTACCTCGACTAGGTGACAGCTGCGCAACTAGGCAATACAGTCCAGCTCAAAAAGAGCAAGCCCAACCCAGCCTGGCCTATTTATATCTTTCGTCTTTTGCCCTGCTCAATGCTCACTATATTATTGTCTAGTAATATGCTAGCAACACTATTAAGAGTAATTGGTAGCTCCTATATTTCCCCAGCGGTAGTAAAGGATTCAAGACCTAGATTTTACAGTAATATTTTCTTTCTTTTGTTTTGTCGGTTGTTTCCCTATATTATTATTTCCATATTATATTCAACTATCAAAATGGTCATATATCTTTTCTGTAAATTAAGTAAAGGCAAACAGTTGTCATCTAAATTTGGGGTATTACACTTTCGCCCACGGAGTTCTCTTGACCTAAAAACCCCTATGTAAGGGTAAGATCCAGCGAAGTTTGGAGGAGAAAACTCTGCGGGAGCCACCTCCGGGGATATTTCCACCCTCTCCAACATCTCCAGCTTCATCATCATGATGAAGAGGGAGTAGTCCACCAAGGGGATATGAGTTTGTGGCAGTAGCTTGATCAATTTATCTCTTGTACTTCATAGATCTAGTACCATATGAGTTGCCCAACATGATTATGGTAATATTTGTAATTCCTATATGGTGGATCTTTGTTCTGTGATTTGATATTTGAGATTTGAATCTATTTTGTGTAAGATGTTTTAATAGATGCATATCATGCACCCCATTCTTCATTGCTTGTTTTGATCCAACTTATATGCAAGAACTTGTATGGGGAGAAGTGTGTGTTAGATGGAGTAGCATGAGGGTAAAGATTGAACTGTGACACATATTATTCAAGATCTACTTTGGTTTTTACCTTTCTTTTGTTTCCTCACTAGGGGTAAAGTGAAATCATGTGATACAGTTATCACGTGACGGTGTGAGGACCTTGACTAGATCAAGGTAGAATATTTTGTATTTCAAACATCATATAATATTGCTTAAAGCTATACTCTGATCTATTCTTAAATCAACATTGCATGGAGATTTCCCTTATTGAGGAGTATAAGAGAGAGATGTATTCCATATCAATATTAGAATGTGCTGCCCATATTAATTCCTTTTATCAATCACTTATAGAATTTCCATGAATCTTTATCATTGATGAATTGTTTTGTGATCACTACAACCTAAAAGAGAGTAGACAAGTGAACCCATGAACCCCGGTCTGATTTTTATCATAAGAAAGACCTTTCCATTGCATCTACTGTCCTTTATAATTTTTGCAATTTATAATTTCGAAAATACAAAAATACTTTCTCTACTTGCAGTCACTTATAAAAACCCAAAAACAATGCTACTATCTTTCATATTATTTAGTTTGCATTACTTTACTTTATTTATTTTATTTTCTTATATTTTATTTCATATTACTAATACGAAACCTTGTGCTTGACAACCACTTGGTGGAGTTGGGGACACAAGAAAAATTATTTTACTTTACAGGTTGCTTGAACAGGAGAAGACGAACATCCTTCCGTAATCAATTTCGCGAGGGTTTGATATAAACCCTCGAGTCACCCTTGTGCGGAAAAGAAGCTTGCTACAACACTCTGCACTTGGAGTCCCAAAGAAAAGTGGCTGCATTTGTTACCATCAGCACACCATATGTATCCAATACATAACGATTATGATGTTTAGACATATCAACGTGTTTTTATTTGACCAATTATCATAATTTTTGAAACAGTTTTCCACAATTCCTTATGCCAAAGTTATTAACTTAAATACACTACCACTTTGATAAACATCGCAGAGACTTGTATATTCTTGTTAATTTAATATCCACCTTGATTCTGTAAGTCTTAATTTAATATCCACCTTGAACATTTCAAATAGTTTCAAGCTTTATGTTTCATTAAGTGAATTCACATATTCACTTAAGTCCACAATGAAGCTTACGAAATAATGATATCCACCAGGTGTTGAATTATAGTCATCATGCATGATATTCAATAATCCAATCTATAATCTGTTTTACCAGAACGCGGAGTTTTTGTCATCTCACCCTGTGAGGTATGGTTTGCACAAGTCATAAGATCAAGTATCTAGTAGACTTATTATTTCATCAGAATGAATCAACCATTTGACTTAAACATCAGTGTCATGTCATTATTAAGTTTGAATATCTCTCGGTAATTCATATGTTTCATAAATGCTTAAATATTATCATATAGATAAAGAGAAGAATAACTTGTTCATAACCATAATGTGAACATAAAATAAATCATTCATATAAGAGGAACAATTGATTTGTATCACATTTATATGAATAACCGTCTCGCAATAAGCAAGACAGAGTAATAAGGTTCACAAAGTTGATTACAAAGATTTATTCAAAATCCCCTAAGCCAAATGTTAAACATTGATGGAAGGAGTGTCGCCAGCCATCAACCGGATTGCTTGCTGCCATCATGCCATCAACGCCTTGTCCCATCCAGCAACTCTCAAGCAGAAGGTCATGTTTTCAAAAAAATAGAGTAAGCATCAAATACTTAGAAAAAATGCACAAGTGTTTCATGGAAACATTTACAACTTGTATATCAAATATATACCTTTTCCATCGACAAGGTATATGATATCCCTCTCACGACATAGCCAGTGACGATGTCCTTGTAGCTGGGAGGAAGCGAGCGCAACACCCCATCTATCGCAAAGTCTTTAGTCAGCCAGTTTCCCATGGCATCCACAAGGTGTTCATGGATCTCTTCCATGATGTACAAGTGACTCTCGTAGCAGGAGTTTTCTTCCATCTTGGTTGAAAGAAACTCGTCCATGTACTCATATCTCATGCACCTAACTTGAGTTGGGAACATACTCTTTAATCCATTGAGCAAATCATAGGCTTTGATTTCATGAAAGTGTACCCGTAGCCTAGACTACATAGCATGGAACATGGTGTACTTGACGACCATGAAAGTGTCATGGCGACCATGAAGAATCGCATATTCTCCACCATCGGAGTTGTCGGGGAAATCTTCTAATGGTTCACGCTCGATGAAGTTCGACCCATCTAGCTTAAGTTTCTCACTATTCAGGAATGGACCAAAGATATCCTGAACTTTAGGAATGACCATGATCTACAAGATATTTGCAAAGACTTAGACTAATTTCATAATACAATTTCAAATTCATAATCATATTAATAATTGAGCTCCCACTAAAGCTATCTTCCTTAAGACAGTTTATTGATTACACGATCCCCATACACTATATCATCCCCGATCGTCACAACCATTGATATAGCTGCAAGGGTGGACAACATAGTGTCGATCACAACATTCATGTGACTCGATCTCAATATTTCAATCTTCTCGTGTTTCGAGGCCATGTCTGTACATGCTAGGATTGTCAATTCAACCATAGTGTATTTGCAGTGCATGCATGACTTGCACCCACCGTATGCGAACGTATATATGTCTAGCACCTATCATCACAGCCTGCTTCATAATGATGGACTGTCTTGGTGGTGCACACTGATGGGAGAACACTATGGTTGGTATTTATTAGGGATCATCTTATTTAATGCTATGTGTATCTAATACTAGCAAACAATAATATGCACACAAGGAATTAACATCATATGAAATTAATATGTGACATGATATGGTATTCTTCACGTGTCTTTATCTCCATCGAGCGCTCTGGCATGATAAACATCTTGCCACTAGTTCGATGCGAAATCCACGACGCCACCAGTTGGTCATCCATCAAAACGATGACTACTACTATACAACTTAGTAACAGAAAAAACTACTTTACCTTGTTCATGACTATGGCCATATCACATTCCTCCTGAAAAAGTTAGACAACTCAACTTTATTTATTGCAAGTTTTACATGACTATTAGGCTTCCGAGACATAACCGTTTCTACCTGCGAACTTCCGACCACAACATGGATCCAATAGTTGTTTATATTACACCCCTCTCGGGGCCATCCTTTGCAAATGCCATATCAACTACTGAAAGAGAGACATACACCTGCTAGCCACTTATACGATACAAGTCGTATATGTTGAGCATGGAACCAGTCTCGCATGAGATTACGCGTAAGGTAGGTCCAGGACGCTTCATCAAATAGTGTCATGATATAAACAAGTACATGTGGGAGGGTAAAAAATAGATGATCAATGCCCACGTGATTCATGTGTTCTAACCGTACAAGTAATACTACACATAGATCGGCTCTGATACCACTGAAGGGGTTCGTAGTATAAAACAAAAAAATTCCTAACTAGTTTAACATCAAACCACCCAAGATCTATCTATGAATAATGTTGTAATGGAGAGAGAGGCTTTGGTAACATACCCTTGTAGATGGAAAGCGCTTTACGCACATGTGGAGCGTGGATGATGTATGTCATACTCATCCAACCTCACGGTCACGAAGATCCTCGCAAGTCACCCCTAGTCCTCACACGACGATCCAAGTGCCACTAATGGCAGCACCTCCGAGGTATCGCACACGTCCCGTGCTCAGTGATTACCCCCACTCTCCTTGATCTAGCCGGGATTGCGAAAGTAGATCTTTTGGCCGGAACCACCACAGCACAACAGCGTGCTGTAGCAAAGCAGTATCTCACTCGTGTAACCCTTACTTTAGGGCCACAGTTGCAAGAGAAAAGAGAGAGAATGTTCCTAAGGAAATTTCCTTATAAAATATCGATGTACTTTTCCCTCCCATATAGACCCCTATATATAGGTGTAAGAACATTTCATGATCTCTAGTGTTTTGTGTGTTAGATAACAATACTATGGAGTATCTCATGTGTGCTAAGTGTTGTAGGTGAAAAAACCTGTTGTTGGGGGGACGGATAATCCGGCCTGACCCTTTTGGCCAAAGTTGGACACGTGTGTGTCTCTTTCTGGGGGTAGAATATCCCCTAGATAATCCGAGGCTGGGGGCGGAGTTTTCCCCTGGCCGGATAATCCGACCTTCTCTTGGGCCGGATAATCCGCCCCCTGGGAGAAGTTGCCAAGGGAGGCTCGGCGCGACCTTCTGTCTGGGGGCGGATTATCTCCCGGATAATCCGAGGCTGGGGCGGAGCTTTCCTCAGGCCGGATAATCCGTCCCCAGACTTCTCCAACGGCTCTGTTTGGACAGGGGGCATAAAAGCCCCAATCACCCCTCATGTTGGATCTCTTGATTCATTCCAAAAAGTACTAGACTGTTGCAAAAGCTCTCATTCAAGATCTCCCACTTCAACCACCCGAAGGCTTCGATCTTTGGGGGAATTGAAGGAGTGGACTTCATTCATCGACATCACGAATCAAGCACTTCACTTCCACTCCATTCACTTGGAGATTTCTCGATCTAGTATTCTTGTTAATATCTAGATCTAGTGTTTGATATTGATAACATTTGTTCTTGTGGCAGGTTGTTGTCATTACGGGAGCCTCCAATTTGGTTGTGGAGTTTTGCCCCGCTAGTTGTGTAAAGGCATCGGTTCCCACCTCAAAGGGTACCAATAGTGGAAAGGTGGATCAGGCCTTTGGTGGCGAGATCCATTGGAGAATAGGGTGAGGCCTATTGTGGTGTGGTGCTCTTAGTACTGCCCACCCTTCCAACGCAGATGTACTTCCCTTAACAAGGAAGGAACTACTGTAAAACAAATGATGTGTCTCTGTGTGATCCACTACAATTTCCTCGTTCCTCACTCTTACTCGCCTTTACTCGCTAGTAGTTAGGTTTGCATATAGGGAAATTCTTAGTAATTGCATATCTAGAGAATTTACCTTTTGTGTCAAGCCTAAAATTGAAAAAGCATTAAAATTATAATTAGCACCTATTCACCCCCCCCCCCTCTAGGTGCTCATACGATCCATTTCAGTTGGTATCAGAGCCTCGGCTCTTTATTTGGGCTGAACCGCCTAAGAGAAGTATGGGTACTAAGGAAAATGGGAGTGAGGTTGTGGACAAGGTCACAATGCATGACCTCAAGACGTTGGAAACAACCTTGTTGAAATCCTTTGTGACCAAAATGGAAGAGATGCAGCAAATGATTGCTCATCTCACCTCATCTACATCCCCACCTCCATCTTCCTCTGAGGCCACCACTCCTCTATCGAAGAATAAGGCTCATGCCAACTCTAAGGAAGATGAGGTGGTGGGTGAGAAAAATAATGGCTCTGCTTCCAAGAAGGGAAGTGTTAAGGAGGATTATAGTGAGGTCTCTCACCTATATTCTCATGACCCACCTATCCCTCACCCTCATATAAACAATAGGGGTGATCCACCCAAGCTTACTGTATCTTCATTTAATCAGTGGAAATTCTTAATGAAATCTCATGTGTGCAATTCGTCGATAGAGCTTTGGAGGATCATTGAAGATGGCCTTCATATTGGAGACTCCACTAACTTGACAAGAAGAGAGGTTGTAGACAGTCAATTAAATGCAATAGCTCTTCACATAATTCAGCTTGTTGTGGGCCCAAAGGACATGCCGCATATTGAGCACTTTAACACTTCAAAAGGAGCTTGGGATGCTCTCACTGACTTGTTCATCGGCAATGAAAGCATGAGAAGAAATAGGTATGATGCTCTAAGAAATGAATCTGAAGGATTCTACATGTTGGATGGTGAGGACCATGAAGACATGTATAGAAGGCTCAAGAGCATTGCAACAACATTTAGAAAGCATGGAGCCACTCACACTGTTGATGCTTGGATTAAAAGGAAATCTGTGAGTGCCCTCATGCCATTTGAGCCAACGGACTTGCATAGTTTGCAAGGCAGACACAACTACCACCAAATGACTTCCAAAGAAGTCATGCAAGAAATGGTGGCCTTCAAGGTAGCAGCTAAGAACGCCGAAGATGCTTGCGCTCGGGCAATTGGGATGCAAAAAGGAGTTAATGTTGCTCTAAATACCAATGTTATTGAACAAGATGATGATGATAGAGGGTATGATGTCGTCTCCATGAGCTGTCCCGAGGAGGTCAAGCGCGCTCATGGTGAGTACATGGCTTTCTATGCAAGGAACTTTTGGAGGGACCCAGCTAAGGCTAAATCTGAACTTGAGCGCAAGAATGGGCAAGTGGGCAAAAGGAGAATGGCCCAAAACTGAGAACTTGCTACAATTGTGGACACCGGTTGCACTTTGTGGCTGAGTGTCCTTATCAAAGTAGAGAAGACAATGGGGGCAAGCTCATCCACAAAGAAAAGTCTAAGGCACCTCGAAAGAAACCATTTATCAAGAAAAATAGTCCTTACAAGAAGCAACCTAAGATTTTCTTGGTGGCACAAGAGGAATATACATCTGCAAGTGAAGATGAAGAGGATGAAGATAACTCTCGGGGGGTGGCTGCTATAGCCACCACATCTAGCCCCACATCTCTCTTTGACTCTCCAAACGAAAATGTTATCAACAACAACATCACTTTCCTTATGGCATGAGGGTCCGAGGTATCATCTTCCATTTACTCATTTCCTAAGACTACTATGAATGTTTATATGGATGATCACACAAGTCTTAGGATAAAAGAAGAAGTTATTGCTTTGGACAATTTTTTCACTTACTTGCAAGGTGAGGACAAACTTCATTTTGATGCCCTTATGAGTCAACTTGCTCACTCCGAAGAACTCCTCAAAGAGAAGGGGAGAATTGAATGAGAAGATACCTTGGAGATAGCCTCTTTGAAGAATGCTCTAAAGGAAGAAGAGGAAACTTGAGTCTCTTTAGAGGAGAAACTTGAGTCAATTGAGGAGTCCCGTGAAGAGGTTGTTTCCCAGCTCATAAAGGAACGTGAGAATGCTCTTGCTAAGGTAAAGAAACTAAAGAAAGATAAGATTGACTTTGGGGCTGCTCATGCTAGACTCTCAGAGAAGTTAGAGAAACTCGATATTGCCTACAAGGCATTGGAGAGTGATCTCTCTACTCTAAATGAGTCTCGTGATCAGCTCCAAAATCAATTGGACAAGTATGATATGCCTAACACCTCCACACCATCATGTGGACATGAAGATATTATTGAAGAAAATGCAAGATTGAAAGAAGAACTTGTCAAGGGATCTCAACCCAAAGGTAAGGAAGTCCTAGATGAGATTCTTAGCAAGCAAAGGACAAACAATGGAAAAGAGAGTCTTGGTTATGTTCCCAAGACAAAGAAGAAGAAGAAGAAGAAGAAGAAGAAGAAGAAGAAGAGCAAAACTTCTCAAACAAACACAAACACCACAACTAATGACAAGACTAACTATGTTGGTTTTGCAGGAGCTAACGATCCTAATTATGAATTGTTTTGTGATTACTATGGTGATGTATATGCTAGCTATGTTGGTCCATTTGATAGTTACATTTATTGGTCTATTTGGATTCCCAAGACCCTTGTCACTAACATGAGAGGACCCATTGAAAAATGGGTACCTAAAACCAAGAAGTAACTTTCTTGGAGGGCTATGCTTTTGGTGGGTCCAAATGGGTGCTCGATAGCGGGGGCACTAGTCATATGACCGGAAGCAAGGAGATCATCTCGGAGATCCAGCCAAACCATGATCACATAACCGTCTGCTATGGTGACAAGTCGAAATCTGAGGTATTGGGTCTTGGCAAGGTTATGGTTGCCCACGATATCTCTCTCGTGGACGTCATGCTTGTTGAGACCCTCGGTTACAATTTACTTTATGTTCGTGCCCTTGGTAAGATGGGCATTGCTGTTTATATTGATGGTGATTTGGTGGTACTTTTGTGGAGCAAGTCTCTAAAGGTCGCTTTCGTTGGATATGTCGAAAATGACATGTACTCCCTCCGTTCGGAAATATAAGACGTTTTAGCTTTGTGAATCGAATGTATTTAGACATCTTTTAGTGTATAGGTTCATAGAGGTTCGGAATGAACATATTCACTAAAAAGTGTAGATACACTCATTGCACAAATCTAAAACGTCTTATATTTCTGAACGGAGGGAGTATGTGGTAGACTTTTCGGGGAAAACCACTATAGGCCCAATGTGTCTTTTCAGAAAGGCCGATGCGGGCTGGCTATGGCATTTCCGACTAGCCCACATCAATATGAGAACTTTGCAAAGTCTTCACAAGGGTGGCCACATTCTTGGACTAAAAGAAAATGTTTCCTTTGCCAAAGGTCGTGTTTGCAGGGCTTGTGTTGAAGGTAAAATGCATGAATCTCCCCATCAAAGGAAGATAAATATTTCATCAAAGAGGATCTTGGAGCTCCTTCATGTGGACCTTTTTGGTCCTCCATCTCATGCAAGTCACGGTGAGAAGAAATATTGCCTCGTAATCGTTGACGATTATTCAAGATATGCATGGGATTACTCCTTCAAGTTGACAAGCGAGACTCAACAAACAGTCGTCGATTTTTCCAACGAGGTCCAGCGTCAACACAATGTATCTATATTGGCAATTAGAAGAGATAACGGCTCCGAGTTCAAGAACTACACTCTGAATGAATTCCTAAGTGAGAGGGAATAAGACAACAATATTCCGCTATGTACACCCCTCAACAAAATGGTGTAGCCGAGAGAAAGAACCGGACTTTAATGGATATGGCAAGATCTATGTTGGCTGAATTCAAGTCACCATACAACTTCTGGGCTGAAGAAATTTCTAGCGCATGCCACTCATCCAACCGGCTCTACCTCCGCAAAATCTTGGACAAGACACCTTATGAAATACTGACCGGTAACAAGCCAAACATCTCCTACTTCTGGGTATTTGGTTGTAAGTGTTTCTTTCTTATCAAATGAGTTCTCCTATCTAAATTCGAGTCTAAGGCTTTAGAAGGTATTTTTGTTGGTTATGGTGCCGAATCCCACACTTATAGAGTCTACAATAAGCTCTCTGGAACTATTGTAGAATCTTGTAGTGTGGTGTTCAAAGAAAATGATGGCTCCCATGCGGGGCAAGTTGATGTTTGTGATGCAGATGTTGAAATACCCCAAGATGCCATAAGAAGAATGGGCGTGGGATTTTTCCGCCCCAATGAGGAACCCCTTGTGGCGGACCGGGAAGGACAATGCTCCACTCAAGTAGAGCCCTCATCGACACAAGCTCAACATGCTCCAACTGTTGGAGAATCTTCTACACCAACACCTCCAACTGCTGGAGATCTTCCATCAACTGCTCCAGGAAGCTCCAGGCCAGATTATCCGGGCAACCTACCTCAACTGGCAGAACTGAAATCATGCGCGAAGAAACTGCTGCAACTCCCAGGCTAGATTTTCCGGCTGACACCGGACTATCTGTCCCTCTCCAGTTTGGGCCAAAAACTTACAAGACAGTGAAGATGGACCAAATACTCCTAGGCCGGATTATCTGGCCACTCCCTCGGCCGGATAATCCGGCCCTGAAGCTTCAGAATAGTAGCAGCCTCCTGTTATGGCTGCTGATCAACATCAAGGTCAAGATTCATCATCTCCAATTCCTACTAATAAAGCTGTAGATCAAGGCCATGCTAGTAATTCCAACAAAGACTCAAATGATGAAGATATTCCTTCAAGAAAAAACAAGTTGATTGAACTTCATCGCAAAGCTCGCGTAGACAGGAATCTCGAATTGAGAGGTCACACTCTTGATAAAGTTGTAGGTGATCTCAGACGGAGTGTGTCCACCAGAAGAGAGCTAGCAAGCTTCGGTGAGCACCAAGCTCACATATCCATGGTGGAACCCAAGAATGTCTTTGAAGCCCTTGAAGATCTAGACTAGGTTGCTGCTATGCATGAAGAGTTAAATACCTTCGAGCGCAACAAGGTCTGGAAATTAGTAGAGAAGGCCAAGGATTGCCGCAAGGTTATCGGCACAAAGTGGATTTTCAAGAATAACCAAGATGAGAATGGCATTGTTGTGAGGAACAAGGCAAGACTTGTGGCACGAGGCTATTCCCAAGTTGAAGGCATCGACTTTAGCGAGACTTATGCTCTAGTGGCTCGTATTGAGTCCATATGTATCCTTCTTGCTTATGCTACTCGTAATAATTTTGAATTACAACAAATGGACGTTAAGAGTGCTTTTCTTAATGGTCCTCTACATGAGTTGGTATATGTAAAGCAACCCCCAGGATTTGAGGATTCCAACTTTCCGAACCATGTCTACAAACTCGATAAGGCACTCTATGGCCTTAAACAAGCCCCACGTGCGTGGTATGAGCACCTTAAAGAGCTTTTTCTAGACCGTGGCTTCGAAGTTGGGCAAATCGATCCCACTCTTTTTACAAAGAAGATTAAGGGGGAGCTCTTCTTATGCCAACTATACGTAGACGACATCATATTTGGCTCTACTAATAAAGCTTTAATGATGAATTTTCAAAGCTTATCACTGACAGGTTTGAGATGTCTATGATGGGGGAATTACGGTTCTTTCTGGGATTTGAGATCAAGCAATTTCGAGAAGGAACCTTCATAAATCAAGCAAAATACATCCAACAAATGCTCAAGAGATTCAAGACGACAGATCTTAATGGTGTCGCCACTCCGATGCAAACTAAATGCCATCTTGAACTCAATCCAAATGGTAAAGATGTGGACCAAAAGGTATACCGGTCCATGACCGGCTGATACATTGCAAATGTATCTATAATTTTTGATGTTCCATGCTTGGTTTTATCCACTTTCTTGTGTTTTGTCCACACTTTTGTAACATCCCAAAACTTTAAATCAAGCTTATCAAGATCTAAATCATCGATTTTGGGGTTAACAAAAACTTTTGCAAATTGAAAATAAATGCATCCATATATGTGTGTGCATTTAAATAGGAGTTGTTTTGATTTTCCATGATTGGGTGATCCCTTGCTTCTAAAATGTTTCTTAGGTGATTTAAACATCATCTACATCATTCCCAAACTTTTCCTAAAGAAAATCAAATCAAAAAGAATTAAAAAGAAGGATGGTCATTTTGGCAAAATTAACTCTCATGCCTACTTTGGATATTCCTAGTACTCAAAACTTAATAGAAACAATTCTGGATCTTTGCACCACTTGCTAGTACACATAATGAGGTACCAAGGCCCACTTTGTGATCTGCTAAAAACATTCAAATGCTAATTTTAAATGACAGTTTAAAATTGAATCTAATTCATATGGGAAGATCCCATTATTTCAAAAACCACTCAAACAAGCTCAATTTTCAAAACCCAAGCACCCACAGAGTCTCAAGCTTATTCCTAGCAAACCCACCAAAAATCTTTTCAAAATTCAAAACTAAATCTCATGTGGCCATTTCATCAAACACTTGGCATGCATAATCTCCACCCTAATCCTAGCTCACTGTTTTGAATAGGGTTTTGCCCCCAAATGATCTACATTTAATCTCTTTGTCCCCCCAGAGTATAGCCATGCCATTAGCACCCATTCCCTACACCCCTAGTGGCATTGCCATGCCATGCCGAGCCACCCCTCGCCGGCCAACCTTGCCCTCACCGCAGCAGACCATGTCCCCCTCTCTCTCCATGTCTAGGAGGTAGCTCACACCTCACCGCCCCTCTCTGTCCCCTGCCCGAGCCAAGCCCCACCGTGGACCACCGAGGTAACCACGCGCCCAGTGCCACCGCACCATGCCAGTGCCGCCCCTAGAGCGCGCTCTGTCCACGCTCGCACAGTCTGCCCCTTGGCCGCAGCCCGCGCCCGCCGCTCCGCCACGACCTGGAGAACACCCCAGACACCTCCGCTGGCCGCCCAACGCCTCACAGCCACCACTCGCCGTGGCCACCGCCGCATCTGCCGCTTAGAGCGCCACCTCGCCCAGACGGCATGCCACCTCCCCTACGGCCGCATTCAATTCCTAGAGCATCGCCAGGGGACCGCCCGTCGATCGCCACCCTCAACCATGCCTCTACCTCGCCATAGCCATGTCGCCACCGTCGCCTGCCCATCCCGCTTGGTCTCATCGTCAGGCCTATAAAAGGAGGCCTCCCCAGCCTCTTCTCTCCACACCATTCCACTCCCCTCGCCTCTCTGAACCTCACCCACCTCTCGCTGGAGCAAGGGGAGCAGCAGGTCGCCGAAATTGGAGCCGGAGCCGCCACCTCTAGAGGAGAAGGGTGTCGTTGATTGCGACCACCCCCGGAGCTGCTTCAACCTTCCCTGAGCTTGCCGTCGTCTTCCAGTTCGTTTGCCCACCTCGTCGTTGTTGCTGGAGCCCTAGTACGTCCCAAGCAGACCCCCACCGAGCTGCTAGGGTTCGAGCTCGTCGGCGACCTGTTCGTCGTCGACGACGACCTCAGCCGTAGATCTTCCTTCTAATCCTACGGCCCACAGCGCGCGTACCGTTTCGCGTGATAGGTGCCGCTTACAAGCGGGACCCCCCTGTCAGCTGAGCCCGGCGCCGCGGAGCGGGCCGGCCCAAGTCTTTTCCCGCACTAGCCCACCCGTTCAAATCTGGATTTGGTCTTTTTAGTTAAAGCTAGTTTCTGTCCACTAGTTTAAAATTCAATTCTGGGAGTTTCACAAATCCAAATTGCATGAAACTAATTTTTCCTGAAAGGTATTGAGATGATCTATCCAAGCCCATTGAATTTGATTCAATTAGAGTTATAGATCTCTCCTAATGAAAATAACAAAACAGAAGTATTTGCAACTTGTAACATTTTTATAAAACAAAAAATAACATTTTTATAACTCTCAAAAATCACATTTTATCATATCTATCTAACTATGTAACAATATTAAGGTTTACATGCAGTGACTTTGGACTATTACCAAAATAATGCTATATAGGCATTTCTAGTCACTTTCAATCATTAAATAATGAACTTAAACCAAAGTAATCTTGATCCAACCCTTAATTCTCATTCCCACATGTTAGAATATGTGGTGATGACATGTGTCAACATGATCCCATATTTTAAGTGGTGAATATTAAATCTTAGTTAATTTTTCAATGAGTAGAAATTACGTTTCTAAAATAAAAAGGAGGAAACTATTGAATTAAACTTGTGATGTTTGTGATGATAATAGATCATCAAATGTGTGTCTTAGAATGCTACTTAGCCTAGTTAAGTATTGTTTGGTGATTGTGTGCTCCGTATGTATTTATAGACGATAGTACCGACCAAGATTTCGAGGAGGAGGAGTTCTACCAAGAAGAAGAAGAAGAAGAAGAAGAAAACTTCAACCACGGCACCAACCAAGGCAAGATTCTATTAGCAAGCTAGCACTATCTAAGTGCAAGCCACCATTAACAGTGCAAGCTAACACTTGCAAGTCTAGTACTTAGCAATTTAGGATCAAACTAGATGGTTTAGCAAAGATGCCTTAAGCATGCTTTGATCACACCCCTTTTGACTAGTAATATCCCCAAATCTTATTTACAAGCTTTACTCTCTTAGTTCCACAAAGTTCTTTACTTGTTTGGAAGGTAGCATAAAAAGTATAAAACTTGACCTAATTAGAACCCCTTTAGATGTCATTCTATGGCATGAGATTGAACCCATCTTTTCCACCTTAGTGAACACTCTTAACTTAGTAGTTTAGAGTAGATCAAAAACTTGAGTCACTTTGGATGGGAACACTTGGTGAAAATGAATTATGAAAACATTGGAATGATGAGTCATTCTATTGAGATGTTTTGACATGTGTTGAGAAACACAAAAGGGTTGATGATGATGAAAATGTTGAGGCATGAGCCTTAACCCTTTTATAAAACTGATGGTTGGATTCAGATGCGATACCATTCCAAATTTTACCGTACAACCACACTACCTGAATTGGGTAAGGCTTAGCTGGAAATTTATATGCATTAGTATTAGTTCCCTCACGGGAGAGGTCTGAGCTGAGGCTACCTCTCAATGTTTTCCACCTATGCAGTGCCCAAGATGACTGATGGTCATGGTTGGGAGGCCATGCTCATAGGAGAGGTGCTTATACTAGGGTGTGTAAAGGGAAGGTTATGTTTGATTATCTACATACTAAGTATGATGATTCAGGGGTTATCCCTGATAGATGTATAAAATCTTGTGGTGAAAGTGTACCACCTCTGCAGAGTGTCAAACTATTCGAATAGTCGCGTCCGCGGTTATGGATAGTTGGAATGACCATATTGTTTCGTTGTCAGATGTTTTCTAAATATTTTGGAAAGAATGATGAATCTTGACTTGACCACAACAGGGTTGTGTTTATGACAATAGCTTCCCAACTTAAGTGATTTTAGAACTTTACTTTATCTTTCTTTGCTTCTGAACTCAGCTTAGGTTTCAAACTTAACTTTATAGTTAAACGTAGAGTTAGCACTTTAACTTTGAATTATAGTACTTGTTAGTGGTAGTTTGCGAGTACTTAAAGAGCACTCATGGATTTTGGCCCTGGCTATTATCATGGCCAGACTATGAAGGAGATTATCAAGATGATGGCCAATAGGACGGCTATGATAACTAGGACTATCTGCCTTCGTCGGCATTGCCTGTGCCTCTAAAGATAGACCCCACCGCTACGCTTATCTTTTATTTCTGCTGCTTGTTGTATTAAGACTGGATCATGAGATCCTTATTTGTGTAAGACCTTATGTATGGTTTGTAATGGATAATGTACTGTGATATCCAATCCGTTATGTCTCGCAAAAATGGTAATCCTAGGATTGCGAGGTATGGCATAACAGGCATCTAGGATTAAAAATCCGGGTGTTGACAAGTTGGTATCAGAGCCATCCTGACCATTGGAGACCCTAGTTAGAATGGACGTCAAACAAAAACTTAGTTTCAAAACCAAAATGAGTATTTATGAAAAACTATCTCCTCCCTTACCCTTGTGGATTCTTTCTCCAAAACTTCATGTTACTCAAAATTCTTACACTACTACTTAAAATTTGACACACTTGATCACTTCACTAACTTCCTCATCCTTAATTCTTGTAGATGGAGACTCAGTTCAGCAAGTCTTACCAGTTGGGAAACGGAGGGCAGTTGATCTTCGAGAGGGATCTGGATTCACTGTTGGAGTTACTGGGACGCCCGCATCCGGAGTTTCTTGGAGCTCAACTTCCAGGACCCCTAGGAGGAGACTTACAGTGGCTAGTCACCGTGGATCTTAGAGGAAGCATTGAAGCACCAACTTCTGGGAGAATTCAGTTCTCCGTGAGGGAGAACAACTGGCTAGATGGATTAGCCAGGGCAATGCATGAAGCTCTCGCACGTCTATGTGCCCTCAGCGTCAACAAGGTCCAAGGAACCCGTTTTGCCCACTATGCAAGACGTGACTTCATGGGAATGCCAATGGAGATGCCGGGTCACCCAGAGTTGAGGCGTCAAGTGGAGAACCTTGACTTCTTGCTTCACGACAGACAACAAGAACTGGACAATGCCAAAGAGTTAGCCAACCAGAATCGTGCCATTGCCGATCAGAAGGCCCAGACTTTCGCACTGCTTGTCCAGGACCGCCAGTCTCTTCGCCGTCAACGTGCCAAGAAGGATCGCACCATCGCCCGTCTTCGCAAGAAGGTGGCCGACCTCGAGAAGACCATCAAGGAGCAGGAAGCTCAGCTTGCAGCAAAGGAAGAAGAAGATGAGGGTGAAGACATCCTGGGAGACATGGATTCTTACCTCAGCAATGATGATGACTTTCTGGCGGAGGATGTCGTGGACTTCTACACTGATGATGAGGACTCTGACTTCATCGACGATGAGTAGATGCGCTAGAGCACTGTCGTTGCATGAGATGTATCGATCTCCCTGTATCATAGCTTACAGAATGGTTCTTCAAACCATATGTTTTCCCTTTGATTGTTGTGGTGTGTGTTGTATCGTGTGCTTGCTTGCATGAATGAAAATGAAATTAGTTGAAAAACCTGAGTCTAACTCAAAGTTTTAGCTTTGATAACCCAAAACCATAAACCTTAGAATTTCCCTCTTATCCCTATATCTATCTGAATCTTCAGATGACTCATGGAAACCAAGGAGGGAGCAGCTCGTCGCAAGACCCAATGCTGCAGATCTTGCAGAATCTCATAGCAGACCGTGAAGCAAGCCGGGCAGAACGCCAAGCCAACTTAGCAACACTTCAACAGCTCGCCCAGATGGCTCTCAACAACCAAGGACATGGAAACCAGGATCATCAAGGATCCAAGCTCAAAAACTTTCAGAACACCCATCCCCCAATCTTCAACCAATCTGAGAACCCATTAGATGTTGATGACTGGTTACAGACCATGGAAAACAACTTAGAAGTTGCCCGAGTTGACGAGAATGAGAAAGTTCTCTTCGCCACCCACTATGTGGCAGGAGATGCAAGAGCTTGGTGGAATAGCATCCGCAATATGAACAATGGTCAAGTGATGACATGGGAAGCATTCAAAGTCAAGTTCAGCCGCACCCACATGCCGCAGGGACTAGTCAACAGGATGAGAGATGAATTCTGTGAATTGAAGCAAGGGAGAATGCCTATGGTGGAGTACCGTGACAGATTCCTGTCACTTGCCAGATATGCACCTGATGACATCAACACGGAGGCCAAGAAGAAGGAGAGATTCTTGAACGGACTGCATGATGAGATGCAGACTGTCCTCGTCAATATCCGTTTCTAGGATCTCGAAGAGTTAGTCGACTCTGCCATCTAGATGGAAGGGAAGATTAACCAAGAAAACGACAACCGCAAGCGTCGTATGATGCAGCAGTCTGGATCCAATAGTCACCAGAAGTACCGTCCCAACCCTTCACCAGGATATGCACCAAGAAACAACCGACCCCCAAATTCTCGCCCAAGCTACCCCAACCATAGCAGAGGCAATGTGAAGTCCGGAGGAAACCATCACAACTCCGATAATGCCAACAGCTTCAACCATGCACCTCCCAAGAACCCCAATAACAACAACAACACTGCACCCAGAACTGGCAGCAATGTTGTACCTGTCGCAGTCAAGGACAAGTCCTAAATCACCTGTTTCGAGTGTGGAGTAAAGGGTCACTACTCCAATGAGTGTCCCAAGAAGACTGCAGCCAATACCAATGTGAATGCCCCAGCCCAGCAGCAGCGTCGTGTTCAACCAGGAAAGAGATTTGCCCCAGGGAACCCTCACAACCGCAATGGACGTCTCTTCCACATGAATGCCGAAGAAGCCCACGAAGCGCCAGACGTAGTGCTGGGTATGTTTTCTGTCAACTCAGTTTTAGCAAGAGTATTGTTTGATTCGGGAGCATCGCATTCATTTGTCACCGTAGAATTTGCATGCACTAGTAAGATTCGTCCAACCAACCTGAAGCATGTCATGATAGTTCAAATCTCCGGTTCAACAACCAAAGCTAGAAAAATATGCAAAGCTGTACCTATCAGAATACATGGGATAGATTTTTATGCCAACCTAATTGTACTTGGAACCAAAGGATTGGAAGTAGTACTAGGTATGTACTATATGTCAAGGCATAAAGGATTGATAGACTATGCTAAGAAAGCCATCACCATGACTAGTAGTTCTGGAGTATAAGTAGAGAATATCTCTGAAACCTTACCCCGTCAGTTCAAGTGCAACCATAGTGTAGCCTTGCCCACCATAGACCAAGTCAGAGTAGTCTGTGAATACCTCGACGTATTCCTAGATGAATTGCCAGGTATGCCCCCGGATAGAGATATTGAGTTCATTATCGAACTAATCCCCGGAACCGGACCTATAGCCCAGAGACCCTATAGCATGAACCCCTCAGAGTTAGTGGAACTGAAGAAGCAGTTGGATGCTATGCTAGCCAAAGGCTTGATTCAACCAAGTGCATCGCCATGGAGATCACCAGTGTTATTCGTCGACAAGAAAGATGGAGGCAACCGTCTGTGCACAGATTACAGAAAGTTGAATGAGGTCACCATCAAGAACAAGTACCCCTTGCCAAAGATAGAGGATTTGTTTGATCAGTTGACTGGAGCCCAAGTATTCTCAAAGATTGATCTTAGGACTGGTTATCACCAACTTAAGATTCGTGCAATGGATATTCCGAAGACCGCCTTTACTACTCGCTATGGTTTATACGAGTATACGGTTATGTCTTTTGGATTAACCAATGCCCCTACTTATTTCATGAATCTCATGAATAAGATCTTTATGAATTTCCTAGATAAGTTTGTAGTTGTGTTTATCGACGACATCCTTATCTACTCCAAGTATGAAGAAGAGCATGAGCAACATCTGAGAGTTATCCTAGAAACCCTGAGAGAGCATCAGTTATATGCCAAGTTCAGCAAGTGTGAGTTTCGGCTGAAGGAAGTAGGATTCCTAGGACATATTGTGTCTGCCGGAGGAGTTTCTATTGATCCCGCCAAGATCAAAGATGTCGAAGAATGGGAAGCCCCAACCACTCAAACCCAAGTCCGTGCATTTCTCGGATTAGCAGGATATTACCACAAGTTCGTAGAAGGATTCTCGAGCATAGCCCGACCAATGACCCAATTGTTGAAGAAGGACATGATGTTTGAATGGACAGACAAATGCGGAGCCAGTTTCCAGGAGCTGAAGAAGAGGTTGATATCCGCCCCAATTTTGGTCATGCCAGACATCAAGAAGCCCTTTGATGTGTATTGTGACGCATCCAAGATTGGTCTAGGATGTGTATTGATGCAAGAAGGCAAAGTCATCGCTTATTTGTCTCGACAACTGAAGCAGCATGAGCAGAACTATCCGACCCATGATCTTGAGCTAGCAGTTGTGGTTCTAGCACTGAAGACATGGCGTCATTATTTGATGGGTAATCGCTGTGAGATTTACTCAGATCATAAGATCTTGAAGTATATCTTCACTCAGAAGGAGCTGAATATGAGGCAAAGAAGATGGATAGAGTTAATCAAGGATTATGACCTTGACATTCACTATCACCCCGGTAAAGCCAATGTGGTAGCGGATGCTCTTAGCAGATTGACGTGTAGGGTGAACACCATGATCAAGGAGAAGCAGCCAAGTTTGTATGAAGAGTTGGAACAGTTCAGAACTGAATTAGTTAGCAAAGGATTCCTAGCTAGCATTGAACTTCAACCCACGTTGATTAGCCAAATCAAGGAAGCCTAGAAGGGAAATGAAAGTATCGACAGAATCAAACGTCGTATTGGTACCGGAAAAGTACCTGGATTCACCGAAGACGAAGAAGGAGTACTGCGGTACAAAGGCCGTATCTGTGTTCCAGCAGATTCGGAGCTGAAGGAAGTTATCATGAAGGAAGCTCATGATACTCTTTATTCTATCCACCCCGGAGGAACCAAGATGTATCAGGATTTGAAAGAGCAATTTTGGTGGCACAAGATGAAGAGAGAGATCGGAAGCTACATCGCCAAATGTGACATCTGTCAAAGAGACAAAGCAGAGCATCAGAGACCTGCAGGACTATTGCAACCATTGCAGATTCCAGAATGGAAATGGGATTCCGTCGGAATGGACTTTATCACCGGTTTGCCTACTTCTAGTAGGGGAAATGACTCGATCTGGGTCATAGTTGATAGACTGTCCAAGGTAGCCCACTTTATACCTGTTAAGACCACTTACCAGAGTGCAAAGTTAGCAGAGTTGTACATTGCTAGAATTGTTAGTCTGCATGGAACCCCCAAGACCATCGTATCAGATCGAGGAACCCAGTTCACCTCAAGATTTTGGCAGAAAGTCCAAGAAGGACTAGGAACCAAGTTGAACTTCAGCACAGCGTATCATCCACAAACTGATGGACAGACTGAGAGAGTCAATCAGATCCTAGAGGATATTCTTAGAGCTTGTGTATTGGAATATGGATCAAAATGGGAAGACTGCCTGCCTTTCGCAGAATTCTCATACAACAACAGTTATCAAGCTAGTTTGCAAATGGCACCATTTGAATTCCTATACGGAAGGAAGTGTCGTACCCCTTTGAATTGGTCGCAAGTAGGAGAGAGTCAGATCTTCAGACCCGACATTCTCCGAGAAGCAGAAGAGAAAGTTCACAAAGTCCGTGAGCACCTCAAGACCGCCCAATCCAGACAGAAGAGTTATGCTGACAAGAGAAGGAGAGACCTGACTTTCAATGTCGGAGATTTTGTATATCTCAAGGTTTCACCACTGAAAGGAACTCAACGCTTTAGTCTGAAGGGAAAGTTAGCCCCCAGATATATTGGACCTTTCAAGATTCTGAACCGTCGAGGAGAGGTATCGTATCAACTGGAACTGCCTGAAGAGATGTCAGCCATCCACAATGTGTTCCATATCTCGTTACTCCGCAAATGTCTGGAAGTGCCCGAGAAGACTGAAGTTTTCAAGAACATCGACCACAGAGCTGTAGAAATAAAAAATGATCTGACTTATCGGGAAATACCCATCCGTATCTTAGAAGAAGCCTACAGAACCACCAGGACCAGGAGTATCAAGTTTCTCAAGATTCAGTGGAGCAACCATACCGAGGAAGAAGCTACTTGGGAGCGCGAAGATTACATTAGGACAGAGTTCCCAGATCTCTTTAGTTCCTAGATTTCTTTGTAAATCTCGGGACAAGATTTTGTTTAAGGGGGAAGGTTTGTAACATCCCAAAACTTTAAATCAAGCTTATCAAGATCTAAGTCATCAATTTTGGGGTGAACAAAAACTTTTGCAAATTAAAAATAAATGCATCCATATATGTGTGTGCATTTAAATAGGAGTTGTTTTGATTTGCCATGATTGGGTGATCCCTTGCTTCTAAAATGTTTCTTAGGTGATTTAAACATCATCTACATCATTCCCAAACTTTTCCTAAAGAAAATCAAATCAAAAAGAATTAAAAAGAAGGATGGTCATTTTGGCAAAATTAACTCTCATGCCTACTTTGGCTATTCCTAGTACTCAAAACTTAACAGAAACAATTTTGGATCTTTGCACCCCTTGCTAGTACACATAATGAGGTACCAAGGCCCACTTTGTGATCTGCTAAAAACTTTCAAATGCTGATTTTAAATGACAGTTTAAAATTGAATCTAATTCATATGAGAAGATCCCATTATTTCAAAAACCACTCAAACAAGCTCAATTTTCAAAAACCAAGTACCCATAGAGTCTCAAGCTTATTCCTAGCAAACCCACCAAAAATCTTTTCAAAATTCGAAACTAAATCTCATGCAGCCATTTCATCAAACACTTGGCATGCATAATCTCCACCCTAATCCTAGCTCACTGTTTTGAATAGGGTTTTGACCCCAAATGATCTACATTTAATCTCTTTGTCCCCCCAGAGTCTAGCCATGCCATTAGCACCCATTCCCTACACCCCTAGTGGCATTTCCATGCCATACCGAGCCACCCCTCGCCGGCCAACCATGCCCTCACCGCAGCAGACCATCTCCCCCTCTCTCTCCATGTCTAGGAGGTAGCTCACACCTCACCGCCCCTCTCTGTCCCCTGCCTGAGCCAAGCCCCGCCGTGGACCACCGAGGAAACCACGCGCCAAGTGCCACCGCACCATGCCAGTGCCGCCCTAGAGCGTGCTCTGTCCCCGCTCGCACAGACCGCCCCTTGGCCGCAGCCCGCGCCCGCCGCTCCGCCACGACCTTGAGAACAACCCAGACACCCCCGCTGGCCGCCCAACGCCTCATAGCCACCGCTTGCTGTGGACACCGCCGCCTCTGCCGCTCAGAGCGCCACCTCGCCCAGACCGCATGCCACCGCCCCTATGGCCGCATTCAATTCCTAGAGCATCGCCAGGGGACCGCCCATTGATCGCCACCCTCAGCCATGCCTCTACCCCGCCGTAGCCATGTCGCCACCGTCGCCTGCCCATCCCGCTCGGTCTCACCGTCGGGCCTATAAAAGGAGGCCTCCCCAGCCTCTTCTCTCCACACCATTCCACTCCCCTCACCTCTCTGAACCTCACCCACCTCTCGCCGGAGCAAGGGGAGGAGCAGCTCGCCAGAATTGGAGCCGGAGCCGCCGCCTCTGGAGGAGAAGGGCGCTGTTGATTGCGACCACCCCCGGAGCTGCTTCGACCTTCCCTGAGCACGCCGTCGTCTTCCAGTTAGTTTGCCCACCTCGCCGTTGTCGCTGGAGCCCTGGTACGTCCGCAACAGACCCCCACCGAGTCGCTAGGTTTCGAGCTCGCCGGCGACCTGTTCGTCATCGACGACGACCCTCAGTAGTAGATCTTCCTTCTAATCCTACGGCCCACAGCACGCGTACCGTTTCGCATGTTAAGTGTCGCTGACAAGCGGGGCCCCCTGTCAGCTGAGCCCCGCGCCGCGGAGCGCCACTGGGCCGGCCCAAGTCTTTTCCCGCGCTAGCCCACCCGTTCAAATCTGGATTTTTCTTTTTAGTTAAAGCTAGTTTCTGTCCACTATTTTAAAATTCAAATCTGGGAGTTTCACAAATCCAAATTGCATGAAACTAATTTTTCCTAAAAGGTATTGAGATGATCTATCCAAGCCCGTTGAATTTGATTCAATTAGAGTTATAGATCTCTCCTAATGAAAATAACAAAACAGAAGTATTTGCAACTTGTAACATTTTTATAAAATCAACCAAGTTAGCTTTTGAGTTGATTCCCACTCTCAAAAATCACATTTTATCATATCTATCTAAATATATAATAATATTAAGGTTTACATGCAGTGACTTTGGACTATTACCAAAATAATGCTATATAGGCATTTCTAGTCACTTTCAATCATTAAATAATGAACTTAAACCAAAGTAATCTTGATCCAACCCTTAATTCTCATTCCCACATGTTAGAATATGTGGGGATGACATGTGTCAACATGATCCCATATTTTAAGTGGTGAATATTAAATCTTAGTTAATTTTTCAATGAGTAGAAATTACGTTTCTAAAATAAAAAGGAGGAAACTATTGAATTAAACTTGTGATGTTTGTGATGATAATAGATCATCAAATGTGTGTCTTAGAATGCTACTTAGCCTAGTTAAGTATTGTTTGGTGATTGTGTGCTCTGTATGTATTTATAGACGATAGTACCGACCAAGCTTTCGAGGAGGAGGAGTTCTACCAAGAAGAAGAAGAAGAAAACTTCAACCACTGCACCAACCAAGGCAAGCTGCAAGCTAGCACTATCTAAGTGTAAGCCACCATTAACAGTGCAAGCTAACACTTGCAAGTCTAGTGCTTAGCAATTTAGGATCAAACTAGATGGTTTAGCAAAGATGCCTTAAGCATGCTTTGATCACACCCCTTTTGACTAGTAATATCCCCAAATCTTATTTACAAGCTTTACTCTCTTAGTTCCACAAAGTTCTTTACTTGTTTGGAAGGTAGCATAAAAAGTATAAAACTTGACCTAATTAGAACCCCTTTAGATGTCATTCTATGGCATGAGATTGAACCCATCTTTTCCACCTTAGTGAACACTCTTAACTTAGTAGTTTAGAGTAGATCAAAAACTTGAGTCACTTTGGATGGGAACACTTGGTGAAAATGAATTATGAAAACATTGGAATGATGAGTCATTCTATTGAGATGTTTTGACATGTGTTGAGAAACACAAAAGGGTTGATGATGATGAAAATGTTGAGGCATGAGCCTTAACCCTTTTATAAAACTGATGGTTGGATTCGGATGCGATACCATTCCAAATTTTACCGTACAACCACACTACCTGAATTGGGTAAGGCTTAGCTGGAAATTTATATGCATTAGTATTAGTTCCCTCACGGAAGAGGTCTGAGCTGAGGCTACCTCTCAATGTTGTCAACCTATGCAGTGCCCAAGATGATTGATGGCCATGGTTGGGAGGCCATGCTCATAGGAGAGGTGCTTATACTAGGGTGTGTAAAGGGAAGGTTATGTTTGATTATCTGCATACTAAGTATGATGATTCAGGGGTTATCCCTAACAGATGTATCGAATCTTGTGGTGAAAGTGTACCACCTCTATAGAGTGTCAAACTATTCGAATAGCCGCGTCCGCGGTTATGGACAGTTGGAATGGCCATACTGTTTCGTTGTCAGATGTTTTCTAAATATTTTTGAAAAGAATGATGAATCTTGACTTGACCACAACAGGGTTGTGTATATGACAATAGCTTCCCAACTTAAGTGATTTTAGAACTTTACTTTATCTTTCTTTGCTTCTGAACTCAGCTTAGGTTTCAAACTTAACTTTATAGTTAAACATAGAGTTAGCACTTTAACTTTGAACTATAGTACTTGTTAGTGGTAGTTTGCGAGTACTTAAAGAGTACTCATGGCTTTTGTCCCTGGCTATTATCATGGCCAGACTATGAAGGAGATTATCAAGATGATGGCCAACAGGACGGCTATGATAACTAGGATTATCTGCCTTCGTCAGCATTGCATGTGCCTCTGAAGATGGACCCCACCGCTACGCTTATCTTTTATTTCCACTACTTGTTGTATTAAGACTGGATCATGAGATCTTTATTTGTGTAAGACCTTATGTATGGTTTGTAATGGATGATGTACTGTGATATCCAATCCGTTATGTCTCGCAAAAATGGTAATCCTGGGATTGCGAGGTATGGCATACCGGGCATCTAGGATTAAAAATCCCGGTGTTGACAACTTTGGAGTACTTTTCATGTGATTACTTGGACTAACCTATTAACAAGAGCCACAGTGCCAGCTGCCTATTTTCTGCTGTTTTTGGTTCTAGAAAAGTCAGAAAATGAATATTCTTGGAATTGGATGGGACAAAAGCCAAAGTGCCTATTTTTTCGGAAGTCATCAGATGCCAGAATACAAGACGGTGAAGGGCCAGAGGGCGGCCACACCACCTGGCCGCGCGGCTAGGCTTGGCCCGCGCCAGGGGGTGGTGTGGCCAGCCCAGGCACCTCCTCGGCCTCCTCTTCCGCCTATAAGATGCCCTCGGGACGAAAACCCTAAGTACCAGATCAAAAATCCCCGAAAGAGTCTGTAGCCGCTGTCATCTCCATCCCTAGATCGGGAGGGATTTGAAGCTCTTCCCGGCACCCTGCCAGAGAGGGGAATTCACCCTGGAGGTCTTCTTCATCACCATGCAAGCCTCTGGTGTGATGCGTGAGTAGTTCATCCTTGGACTACGGATCCATGTAGTAGCTAGATGGCTGGTTCTCCTCCTTTGTGCTTTCATGTCTAGATCTTGTGAGTTCCGTTCATGATCAAGATCATCTATTTGTAATTCTACATGTTGTGTTTGCAGGGATCCGATGGATATTGAGATGCTATTTCAGATTGATTATTGATTCTATCATGTCTTTGTTATTTGTGATCTTGCATGCTTTCCGTTGTTAGTAGCTATCTTGGCCAAGTAGATGCTAGCAACTCCAAGAGTTAGTATTTATGCTCGATAGTGGGTTCATGCCTCTAGTAACCTGGGGAAGTGATAGAAATCTCTAAGGTACTAGATGTGTTGTTGCTACTAGGGAGAAAACAACAATCACTTGTTCATAGAACAATCATATTGTTTACATTACACGCAATTTGTAAAGGGAGGGGGTTTGGATGATAACCTGAAGGTGGATTATTAGTCATAGATGCAGTTGCGTGGAGGTCTATGTATAATGTTGTAATGCCCAATCAAGTTCCAAAGGAGTCCAGATGATTAGTATATGCATGTATTGCTTTCTCGATGTTTGTAAATTGCCCCGCTGTAATTTGTTCACCCAGCATGTTATCTATCTTAAGGAGAGCCACCTCTAGTGAACTATGGATCCCGGTCCTTTCTTTTACATACAATCTAGAAAATGTTTACTGCTTTGTGTTTATTTTCTGCAAACTATTACTTCCTTCCATTCGATACGTTTAATCCCTTGTTTTCAGCAAAACACGGTGAGATTGACAACCTCATCGCAAGTTGGGGACAAAGTTCTGTGGTTGTGTTGTGCAGGTCTCCACGTTGCTACTAGCACCAGTAGTGCGCCCTGCCAAGGCTCAGCTAGCAACACCTTTGAGGTGTTTCCTTGATCCTACTGGTTCAATTAAACCTTGGTTTCATAACTGAGGGAAACTTGCTGATGTGCTCATCATGCCTTCCTCTTGGGGTTCCCCAACGAGCTCAACATCAATACTGAGCCATCAAGCACTTTTCTGGCGTCGTTGCCGGGGAGTCAAGGACATCTTCACAAGGGGAGTCCCTCATAACCAATCTCTTTACTTTGTTATTTTTTGTTTTGCTTAGTTTCTTTTGGCTTTGTTTGCTTGTTTTGTTATCAAAAACACAAAAAAATAGTTTTACTAGTTTGCTTTCTTTATCAAAAACACACAAAAAATGACTACTCTTGAAAACACTAAGTTGTGTGACTTCACTAGCACCAACAACAATGATTTTATGAGCACACCTATTGCTCTACCTGTGCCTGAAGATACTTTCTTTGAGATAAAACCTACGTTACTCAATCTTGTTATGAGAGAACAATTTTCTGGTGTTGGTAATGAAGATGCTACTGCCCATCTAAATAACTTTGTTGAACTTTGTGAGATGCAAAAGCATAAGGATATAGATGGTGATATTATTAAGCTGAAGTTGCTTCCTTTCTCTTTGAGAGGAAAAGATAAAGAATGGTTGAATTCCTTAACTAGTAATAGTATTGATTTTTGGACTAAATGCAAAGATGCTTTCATTGGAAAATATTATCCACCTGCTAAGATTATATCTATGAGAAGTGAAATAATGAAGTTTAAACAATCTGATAATGAACATGTTGCTCAAGCTTGGGAAAGAATGAAATCTTTGGTAAAGAATTGTCCCACTCATGGACTGACTGCTTGGATGATCATCCAAACTTTTTATGCAGGATGGAACTATTCTTCAAGGAACCTATTGGATTCAGCTGTTGGAGGTACCTTTATGACCATCACTTTAGGTGCTGCAACAAAACTATTGGACAATATGATGGTTAATTATTCTGAATGGCATACTTTGAGAGCTCCACAAGGTAAGAAGGTAAATTCTGTTGAGGAAACCTCCTCCTTGAGTGATAAAATTGATATTATTATGTCCATGCTTGTTAATGGGAAAGCCCATATTGATCCAAATAATGTTCCTTTAGCCTCTTTGGTTGCTCAAGAAGAGCAAGTTGATGTGAACTTAATAAGAAATAACAATTTTGGCAACAATGCTTATGGTAATAATGCTTATAGGAACAATTTTGGTAACAACAATTATAAGCCATATCCTCCCAACAATGGTAATGCTTATGGAAATTCTTACAACAATAATAAGAGTGCTCCCTCTGAACTTGAAGTTATGCTTAAAGAGTTTATTAGTAAACATACTGCTTTCAATAAAACTATTGAGGAAAAACTCTCTAATGCTGAAAGAAATATAACATCATTGGCTGAAGCTCAATCTACTTTGAATAAAATAGCTGCTAAACCTGAAACTAATGAGAATCCCTTTGCAGCTACTAATGCCATACAAGTAAGAATTGATGAAAATGTTAGACTATTAGCTGAATTACATGCTAAGTGGGAGAGAGAAGATGAAAATGCTAGAAACATTAGTGTTTCTACTATTATCACCACTAGTGTTGAGGCTAGTAATAGTTCTACTACTTTAGATGATAAATTTAATTTTGATATTGATGGTTGCAACATCTCTGAAGTTATTGAGTTCCTACAAAAGCTTGCTAAAAGTCCTAATGCTAGTGCTATGAACATGGCCTTTACAAAACACATTATTGATGCTCTCATAAAGATAAAATAAGAAAAGATGAAACATAAAGCTTCTATTCCTATAAAAAAAGAAGATGGTTGGGAACCCATCATTAATATGAAAGTGAATGACTTTAATTTCAAAGCTTTATGTCATTTTGATAGTAGTGTTTCTATTATGCCTAGAAGGATTTATGATATGCTTAATTTGCCTTCACTTGAAGATTATTATTTGAATGTCCCACTTGATGATAGTGCTAAAAAGAAACTCATGGGGAGTCTTAATGATGTTCTTATTATGGTTAACAATGCCTATGTCCCCGTTGATTTCTATGTTTTGTATGTTGAATGCAATTCTTCTTGTCCTATTACTTTGGGAAGACCTTTTCTTAGAACGGTTGGTGCCATTATTGATATGAAAGAAGGCACCATTAAATATCAACTCCCACTCAAGAAAGGTATAGAACACTTACCTAAGAAGAGAGAGAAGATTTCTTTTGCTTCTCCTATGAAAACAAAATTTGGGCTTAATGCTTCTTCATTTGAGAACACTTGATTCTTTCTTGCTTCTTATGCCTAACTTCAAGGCGTTAAAGAAAAGTACTTATTGGGAGATAACCCAAAAGTTTTAGATGAGTCTTGGAAGTTATTACCTCTGTAATAACCGCTCCGTATCCTTTTTATTTGCTTTTTGTGCCAAGAGTAACCTCTAATGAGGCAGAAGTAATGATTGGAAAAGTTGCTGTCCCGAAACAGATTTCTGTGCTTCACCATAAAAATTCGTGTAAAATCTCTGAACGTCTTTTAGAGGCGTGAATTTTTGTGCTTCTGCCCCAGGTTGTTATATAACTTTCGTTAGTTCAACACTTTTTTGATTTGAGCAACATAAGGTCTTCGAAACAAATCGTCTTTACCTACTGGTCTGGTTTGACAGATTTCTCCCATTTTCTGCATTTGCTTCTTGTTGGTTCCTTTTTTAGTTCTTTTGGGGAATTGAGCTTTTTGAGGGAAGTGCTACAGTAGCTAGTGTTCTAATGGAAGTTTATTTAGTGTTGGAACTGAACCTTAAGACCTTTTATCTTGAGTGCACTAATGTTGCTAATAAAGATTGTGTGAAGTTTTGTATGAAGAAAAAATTTCAGGTGTATGGAAGGAATGAGTAATGAGATGAAGGATGGACTAAAGCTCAAGCTTGGGGATGCCACGCGTGTCACCCCAAGAAATATCCAAGAAGTACAAGCGTCAAAGCTTGGGGATGCCCAAGGCATCCCCTTCTTCATCAATAAAAATCCCAGGTTTCTTCCAAACGCTTCATTTTTATTGTTTCATGCACAGTTGTGTTGTTCCTGGAGAATCTTATTTTTCGTTTTCGTTTTGGTTTTTCATTTGCTTTTGTTTGCTTAGTTTTCTGAATAAATTGGTTGGACCCCCTCTTTCATAGATTGGTTTTCAAATAGTTTGGTTTGGATTGGAAAAGAGTAGGAAAGTTCATGCTTATGTGGTAAAAATAGCTCGTTTTTTACTGTGGCCTATGCTCTGTCATGCCATGCTTGATATTGTTTTGGCTTTGTGCTTAGTATTCTTTGTTGTAGCATGACTTGTTATAAACAATTGAGATTGCTTAATGTGCCTTGGATGAATCATGCGTTGTTTTAGCATATTAAAGCATAGTATAGTGGTATTCTCCTTTGATGCTTTATTTGGGTTGACTTGGCGCATGCTCACACCATGTTATGACTATCTCAAGTCACCATAGCCTTTATGATCCTTTAGTTTTCAACTTGTAGTATCACTTTATGCTTTGATCAATGATGTTTTGTTGCTCTGCATGATTATGGCCATTATTGCCCTCTTAGTTTGTCGCTTCTAGTCTTTTGCTATCCTCCGCAACGAAGTATGAGTTCCACTCATGCATACAACTCCCTAAACCAAGTTATTCCAAAGATTCCACCATGTTATGACTATCTCAAGTCACCATAGCCTTTATGATCCTTTAGTTTTCAACTTGTAGTATCACTTTATGCTTTGATCAATGATGTTTTGTTGCTCTGCATGATTATGGCCATTATTGCTCTCTTAGTTTGTCGCTCCCAGTCTTTTGCTATCCTCCGCAACCAAGTATGAGTTCCCCTCATGCATCCAACTTCCTAAACCAAGTTATTCCAAAGAGTCCACCATACCTACCTACTAGCTTAAGCTATTCTAAGTATATTCATGCTTTTGTTTACCTTCCAAATTAAACTTGTTATGAGAAAACTAGTGATTAAAGCTCTCACGAACTTGATGGCACACTTTACTTTTCTTTCCCTTAATAAACTTGAACCATTGTGTTGTCTATGTTGTATATGCTTTCACTTATTTGTTAGGAATTAGCAGAACCATGTTGTCATGGGAAACGCTTTCAACATTGCACTTGGTACTTTGTACCTAGTTGATATCATGCTCTTTTGTATATGGATGTCGTCGGTGTGAAATGAAAGGGGAGCTTGTAAGTCCATGGAGTTATGTATATGTGTTAGAGAAATGCCTAGGCCGCTGGTCTAATCCATGCTGACATGGTGGAAACCTGCAGTGTAACCATAATGAGCTGTCTATGAAGCATTCTTCTTATATATAAAAAGAGTCCTATATTGAGAAAAAAAGAGAAAAAGAGAAAAAAATGAGATTACGAAAAGAGGAAAGAGAGAAAAAGCACCATATTCACATGGTAAATAAGAAGATTGTTGAGATGCTCGTTGTCTGCTTGCCTTGTCATTTTGATATGGGGATTTTTCTATATCATCGGGCAAGGGGTACCCCGTTGGCGGCTCTCTATGATACAAATATACTTACGATGACAAGAACTTACCGGTGACTAAACTTGAGTAGCATGAGGAGCAGCCCTCGTATACAAGGGACATGAGATTTCTAACTTATACTTCGTCAAGCATGTACACCATAGTTTGTTCACTTTAACCTTAATCACTTCAAGATGCTTATGATAGGGGCAATGAGAGATGAAAGCTATAAGTACCATAATATTTGGAAGCTCTTTATGAGACTTGAATCCCTACTTCCTTCTATGAAGGCCTTTCTTCCACTATTATATTGAGTCTCCGCCTTCTACCTTTATGCACCTACTTTGAGAGCACAGTGGCCATTCTTAGTTCTATGTGCATTGTCCCAAGACTAGTTGATTGATGCATAACTTGATATTGCTTGTTTTAAACTATTTGTATCTAGTTACTCTTATGAACTTTGAAGGTGTCCTATGCATTTATATTTGCTACTCTATGAGGAACAAGCTGAATACTATTATGCTATGTTTTATTTATGTGAAACAAACAAACGTCTTGCAAAGCATTGTTATTCATGAATCTTTTGTTTGTGCCTTTTCATGTTGCATCATAGTTTCTTTGTCTTATTGCTAGAACTTTGTCTTTCATGTTATGATTGAAGTACTATGATCTCAGCTTTGAATGTTTTACAAATACTTTGATCAAGTCTTTGATGGTGCATGTCACCTCAAAAATTATTCTTTCTTTTTTATCACTTACCTACTCGAGGACGAGCAGGAGTCAAGCTTGGGGATGTTGATACATTGCAAATGTATCTATAATTTTTGATGTTCCATGCTTGGTTTTATCCACTTTCTTGTGTTTGTCCTCACTTTGGAGTACTTTTCATATGATTTCTTGGACTAACCTATTAACAAGAGCCACAGTGCCAACTGCCTGTTTTCTGCTGTTTTTGGTTCCAGGAAAGTCAGAAAATGAATATTCTCGGAATTGGACGGGACAAAAGACAAAGTGCCTATTTTTCCAGAAGTCATCAGATGCCAGAATACGAGACGGAGAAGGGCTAGAGGGCGGCCACACCACCTGGCCGCGTGGCCAGGCTTGGCCCGCGCCAGGGGGTGGTGTGGCCAGCCCAAGCACCCCCTCGGCCTCTCCTTCCGCCTATAAGATGCCCTCGGGACGAAAACCCTAAGTACCCGATCAAAAATCCACGAAAGAGTATGTAGCCGCCATCATATCCATCCCTAGATCGGGAGGGATCTGAAGCTCTTCCCGGCACCCTGCCGGAGAGGGGAATTCACCCTGGAGGCCTTCTTCACCATGCAAGCCTCCGGTGTGATGCGTGAGTAGTTCATCCTTGGACTACGGATCCATGTAGTAGCTAGATGGATGGCTCTCCTCCTTTGTGCTTTCATGTCTAGATCTTGTGAGCTCTGTTCATGATCACGATCATCTATTTGTAATTCTACATGTTATGTTTGCGGGGATCCGATGGATATTGAGATGCTATTTCAGATTGATTATTGATTCTATCATTTCTTTGTTATTTGTGATCTTGAATGCTTTCCGTTGTTAGTAGCTATCTTGGCCAAGTAGATACTAGCAACTCCAAGAGTTAGTATTTATGCTCGATAGTGGGTTCATGCCTCTGGTAATCTGGGGAAGTGACAGAAATCTCTAAGGTACTAGATGTGTTGTTGCTACTAGGGAGAAAACAACAATCCTTTGTTCATAGAACAATCGTATTGTTTACATTACAGGCAATTCGTAAAGCAATAATCCGTTGCTTGCAACTTAATACTGGAGGGGGTTCGGATGATAACCTGAAGGTGGATTATTAGTCATAGATGCAGTTGGATGGCGGTCTATGTATAATGTTGTAATGCCCAATCAAGTTCCAAAGGAGTCAAGATGATTAGTATATGCATGTATTGCTTTCTTGATGTTTGTCAATTGCCCCGCTGTAATTTGTTCACCCAACATGTTATCTATCTTAAGGAGAGCCAGCTCTAGTGAACTATGGATCCCACTCCTTTCTTTTACATACAATCTACAAACTGTTTACTGCTTTGTGTTTACTTTATGCAAACTATTACTTCCTTCCATTCGATACGTTTAATCCTTTGTTTTCAGCAAAACACGGTGAGATTGACAACCTCATCGCAAGTTGGGGACAAAGTTCTGTGGTTGTGTTGTGCAGGTCTCCACGTTGCTACTAGCACCGGTAGTGCGCCCTGCTAAGGCTCAGCTAGCAACACATTTGAGGTGATTCCTTGATCCTACTGGTTCAATTAAACCTTGGTTTCATAACTGAGGGAAACTTGCTAATGTGCTCATCATACCTTCCTCTTGGGGTTCCCCAACGAGCTCTACATCAATACTGAGCCATCACCGGCTCTCTCCTTTACATTTGCGCATCTAGACCCGATATTTTTTTAAGTTTACGTGTGTGTGCAAGGTATCAAGCTGATCCTAAAGAAATCCACTTAGTATCGGTCAAGAGAATCTTCCGATATTTGGTTCATTCCCCTAATTTTGGTCTATGGTATCCCAAGGGCTCCAATTTTTCTATATGTGGCTATACTGATTCAGATTGGGCTAGTGATAAGGATGCTAGGAAATCAACTTTTGGAGCTTGTCAATTCTTGGGAAGGTCTTTGGTATGTTGGTCTTCTAAAAAGCAGAATTATATTTCTCTCTCCACCGTCGAGGCTGAATATGTGGCTGCTGCTAGTGCATGTACTCAATTATTATGGATGAGGCAAACTTTAAAGGAATACGGTGTCAATTGTGACAAAGTTCCTCTTTTATGTGATAATGAAAGTGCAATCGAAATTGCGTACAATCCGGTGTAGCACACAAGGACAAAGCGTATTGAGATTCCGAATCATTTTATTCGGGACCATGTAGCTCGAGGTGATATTGATCTATCTTTTGTGAGCATGAAGAATCAACTTGCTGGTATTTTCACGAAGCCACTTGATGAAGCAAGGTTTTGTTACTTGAGGAATGAGCTAAATATCATTGATTCAAGGAGCTTGTCTTGATTACCCATGCACTCACTCTTATATCTCCTCCTTATTTGGTTTAGGTGTGGGCATGGAAATAGGGGGAGTGTGGTCCTAATTAATTGGGCTAACCCTCCCCCCATAATGCCAAAAGCAAGTAAAATCATTTCTCTGAATATCATTTTGTAATATGTGAGCTTATTGATGAGTATTGGTCATAAACCCAAGGTATATCTTCGTGGTGTCATACCATGCACTCCAACAAGGTGGCCTCGGCCACCGCCCTCTTCCATGAGAAGATTTGGTTCTATGTGGATCTTTTTGATTGTTCTTGCTTATCTCTTTTTCTTATGGAAATCACACTCAATTTTGGCTTTTAGTTGATTTGATTCTTGCAATCTTGAGTGTGTAGTACCATCTCATTTTGGTTGTCTAATCCCAAGCCTTTCTCTATCCCTAAGCCATCTTTTCTTGCACACAAGTCCATTGTTTATCTTGTGGGGCTTTTGTTTGGGGGTGTGTGGTCCTGAATCTGTGTATAACAGAAATTCAGAAACTAGGCCAGACAATCCGCCCCAAGTGGTGGTTGGATAATCTGGCCCTGGCGGATTCTGTCCTATAAGGGCTAGGCATCGGGGGGAAGGGCTCACACAGAGCAGTTCTTCTCCCCGACCCCTCTCACTCTCCTAAGTTGTCGCTCGCTGCCCCAACCCTCCCCGGAGGCTTTTCATCTACCATATTCTCCGGCCTCCCCCGGATCTTCTTCCCCATGCCTCCAGGTACCTCCTTCTCCATGTCCTTCCTTCAATGAGTGAGGGTAACTCCCTCTCTCCCATCTTTTGTGTTGATGTGTTATTGATGGTGGAACATGGACTAGGAGTCTCCTTGTGGTTGTTATTTTGCGTAGAAATCGTAGTCTTGCAATGCCCGATTTATGTTGTTGCACTCAATCTAGGCAGAATCTAAGAAACTTTGCCAAGGCCGAATTATCCGCCCCTGGCCAGGCCGGATTATCCAGCCTTACAGATTCATCTCTGATTTAGATTTCTGTAGTGTAACATCCCAATTTTAGCAACCCTAATTAGTAGTCCAGAATGGAAAAATCAGGGGGAACAAAAACTTTTTCTTGTTCATTGGTGTAGTGTTTGCTTGTTGTTTGTTTGCACTTGTGCATGTGAGTGTATACCATATGATACTCCTTACCTCACCATCAGTTGACAAAAGCTATTTAACAAAACTATCCCGGCTCATTTTACATATTCTCAAATGTTCTGGCATTTCAAAACCTGAGCCAAGATGCTTGTGTAACCAAAACTAGTTTAGTAGCTTCCATTTACAAAACTATGGAGAGCTATAACCTCCTTATGTTTATAGACAGAACTTTCAACTATTCTTATCTCTAGGTTTCCCAAATACTCTTTTTTTAAAGCTTTTGAATTCTACTCTTGGTAGAGATACCAAGGACTCTCATCTTATTCAAACCCCAACACTTCAAAATAACCATACTTACCTCAAGCTAGGCTTGATGGTAACCCCAGTAGTGGATTTGCTTAGATTATAAGATGAGTTGCCTTGATCTGATGTTTGATGAATTGCCCCGATCTGCTGTCTGACTTAATTGCTTAGAAGTAGTATGAGCTACACTAGGATCTCCTCCTCTAGGATCAAGAAACCTTAAAATCCCCAAACCCTAAGCAAGAATACAGGGTGGATCTGATCTCTAGTTACAAGGGGATCATCTAAAACCCTTAACCAGATCAATTCTGCAGTGATCCATTCTAGAAGCTTCCAAGTCAACAAAGACCAATATCAAGCATGGATCCCTTCTACTCCCTCTGCACTTCAACATCATCCACTTGATGATGCTTTGGTACCTTGCAAACCCTCAAAAACATCCCCTCTCCTACTCTAGTCAAAAACCCCAAATCTGCCAAATTTGGCTATGTCTGGAATATGTTCCAACATCACCTGTTTGAATGCCTCCTTTTCTCAACCATTTTTCATTTATGAAAATGCATTTGAACTATCTTGTTAAACCTCCTAAGGACTACCAAGGCATACTATTTCCCTTGGTTAGATCATCTTCCAACCCACTTGTTCTTGATGGTTTTGCAGGCAAGAAAATAACTTTTCCTGCAAATCTATTCGTCATGCCTACTTTGACAGAAGCTCACACCATCATCCAACCTTCTATGGACCAAATCTTTGCATTGTTGTGATCTACTCATATAGGTATATCAACATCTACTTCACTTGTTCCAAGTGGATCTTTGTGTTTCTTAAACCCATATGGTTTATAAGGCATCATGACTCATCTGGTATGGCAGCCCTATTTTCAACAAAGTTTGCCATCACTTCCAGACCACCTCCAATCTAACCCATCCAAACTCCTTCTGCCATGATCATATATATGACTTGGTCTATCTATCCATCTACCCCTTGCATCAAGGTGAGCTCTGAGCACCAAGATCCAACAAGGTTTTGGTGGTATAAAAATAACATCACCCTAGATCCACAACTCCTTGTTTTCCATCTAATTCAAGTTGGATTACCAATTCCCAAGGTTGCAAATGCTTGCTACACCTTGTATACATCATATACCTTGATCATCAAGATTTATCAAATATTATCCATAATTATTATGACTCAAAAACTATTTAATTCATCTAAGGGGCAAAACCTCCAAAACTCCTCCCATAAAGGAAAGTTTGGTTTTTGCCAAAACACTTACCTAACTTTAAGCCCAGTTGAGTCCTATATATCATACTCTATCTTCCCGCCTCAAAAATAAATATTTTTGAATAACTTTATTATTTCTTTTTGCCTATTCTCTTAAATGGCAGAAGTGGAATAATAATAGTTTAAAATACTTTTAATCCCCAATAAATCTTGGGGAAATTGTGTATTCACATTTGGGACCCTCTCACACCAAAAACCAACCTTGTCCAATGTAAAAATAGCATATGATCTTCTAGAAACTACTTCTGCCCTTTTTGAATAAATGGATTTAAGAGGACTAACACCCCTAATAAAATCCCAAATAAATCCTAGGAATGTACCTTGACCATACCCATCTACCAGTACCTTTCACTCATGTTGCCAAGATCAATTCAAAGAACTTCCTCATAGTCATCAACTTTGCCAAAATTGGATTATGATCAAAACCTTGCACTAATACCCCATCAAACCTTATCAAATCTGCTCCACCAAGCTTGCACAGCACACTTCCCTCCCCTCTGGTCGTGATCACTGTAGCAAAGCACTGTAGCTCTACCCTATCCCTTGTCCCTTGTGTTTGGATGTGAGATAGGGAGAGACACTAGACCTTTAATTGTTGCAGTAGCCACCCACTGTCCCTCTCTGCTCCTACACGACCCAGAGCCCCACCACCTCTCTCCACCGCCCAGCCCAGCCAATGGCAAGGCCATGGACCAGGTCCAAGCTCACCCATGAGCCTAGCTCACCTTGGACCTCTCCCTTCGGATTTAAGGCCAGGAGACCACCACCCCTGCTCCTGCCCTCTCATTTCACTCCTCTCCCCAGAACTCACCTCCCCCTAGCTCCTCTCTTCTTCCCCCAGCCTGTCTCACCCGAGAGAGGGAGAGAGAGCTCTCTCGGCCTCCTCAAGAAATCAAGCTAGGTGCTCCCTCCTCCGCTCCCCTCCTTCTGCATGTCACTCTACCGAGATCCCCTCTTCCTCCTCTACCTAACCATGTGCTTATTTTGGCCCAGGACAGTCCCCTTGAGCCGCACCGACGAGCTCCGACGAGCTCGCCTCGGTCGTCATCGCGCGAGCCATATCCCGATGAGGAACCCCTTATTCCGCCCATCCCCGAGGTCGCCGTCGTCCACCGCGTCACCCCGTCGCCTCCCCGACACCTCCCGAGCCCTTGGTAAGCTCCCGCTGCGAGCCCCGTCGTCCCCTAGGGTTTCCACCATCGGCCGCTCCTTTTGTCGTAGACAACGACTGGGAGCCGTCGATCGGCACTAGATCGAACGGCTCTAGCTCCCCGGTACCTCTTCACCGCCTACAGCCGCTGACCGTCGCGCCCCGCTTGGCAGGTTCAAGCGCGGTCTCACGCGCGTCGCCTCGCCGGGTGGGCCAGCCCAGCTCCTCCGGCCTGCCTCTGCGCGGCCCAGCACGCCCCCAGATCTAGCCCAGTTACCTGTTTGCCCTTTTTTCTTTTCCTTTTAAATTCTAGATCCAGAAATGCACCAGTAGGATTAAATCCTTTTCAAAAATATAAATAAGATCCACATGCCAAGATCTAAATTTATGATAGTCCTCAGATGTTTTCTTAAACAAGCAGAGGTAACACCTGGTCAAAAATAATTTCTATTATCAGTTGGCAATTAATCTGCAACCAAGTGTAGTTTACACTAAATAAATTCCACAAAGACCTACACATCTCCAAAATGGATGAAACCAAGTTCCATTGAAAATATATCTATAGACCTACCATCTAGCATTTATCTCAGGTCAAGGTGAACTAAGGTCACCATGTAGAAAAAATAACAAAAACAAAGAATATCTGCCTTAGAGTAAATTCTCTAGGTCAAACCAAATGAGGTATTGATCTATTTCCAACTCCCATGGTTGTGTCTTATCAAAAACTATCAAACCCCAGCAGCTCAGATTTTATTAAGCTCTGGTTCAATTCTAGTGAATTAAAATATTTTGTGTACCCCTTTTTCCACTAGATAAATCCCTCCAGTAGTTCTGGTTATCCAAAATGGGTAATTCCAAATTCTACAGAAAGGTAATTCCAATACCTACCATGTAAACTTGGAATCACACTAAAACCTTCTGTAAAATAAATCTGAAAAAAGACAAATACCTTACAGAACTGCCTTTGATGATTTATTAAGGGCATTCTGGTAATTATTTTGGCAATATTCCAACTCTATGTGGTTTAGTACATCAAGCCCTACCTAATCTAGTGAAAGCACTTGTGATAAATTATGGTGAATTATTTCCTCAAACTAGAAGTTTATTCCACTATAAAAAGCATAACTAAATCTAGATAAGTGATAATCTAGTGAAAGCACTTGTGTTGGTCTTGTTTTGTCAAGACCTATCTAAGGATATCATGGTTGCACATTGACATCCTACAGACCTCAGATCCCCACCCCAAGTTCGTGGTAAATAGCCTTGACAACTATCTTCCAAGGGAAAAACACCTCTATGGCAATCCAGTAATTCCTTTAATAATACCCAACTTCTCCAAAACCTACTAAGTTAAGTAGTATTCCTCATGTTTGTTTGATGTATGGTTTGATGCATGTATGCCTTGTATTGATTGTGGTGTTGTCTACTTGTATGTATACTCGATGACGGCGATAGTGTGATTGTTTGACGACGAGAAGAAAGGAACTTATTATTATTTGTTGGATATTCTTGGTTATCTCTGGAAGTCCAGGGATTTATTGCTGATCAGGCAAGCCACTATTCCTGAATCCCGATACTTGTCCTACTCTTTTTATTACCTGTTTTGCATCTCCTTTATAAATTGCATTATTTATCTGCATGTCTTGTTTTACGAATACTACGCTCATAACTTGGCTCCTCCAAGTTATGACTTGGTGTCCCTCGTGGCACCACCCTGATGTACCTACCATTTTACCCCTTTAGACCGAGAGTACGATGGTCAGCATCCTACCTCGTTGAAAACCCCGGCTTTGAGAAAATAAATTGTTTTGGGATTTACCCTACTACAAATGTTTCAAAACTTCTTTGTAAAACCCTTAGGAAGAGCCATCATTCCAAGCGGATGTTTTAACTAAAGAAGTGGTGATGATGAGAAATGAGAAAATGAGCAAGAGAAAGAGAAGGGATGTTCTACGCCTTTACCGGAACAATTTTATCCGTGCAACCACATTACCCCAGGTACTGGGGCTTAGCTCGTAGTTTGCCTTCTTTAGCCGAGGCATCTTGTACAATGCTTATTGGGAGAAATCGCTTGAATTCTAGGCAGGCGCTAACAGATCTACGGATCTGGAGCCTGTAGCTTGCTTCGGCAAGAGTGAGCCTGTCTTGGCAGGAGTGCCGGTGCAACAATTGGGTCTCCCGCGGACGGTATGACTTTGGTGGTACGGAAGGAAGTGGAGTCACCAAGTTAAGGTATACGCGAAGATGCGGTTTGGGTATACGCATGTACGGAAGGCAGGACTACGGCTGGGAGCCACATACTCGTTGTCGGGGAGAACAAACCCAAAAAGGAAAAGCGGCCTTTGCTAGGGTCGACAAGCGAAAGGTTAGGTTTGATTATCTGAACCCACATCTACCGTGTGTAGTGGGCCATGGTTTTATCTTGGCGGATGTATTGATTCTTGTGGGGAAAGTGCGCAAACTCTGCAGAGTATAATCTATTCGAATAGCCACGTCCACGGTCAAGGACGGTTGGAAAGGTGATGGCTAGGAGTACCCAAATTGTGGTGTTTGGAAAAATGATTGGAAGTATGGAGGTTCTGAGGGGCCCTGAGTTTAAAGTTTTGTTTTGACCAGAGGTGGTGAAAGAGGTTTAAAAAGGGGTTTTACTGCAAAACTATTTTCAAAAAGGTTTTCAACAAGGATATGGGGATATCTTGATTTATAAAATAGAGGCATGTTTCAAAACTCTTTTTGAACAAAGATATGGAGATGCCATAACTACAAGAGATAGTCTAGGCTTTTCAAAAACAACCCTAGATAGAGTTATCTCGCCACAGCCAGAATTGTATTTCCTTATTTCACTTATCTTGGTGGTTTGCGAGTACATTCAAAAGTACTCATGGCATTGTCCCTGGCTATTTACTTGGCCAGGCTTTCAGAGGTTCGACATCAGAAGATTAAGGTGACGTCCAGCGAGCTAGGCTATCTTCCCAGTCAGTCACCTGTAGGTTGAGGCATGATTAGGCCCTACGTGTGTTGAAGCTCCGCTGCTGAAAGTCGTGTAGCCATAATGGCAACTATGTAAGTCTTGTATTCATTATGTTTCGGATGCTGTAATGATACTTGTCGGTTATGTTCCACGGCTCACTGATCATGGGAACATGGATATTTACATAACACGAATTTCTCGGATGATTAAATCCGGGGGACACCACATGTAGATTGTTGCATGATGTATGGTTGGGCTATGGATTGTTTGTCTACTATTTCTACTTTCTCTCCTAGACTTGTGTGTGTGTGCTTATCCCCATGCTATCCAGCTTATTTGTTTCACAGGTGGTTCCAGTGCTCCCAAAACCTACAAGCGTTGTCCCCGTGGCCTCTACTTCTGGGACGACGGTGAAGGTGGTCTCATGGACGAGGTTGACCTGAGAAGGAGGAACAAAGAGGCTGACCGTATGGCTGAACAGGCAAAGAGAGACAAGGGTAGGAAGGGTGTGTCCAAGAAAAAGGGAAAGGCACCAAAGGTCAACTATAGGAAAATGGATGCCCTCACTTACTCTTCCATTCACCATCGTGATCTGTTTGCAGAATCTGAGGAAGATACTGAGCTTGGTGACTCCTGCTTTTGGTGTGCTGACCAAAATTCTATTTATGAAGATGTCTATGCTTTGATGAAGGTTCTCCCTATGCATCCCATGATCATTGCTGAGGCTATGGAGAAGCCTCAACTTGCTGCTGCTATGGAGGTGACTGAGCGGATGGGGTTGCACGATCTTATGGCCCTTCAGTGTTCCTATGACTCCAAGGTGGTGAAGCAATTCTTCTCCACTTAGGTCATTTGTGGCGATGAGTGTCGCACCATGAAGTGGATGACCCATGACATTCCAATGCAATCTGATTTTCGGACCTTTCCTGAGGTGCTTGGATATCCTTTCTATAATAGGGACCATGCTAGTGGCTATTGTATCATTACTCAACTCAAGCCCAACAAAGATGTTGTTATATCTCCCTACACGATTGACAATGGTATTGTGGGCTCTTTTTCTGGCATCTCCCCTCTTTTTTCTAGCTTGGTGGCCATTTTCCGTGACTCTATCACGCCAACAGGGGAAACAACGATAGTATTCATGGTCACTTGGTTCAGCTGCTTGCTTTATCCCATGAGGTGGCCTCCTGTGAAGATGAATTTGTTGACTACAAGCTGGATGTGATAGATTTCATCTATCATGAGTTGACTAATTCCATGTTCAATAGGCTATCCATCTTGTATATGCCTTATATTATGATGTTGATAAAGCACTTGCTTCCCACTGGAGAGTTTCACATTGATGTTGTGCATAAGGCCAAGAAGATATACAATCAGGCAAGAAGATCTCTCATCCATCTTCTACTTCTGAGGGCTTTATGAGGGATGCCCGTGCCAGTGCCCGTAGGCCCCTAGTACCTCCTATTACTCATGAGGTGAAGCGGCTGAATTGGTTCCAGTGGAACATTTTATCGTTTCGGTCTTTTTATTAGGTCTTCGTGGATTTGCATGGGTCGGGCGCAAGAATTTGCACTTTATCGTTTCGGTCTTTTTCTCGCTTGTGCCCATTTAGCATTGAACTTTTATTCGTGATTTGCTTTGTATGAGACTATGTTAGCGTGTGGCTCTGGAATTATCATGTGGATTATTCTCTCGTGATTATGGATTATTCTTTGGAATTGGCTATATTGGTTATCTCTCTCGTGGAAGGTGTTAATAATGGTTATCATATTGGCTATTCTTATACTATATTGAGGACGCCTCTCTCACGGTGGTATGCTATTTTTTGAGCTAGCTCATCACTTATGTGTAGCTTCCATTCCAATGAAATAGACTTGTACCTAATTGTGTGCATTTGTATTCAAATGCACATTTCTATTATGCACACATGTAGGGGGAGTCTTTTTCATTTGCTAAATGATGTTGTTAGTAGAGCTATCTTGCAAATCCTAGTATTGTCATCTAACACCAAAAAGGGGGAGATTGAAAGAACATTTCATGATCTATAGTGTTTTGTGTGTTAGATAACAATACTATGGATTATCTCATGTGTGCTAAGTGCTACGGGTGAGAAAACCTGTTGTTGGGGGTCCGGATAATACGACCCCATCAAGGGCCGGATAATCCGGCCTGGCCATTTTGGCCAAAGTTGGACGCGTGTGTGTCTCTGTCTGGAGGCGGAATATCCCTCGGATAATCCGAGGCTGGGGGCGGAGTTTTCCCCCAGCCGGATAATCCGGCCTTTCTCTTGGGTCGGATAATCTTCCCCTGGGAGAAGTTGCCAAGGGAGGCTCGACACGACCTTCTGTCTAGGGGCGGCTTATCTCCCGGATAATCCCAGGCTAGGGTGGAGCTTTCCCCAGGCCGGATAATCCGGCCCAGACTTCTCCAACGTCTCTGTTTGGACAAGAGGTATAAAAGCCCCAATCACCCCTCCTGTCAGATCTCTTGATTCCTTCCAAAAAGTATTGGACTGTTGCAAAAGCTCTTATTCAAGATCTCCCACTTCAACCACCCAAAGGCTTCGATCTTTGGGGGAATTGAAGGAGGATACTTCATTCATCGACATCACGAATCAAGCGCTTCACTCCCACTCCATTCACTTGGAGATTTCTCGATCTAGTATTCTTGTTAATATCTAGATCTAGTGTTTTGATATTCATAACATTTGTTCTTGTGGCAGCTTGTTGTCATTGCGGGAGCCTCCAATTTGGTTGTGGAGTTGCGCCCCCTAGTTGTGTAAAGGCATTGGTTCCCGCCTCGAAGGGTACCAATAATGGAAAGGTGGATCGGGCCTTTGGTGGCGAGATCCATCGGAGAACAGGGTTAGGCCTATTGTGGCGTGGTGGTCTTAGTACTGCCCAGCCCTCCAACGCAGATGTACTTCCCTTAACAAGGAAGGAACTACAGTAAAACAAATCTTGTGTATCCGCGTGCTCCACTACTGTTTCCTCGTTCCTCACTCTTACTCGCCTTTACTCGCTAGTAGTTAGGTTTGCATATAGGGAAATTCTTAGTAATTGCATATCTAGAGACTTTACCTTTTGTGTCAAGCCTAAAATTGAAAAAGCATTAAAATTTGAATTAGCACCTATTCACCCCTCCCCTCTAGGTGCCCATACGATCCATTTCAATAGGGGAAAAGTGGGCACCCCCAACTGCTAAAGTCCCGAGGTGGAACTAAAGGGAGGAGGAGGTGGGAGGAGGAGGCACCAAGGAGAGGAGGAGGGTCGGTCGGCTAGGGCCACGGTGGGCCCTGTGCACGCGACCCGAGGTGGGTTGTGACCGGGCGGACCCCACCCCGCGCGCCTCCAAGCCGGTGGCTGCCCCCATGTGGTCTTCCCTCTTGGGCCTTGTTCCTTCTAGGAACTTGGCCCAATAGGGAAGTTTCCCCAATTTATTTAATTTAAATATTATTTTATTATTAATTTCAATAATTAATATAAAATACATATTCTATTAAACCCTTTTGATCCGAAACACCTTTCGGTTCACTCCAATCTCCTTCAGATTTTCCCAAAACAATTATGGTTCTCTCATGGAACACTTCTGGTGTTCCTTTCTCTTTATTATTATGATTCCATCTATTCCATAATGATCTTCAGGCATTGTTAAACCCTTAAGTTTGTTACCCTGCGATTTGGGAACATCACAAACATGATCGAGATGACTCTTGATCAATGATCAATAGCAGGACCGGGATGCCCATAATGACCCCTGTACATTCCATGATTTCAATGTCGTTTGAACCAAAAAAAACGTCGAGTACAAATCCCTTTGTTACTTTGATACATGACTTGTACAAGACTTGATCATAGGTATCATGATACCTTGTTCAATCTCATTATCGACAAGTGTTGCTTTACTTGTTCATGTGATATTCCATCCCCATGAACTAGTCACATGTTGCGCAGCTTATGGATGTAATCTCACCGAGAGGGCCTAGTGTATATTCCCGTCACTCGAGAGAACAAATCCTTATCTTGATACATGTGCCTCAACCTGCCCCTCTGGAATACCCAACATACACCTTTATGATCACCCTTGTATGGTGTGATGGTTGATGTAGTCAAAGCAGCTGCGGGTGACAATGATTAAACAAGATCTCATGGTCTAAGGATTAGGACACTTCGTTTATAACCATTGCAACTATGAACTTTGTGACTTGATTATGTTGCAATACTTATATGGGTAATGTACATCACACCATATTACCAATTATGTGACTTCATCGTCAATTGGTATAAATGCTCCATGATCAGGAAATCTTGATCATCGGTTGCCCAATGAACTAGTTGTATAATGCTACTAGGGACTATTTGGTTTGTTCATATACCACACATGTATCAATGTTTCCAATTAATACAGTTATATCATGATATAAAACTATTATGAATTAATGAGATATGATAATAAATAACTTTATTATTTTCCTCTAGGGCATATATCCTTTAGAAACCCTATCAAGAACATACCTTAGCCTTGTGCATATTCCACTTGAGCTTGATGATGATGATCTTGTCCATCTCGAGATGGAACACCTTTCTTGATTGCACTAACTTGGTAAAGTTTGGAATTTTATCCCCCATACTCCACTATGGGAGAGCCTCTCTTTTAGACATATCTTAACATATCCATGATTACCATAAGGATGGGAAGCTTCAACCATGTGATCTCTTCTAGATGGCTCATCTTGAACTTGCACTTCCTTTCTTGTTTCTTTATTATGTTGGTGCCTTGAAGGTACACTTGAGATATCACTCCATCTTGTTCTCAAGATACACTTTCCATAGGCTCAACTCTCTCATGACCAATCTTTGGATCACTCCTTGAACATCTTGGTCATCACTTGATCTTCTTCATTTTGTTCTTCTTTCAGCCTTGAGACCACCATATGACTCAAGCATTGCCTATGGATATATCCTTATGTATAAATCAATGTAAACATTAGTCCATAGGGATTGTCATTAATTATCAAAACCACACATGGTGGCACACATGCACTTTCAAAAATGACAATGCAAAAAATAAAGCCGAGTCCATAAGCTTGAAAGAGCAAATTAATAAGTTGATGAAGTCTAAGGGAACTTGGAGGGCTAAACACAAGGGAACCAAAATTTCCATGGCTGCAAAGAAATATCAACTTAAAGAAACCAAGTGGGTGTTGGGTCCGCAGTATAGAAAACAAAAAATTTCCTACGATGTGAACTACACGCCAAGATCTATCTACTAGGTACAAAGCAACGGGTGGACATACATCCAACGAGAACTTACCCTCGAAGACAACGAGTTTTGTTAACGAGTAGGAACTCGTGGTTGATGTAGTCGTACACTTGCCGATCTCAAGATCGTGAGGAAGTCCGAGTGCCGCAACTCAGCAGCGCATCCGCAATCGCACACACGTTCAAGCCACCGGACAACCTCCACCTCCTCGCTCCAGCGATCCAGTGGAAGTAGAAACTCCTTCGAGACGAAATGCCACCGGGAACATGTATCTTGCTAATCCGAGACCATGGGGGAATAATTCTAGGGGGAGAGAGATCCTTCACAAGGAGGTGTGAGGATGAAGGAGGGAATGGGTGGCCTTTTATAGGAGGAGGGGGTACCCCCTCTCTCCATGGCCGGCGCATGGGGGGTGACCCTTCACCTCCCCCATTCATGTGGTGGTAACCCCTCCACATTAAAATGCCTCTTCACATTCCCTTTTAAAGTCTCCACTTTAAATGCATTAAAATTCTCCAAGTTTAATCCTCTCTCATTTAATAAAACTCTTTTATTAAATTTATTCAGAATTTTGTTAATTACTTTAATTAACAAACATTCACATATAGCCCCTTGCAATATTTCAATATCACATGCAGAACCACTTTCTGCAATTTCACCCGAAACAATTTCCGGTTTCTATTGAAACAATTCCTGCGCTTTTTAATTCTTTCGTCTGAAACATATGTGCTCCAAAATGGTGTCCGGTAACTCTTAAGTGTGTCACCCTACGGTTTGTGAATAATGCAGACATGATCGAGACCCCTCTCCGATCAATAATCAGCAGCGGGACCTGGAGATCCGTATTGACTCATACACATTCAACGATGACTTTTGCGATCGTGAGAACCTTTAACGCTTGAAACTAAATCCCTTTGTCTCGCGATATATTACATGTCCGAGATTCGATCATCAGTATCTCCATACCTAGTTTGATCTCGTTTCCAACATGCACTCTTTTCTCGTTCCTGTGATATAACATTCTAGTGATCATATCACTTGCTTGCAAGCTATCAAAATGTGATATCACCGAGAGGGCCCAGAGTATATCTATCCGTCATCGGGATTGACAAATTCCACTCTTGATCCATGAGCCTCAACATAACACCTTCGTAGTACTGAACCCACCTTTATAGTCACCCCGTTACGGTGTGACGTTTGATGTTATCAAGATACTCTTCCGGTGTTAGCAATTAACATGATCTCATGGTCTAAGGATAAAGATTACTTCGTATGATGTTATAGCAATATAAACATAATGACTTTGATCGTAATGCTATACTTCGGATGAATGTTCATCACATCATTCCACCAATGGTGTGACCTTGTTATTAACAACATCCAATGTCCATGATCAGGAAACCTTGATCATCTTGTTAATCAACAAGCTAGTCTATAAGAGAGGCATAACTAGGAACCCTTTTTGTTTATTAAACACACATGTATTGATGTTTCCGATCAATACAATTCTATCATGCAAAATAAACACCTATCATATACAAGGAATACATAATAACAACTTTATTTTTGCCTCTCAGGGCATATTTCCTTCAGTCTCCCACTTGCACTAGAGACAATAATCTAGTTCACATAGTGATAAATCTAACACCCATGGAGTTCTGGTGTTGATCATGTTTTTCCCTAGGGAGAACTTTAGTCAACAGATCTGCTACATTTAGGTCCATGTGTACTTTACTAATCTTTATATCTCCACCCTTGACATGCTCGCGAATGGAGTGAAACCGGCGCTTAATATGCTTGGAATTCTTGTGAGACCTCGGTTCCTTTGCATTTGCTATGGCTCCATTGTTGTCACAATAGATCACCATTGGGTCCAATGCACTAGGAACCACACCTTGTTTCGTAATGAACTCTTTCATCCAAACCGCTTCCTGCGCCGCTTCTGAAGCAGCAACATATTCCGCCTCCGTTGTTGGTCCAGCCACCACAGGTTGTTTGGAACTCCTCCAACTAACTGCTACTCCGTTCAAGAGAAATACATATCTGGATTGAGACTTAGAGTCATCCAGATCGGTGTCAAAGCTAGCATCGACATAACACTTAGCGACTAGCTCTTCTTCACCTCCGTATATAAGAAACATATCCCTAGTTCTTCTCAAGTACTTGAGGATGTTCTTTACTGCTATCCAGTGTTCCGAACCTGGATCAGATTGGTACCTACTAGTCAAACTAATACATGTGCCACATCCGGTCTTGTACATAGCACGGCATACATAATAGAGCCTATGGCCAAGGCATAGGGGATCTTATCCATCATCTCTCCTTCTTCCGCCGTAGCCGGACTTTGAGTCTTACTCAATGTCTTGCCTTGTAACATAGGTAAGAACCCCTTCTTACTTTCGTCCATATTAAACTTTTTTAATATCTTATCAAGGTATGTACTCTGTGATAGCCCAATTAGGCGCCTTGATCTATATCTATAGATTTTAATGCCTAATATTTATGACGCTTCACCAAGGTCTTTCATTGAAAATTTGCTGTTTAGATAACTTTTAACACTGTTTGAAAGATCTATATCATTTCCAATCAATAATATGTCATCCACATATAATATCAGAAATGCCACATTGCTCCCACTCACTTTCTTGTAAATACAAGCCTCTCCATAAGTTTGGACAAATCCAAACTCTTTGATCACCTCATCAAAGCGGAGATTCCAACTTCGGGATGCTTGCTTCAGTCCATAGACGGATCGCTGAAGTTTGCATACCTTATTAGAATCCTTAGGATCGACAAAACCCTTAGGTTGTATCATATACAACTCTTCTTCAATATTACCATTGAGGAACGCAGTTTGACATCCATTTGCCATATTTCATAATCGAAATATGCAGCAATTGCTAACATAATCCTTACTGACTTAAGCATCTCTATGGGAGAGAATGTCTCATCGTAGTCAACTCCTTGAATTTGTCGAAACCCTTTTGCGACAAGTCGAGCCTTATAGATGGTCACATTACCATCAGCATTAGTTTTTATTCTAAAAATCCATTTATTCTCAACGGCCTTTCGACCGTGAGGTAAGTCCACCAAGGTCCAAACCTGGTTCTCGTACATGGATTCCATCTCGGATTTCATGGCTTCTAGCCATTTGTTGGAATCCGGGATCATCATCGCTTCTTCATACGTCGCGGGGTCATCCATTTCATCAACCATGAAATTCACAACAGGATTGTCGTACAGTTCCGGAGCTGCACGTGTCCTGCTTGACCTGCGAGGTTCGGTAGTTTCCTCTTTCGGAGTTTCATGATCAATATCATTCGCTCTCTCTTCATTAGGTGAAGTCAACTCCGAAACAACTTTTGGTGCTGCGCTACTCGCCATTTCATGAAGAGAAGGTTCAATAACCTCTTCGAGTTCTACCTTTCGACTACTCACACCTTTCGCGAGAAACTCCTTCTCAAGAAAGGATCCATTCTTGGCAACAAAAACCTTGCCCTTGGATCTGTGATAGAAGGTATACCCAATCATTTCCTTAGGGTATCCTATGAAGACGCATTTTTTCGCTTTGGGTTTGAGTTTATCCGGCTGAAGATTCTTCACATAAACATCGCATCCCCAAACTTTAAGAAATGACAACTTAGGTTTGTTTCCAAACCATAATTCATACGGTGTCGTTTCAACGGATTTAGATGGTGCCTGATTTAAAGTGAATGCAGTTGTTTCTAGTGCATAACACCAAAATGATAGTGGCAAGTCAGTCAGAGACATCATAGATCGAACCATATCCAATAAGGTACGATTACGACATTCCGACACACACCATTACGTTGTGGTGTTTCGGCAGGCGTGAGTTGTGAAACTATTCCACACTCTTTCATGTGTGCGCTAAACTCGTAACTTAGATACTCTCCTCCACAGTCAGACCGTAGAAATTTGATCTTTCTATTACGAAGATTTTCCACTTCATTCTAAAATTCCTTGAACTTTTCAAAAGTTTCAGACTTGTGTTTAATCAAATAGATATACATGTATCTACTCAAATCATCCGTGAAAGTAACAAAATAACGATATCCACCTCGCGTCGACACACTCATTGGTCCACACACATCAGTATGTATGATTTCCAATAAATCTGTCGCCCGTTCCATTGAAACGGAAAACGGCATTCTAGTCATCTTGCCCATAAGGCATGGCTCACATATATCAAATAATTCAAAATCAAGTGATTCCAAAAGTCCATCAAAATAGAGTTTCTTCATACGTTTAACGCTAATATGACCTAGACGGCAGTGCCACATATATGCAGATATATCATCATCAAGTTTAATCTTTTTAGCATTAACATTATGAATGAGCGTAATATTACTATCGATATCCATCAGAAATAAACCATTCAACACAGGTGCATGACCATAAAAGATATTATCCATATAAATCGAACAACCATTTTTCAGATTTAAACGAATAACCACTTTGCATCAAACATGATCCGGATACAATGTTCATGCTAAGTGCAGGCACCAAATAACAATTGTTAAGGTTTATAAGTAATCCCGATGGCATATGGAGAGGAAGCGTTCCGACGGCGATCACATCAACTCTTGATCCATTGCCGACCCGCATCGTGACCTCATCCCTTGCTAGTTGTCGCTTGTTCCGCAACCCCTGAATCGAGTTACATATATTAGCAATTGATCCCGTATCAAATACCTAGGTGCTACTGCGAGTACTAGTCAAGTACACATCAATAACATGTATATCACATATACCTTTGTTTTCCTTGCCGGACTTCTTGTCCGCCAAATACTTGGGGCAGTTGCGCTTCCAATGGCCAGTCCCCTTGCAATAGTAGCACTCGGTATCAGACTTAGGGCCAGCCCGGGGTTTCTTTTCAAGCGCGGCAACAGATTTGCCACCCTTCTTTCCCTTGTGCTTGCCTTTCTTGTCCTTCTTGAAACCGGTGGTTCTATTGATCATCAACACTTGATGTTCTTTCCTAATCTCCACTTCTGCGGTCTTAAGCATTGACAGAAGCTCGGGAAGAGTCTTCTTCATGCCCTGCATATTATAGTTCATCACGAAGCTCTTGTAGCTAGGTGGCAGAGATTGGAGAACACGATGTATGCCTAAGTCATTGGGAATCATTATTCCCAAGGACACAAGCTTATCGGCATACCCAGACATTTTGAGTACATGCTCACTAACAGAGCCGTTCTCCTCCATCATGCAGCTAAAGAACTTTTCAGTAGCATTATAACTCTCTATGGTTGCATGGGTATCAAAAATCATTTTCAATTCTCCCATGGTATCAAAGGCATTGCCATTTTCGAAACGCTTTCGAAGTTCTGGCTCTAGCCCATACAGTATGCCGCAATGAACTAAGTTGTGGTCCTCCTGACGAGTCACATAGACATTCTTTTCCTCGTCAGGGGCATCAGGAGCTGGTGGGGGGCCTAGCGGGGCATCTAGCACATATTGCTTTTGTGCAGCAGTGAGGAGAATCCTCAGATTCATAGCCTAGTTGGTGAAGTTGCTACCATTCGCAGCAAGTTTCTCTTTCTCCATGAACACATTGAAATTAAAAGCAGGTGGTGCCATCTACAACAGAATTTGTAAAGTTTATTTAGACTAAGTTTATGATAGATTGAGTTCAACTAATCCAAATTACTAATGAACTCCCACTCAAAAACGACATCCCTCGTGCCTTTTTGGTGATTACATGAACCAAATCCACTACACCAAGTCTGATCATCACGTGAGTCAGTGTAGCTTCCAAGGCGAGCATCTATATGGGCATCATATCAACCATATGATGCTTAACCTTTCGGTACGTGTTCCGAGGCCATGTATGTACATGCTAGGCTCGCCAAGTAAGAACCTTAGTACTCGCGTGTGTAAAACTGTCTTACACCCGTTGTATGAAAGCGTAGAGTCGAGTACACCCGATCATCACGTGATGTCTCGAAACACGATCCATAGAACGGTGCATACTCAAGGAAGAACACATTTTATCTTGATATCTAAATGAGGGATCATCTTACAATGCTACCAAAAGCGCCAAACTAGCAGTATAAGATGCTAACATCTAATGTGTAAAGTGAGATGATATGGTCCATGCATGTGATCTCTATCATTTGCATCGTGGTATGATCTCTATCATTCCTTTGTGTGTAAGGCCAAGGTCTATGGAACTTACACGTTGAATGTGTTGTAAGAGTATCTATCATACATCTACTTACAACAATACCATATCAATACACTAGCCCAGCAATGATCTAAACTAGACGCCTCTAATTTATCAATTGCAAGTTTTACGTGGCTTAGGGATTTTGGAGATAGAACCGTTCTCACCTACGAACATGAACCACAACGAGGATAACTAAGTTATTAGCAACTCGTTGTAAATCAGATATTGACTATAGTAGGAGAGACATACACCCGCTAGCCACTTATGCAAAACAAGTTGCATGTCAGTCGTGGAACCGGTCTCATGTACGATGACATGTAAGGTTGGACCAGGCCGCTTCATCCCACTATGCCACCAATATCCAAAATATATAGAAGATGCAATAACATGATCATCATCGCCCACATATAAACATATGTGTACTACCCGTGCAAAGCACCTACGCATAGATCAGGCTCTAATACCACTGTTGGGTCCGTAGCATAGAAAACAAAAAAATTCCTACGATGTGAACTACATGCCAATATCTATCTATTAGGTACAAAGCAACGGGTGGATATACATCCAACAAGAACTTACCCTCGAAGACAACGAATTTTTTTAACGAGTAGGAACTCGTGGTTGATGTAGTCGTACACTTGCCAATGTCAAGATCGTGAGGAAGTCCGAGCGCCGCAACTCAGCAGCGCATCCGCACTCGCACACACGTTCAAGCCACCGGATAACCTCCACCTCCTCGCTCCAGCGATCCAGCGGAAGCAGCAACTCCTTCCAGACAAAATGCCACCGGGAACATGTATCTTGCTAATCCGAGACCATGGGGGAATAATTCTAGAGGGGGAGAGAGATCCTTCACAAGGAGGTGTGAGGATGAATGAGGGAATGGGTGGCCTTTTATAGGAGGAGGGGGTACCCCCTCTCTCCATGGCCGGCGCATGGGGTGTGACCCTAGACCTCCCACATTCATGTGGTGGTAACCCCTCCACATTAAAATGCCTCTTCACATTCCCTTTTAAAGTCTCCACTTTAAATGCATTAAAATTCTCCAAGTTTAATGCTCTCCCATTTAATAAAACTCTTTTATTAAATTTATTCAGAATTTTGTTAATTACTTTAATTAACAAACATTCACATATAGCTTCTTGCAATATTTCAATATCACATGCAGAACCACTTTCTGCAATTTCACCCAAAACAATTTCCGGTTTCTATTGAAACAATTCCTGCTATTTGCAATTCTTTCGTCTGAAACATATGTGCTCCAAAATAGTGTCCGGTAACTCTTAAGTGTGTCACCCTACGGTTCGCGAATAATGCAGACATGATCGAGACCCCTCTCCGATCAATAATCAGCAGCGGGACCTGGAGATCCGTACTGACTCCTACACATTCAACGATGACTTCTGTGATCGTGAGAACCTTTAACGCTTGTAACTAAATCCCTTTGTCTTGCGATATATTACATGTCCGAGATTCGATCATCGGTATCTCCATACCTAGTTTGATCTCGTTTCCGACATGCACTCTTTTCTCGTTCCTGTGATATAACATTCTAGTGATCATATCACTTGCTTGCAAGCTATCAAAATGTGATATCACCGAGAGGGCCCAGAGTATATCTATCCGTCATCAGGATTGACAAATTCCACTCTTGATCCATGAGCCTCAACATAACACCTTCGTAGTACTGAACCCACCTTGATAGTCACCCCGTTACGGTGTGACGTTTGATGTTATCAAGATACTCTTCCGGTGTTAGCAATTAACATGATCTCATGGTCTAAGGATAAAGATTACTTCGTATGATGTTATAGCAATATAAACATAATGACTTTGATCATAATGCTATACTTCGGATGAATGTTCATCACATCATTCCACCAATGATGTGACCTTGTTATTAACAACATCCAATGTCCATGATCAGGAAACCTTGATCATCTTGTTAATCAACAAGCTAGTATATAAGAGAGGCATAACTAGGAACCCTTTTTTTATTAAACACACATGTATTGATGTTTCTGATCAATACAATTCTAGCATGCAAAATAAACATCTATCATATACAAGGAATACATAATAACAACTTTATTATTGCCTCTGAGGGCATATTTCCTTCAGTGGGAAGCCATCCGGGAAGATGACAATAAAGTTTGAGCTCAAAGAGATCAAGGAAAGGGCTGAGGCGAGAAAGGACGAGGCCTCACTAATCGCCGAGGACAAACAAACATGGTAGCTCATATGTGAGATGAGTTTGTTGAATAACTGCCATACTTAAAGCTTATTGTTTTCCTCGCAATTAGGTCACAAAAATGGCATTGTGCATATAAATTTTTGAATTTCTTGTGCCATGTTGTAACACCCCGGTCACCCCAAACCCAACGATTATCACTCTAGCAGCTCTCTAAGATCTCTAAACTAGCCCCACATACCAACATTGGTATTTTCTATGCACTTTGTCCTCGCTCGTGCGTACCCATGAACAACTTCTCGGTTGGTCACCCATCCTCAAATTGCTCCAGGCCAAGCATGCTTAACCTGGAGTTTCCTTGAAGATAAGCCTCCAAAAAGAAGTTGCAACTTATTGGTATGGGTATCCTATCAATCCTAGTAAGCCATGCGTCAGGATCTCACATACACCCAAGAAGATCGACATCCTTGTCGATTAACCATGATCTAGGACCCTTCCCTCTTGGCACGCGTTTGTACGTCTAGCACCGGTATATGTGCCATGTTGTGTGCCACTATGGGCCCACACGCGCCATGCTCCACATGCTGACCCGCACACGCCCGTGTAACCATGAGGATCGGCTCTGATACCACTTGTAACACCCGTGCTAACCGGGCCCAGCGGTTGTTACCCCTGGCAGCTCTCTAGGATCTCTAGACTAGCTCCATATACCAACACTACTCTTTTCTGTGCACTTTGTCCTCACTCGTGCGCACCCTTAACCTGAAGTTCCATTGAATATAATCCCTAGAAAAGACGTTGCAACTTGTTTGTATGATTATGCTATCAATCCTATTTAGCCATGCGCAAGTATCTCACACATGTTCATCTGGTCAAAACGGATGGCACGATCATCCTTAGGAAGGGGTTGCATACTATTAGCCATGTTGTAACTCCCCTCCCTCCTCTCTCCCCCGCTACCACCAAGGGTGTGGCTAGGCAAAGCCTGGGCGCTGCCGGCGGCGGGGGGATCTCTCATCTTCCTCGGCGTAGATCGGTGGCGCGGGACGCCAATCCTCGTTGCGGATGGGGTGCATGTCGGGCACCTCAACAACGTGGCATCTTTGGCGTGCGGCGGCTGCAGCATGGCCGGAGGAGCAGCAACATGGTGGACGGCGATCTGGTGCCCCTCGTCCCTCTAGCCAAGAAAACTCCAGGGGAAACCTCAGATCCCGAGGGATCGAGCGATGGCGGTGTCTTGTGCATCGTTCCCCTCTTGGGGGCATCACTTTTGGAGTTCTCACCGGCTATAGGGATCGGCGGAGGCCCTGGGTTTGGCGGAGGTGGTCATCTTCTTCGTCGAATGTGGTCGGTCTGCGGTTGGTTTGGCAGATCTCGGGATCCATATTCCCGTGCCAGCAGCGAGGCAGGGAGACATAGGCGCCGGTGAAAACTGAGCCATTGGAAGGCGATGGCGGCGTTACCACGTCGTTACCTTGATGGAGGCATCGTTGTGCACCTTGTGTCAACCTCAATCGTGCTACTCCGGGGGAAACCCTAAGATCTTCGGGTCGGGCGATGGAGGTGTCGCGGTGTCGGTATCACGTTCTCTCCTGGGAGCAGTGCCTGTGGAGCAGCATTAGATGGAAGCGGCAGGAGGGTGGAGCGGCTAGCGCGCGGGGGAGGGGGTGCTGCTTGGCACCGAGATGGTGTCGGTGGTTGGTGTGGCGAGGGTCTGCGTATTGATCTACATGCTGATGAGGGGTTGGCGGAAGATTTTGAAGGCGGCGACATCCGGAGCATGTGCGTGGGCACAACTCCATGCGGTTCTAGAATTCCTTTCACTTGAGTTCGTGCCGTCGTGCCAAGGCACTCCAGCTTCTCTTGGCGAGTGGCAACAGTGTGGGTGACCATGGGGTGGTTGAATCAGGTAGATAGGGGTTTGATAGATCTTGTTGGGGAGCTGACGATACAGTTATCTTTTTTGCTCAGTGTTTAGCATTGGCGATTCTGGTTTGTATCATCTTTGTAATGGCTTTTGCCAACAATGTGGTTCTAATAATAAATAAAGGTTGTGTGCATCGCTTGATGCAGAGGCCGGGGCTCCGCTCCCCATTTTGAAAAAAAAAAGCGTTTCTATGCTGAAATGAAACCTTGTGTATCAAAATATAATATTTTGCAAAAAAGAGCAAACTATGCAGTAGTTAAAATCGGACCCACTTCCAGCTAAATCAACAATATACTCGAGAAATTATGAAAACTCGCTAGAAAGTTTTTTAGTTCAGATACATGGTGAATTGTACAAACAATGTGGTCCACTATATACAATATGGTCTACTATTTTTAAAAATTGGACTAGTCCAATTATCAATCATTTTGGTAGGTGGTTTAAAAAAAACCATTTTTTGGCACTTCAAAAATAAAAATTGATTTTTTTTTGGAAAATAATGAAAACTTCTTTGGCACCATTATTTGCCATTCCAAAGTTAAACATGTGCCAAATATAAGCTTATTTGGTTCATTATGGGATCATTACGACAAACTATACAATAAAAATGGAGAAATTAAGAAAAGAAAAAAGGAAACTTTTGCCTAGTGTTGCACTCTCCAAAGAGCCCTTTGCCGAGTACTACAGTCGACAAATCCTGAAAGACCGGATTTTTGCTAACAGGTTAGCAGGAAATCCCTCTACCGAGTGGGAAAATCTTCAAATCTTTAGTGTTTGCTAGGATACACTCGTCAAAGCCTATGTGCCGTTACGGCACCGCTGCCCGCGGTAAGGGCGGCAACATGTCTAACTTCTTGCCCAGAATTTATGTTTGCCGAGTGTACATTTGGAGTTTACCATGTAATTAATCTTTGCCAAGTAGACATTTGGAGTAGATTTGTCGTGTGTTAATACTTCGCAAAGTGTTTTTTATTTCTTTACCGAGTGTCTAGTAGACGAGGACTGACAGTTGGCTGAATTCCGGCTAAAAATCAGGTGGCAAACAGTCGTATACCAGGTGGAGGTAGAAGTTTGGAATCTTTAGGTACCTCTGAGTCTAATAAATGAGGTAGTTTTTTCAAAAAGTGATCTGTAAAAATCTAGCTCATTCTTTTATACTAAAGAGGGTAGTGGGTACCCTAAAGGTTACCCATTTCAATCATTAATATTATTTTTATCCTTTTTTATATACTAAAGGGTAAAGGGTACGGCTAGAGGTTATCTCAAATAAATGTACTCTCCGGTAGCGGCGGAGCAACTCCAAGTCGTACTGCTGACTCTTACTCTTCAGAACTCGTGGTGGAGGCATGTTCCATATTTTCCTAGCTATTACTCGTGTTCCGCCATCTTTGAGCAACTTGAAACATGGCGTTGTGAAGTTGATACTTACAGCTTCAGGCCCCGCGTGAATTAACTTGGATGTGTACAAACCAGCAAAGAATTGATCAACGAACCAACAAAGTCCAACGATGTTGCAACAAGCATTGTTGCACACCGCCCCCACCATGCAATGCAACTGTACCACGGTAGCTAACTAAACTAGAGGTATCTAGAGAGCAGATAGGCGCTGACGCAGGGCGACCCGCACCAGACACCGGAGTGCATCCTCAGCACGACCCTCGCCGTCTCCTTCACGTCCGGGTCGCAGTCCGCCTGCAGCACGCAGCAGAGCTTTCCCACGGCGCCCACGCGTGCCATCTCTCGCACCACCTCCGGCGACGCCGCCCTGCCGCACACTGATGCCAGCACGCGCACCGCGCACGCGTCGGCGGCCGCGGACACGCGCAGCACCCGCTTCGCCACCACAGCTATCCCCGCCGGATGTGCCGCCACGGCCGCCCTCCCCTCCGCGCACGCGCACAGCCGGGCCAGCAGCGCCATGACGAGCTCCGTGACGCGCCTGCTACTCTGCCGCCGGGGGACGAGGGCCAGGACGCTAACTCCAGTTCGATGGCCTCGTGAGCCGCCCCGGCCTCGGCGATGAGCGCACGGTTCTTGCCGCTACCGCACGCGTTGATGAGCGCGCGCAGTGCCGCACGCGTCGCTCTGGGGGGCACGGTACGGTCGCGCAACACCGCCGTGACGGCGCGGAAGAGTTCCGGACGCAGCCGATCGAGCAGCGCCGCGTCGGCCGCCTCGGTCACGGAATCCAGCAGACGCACCGCGCTTACCCTTGTTGCCACGTTGCCGCCGGAGCAGTTTCCGTTCTCGAGCGCGACCAGAACGTGCGTTAGCGCGTTGACGAGGTCGAGGTTTTCCTGGACGAGGGGCCGCGTGTTGTCGGCGGAGACATCGAGCGCGTCCACGAGAGCCAAGCACGCTTCGAGGGTGGGCATGGCTACTGCCCGCGAGCTCTTCTTGCCGCAGGACGCGAATAGACGTAGCACGCGCCGGAGCATCCCGGCGCGCCCCATGCACAGCCGCGCCGCGCCGCTCAGAGCAGCAGCAGCTGCCCGCCTCGCGGAGCACGTCTTCCCCGGGGAAAGAACCAGGGGACATCACCTTGGCGACGATCACATCGAGCCCCGGATCGTCGTGATCCGATGACGGCGCCGCGGGATCCCAGGAGAGGATAAGACGGCGGAGAGTGTGGTTCGGGGTGAGGTCAGCGAGGGCGAGAGGCCGGCCGGTGACGGGGCAGGTGGCGTGGCCGTCGGCGAGCCAGCGCTCTATGGCGCGGCGGTCGTAGGAGATGCCGGTGGGCGCCGTGACCGGGTACTGCATCGGCTGTAGCGAGATCGGGCACACGAAATGGTGCGGCGCCGTGCCGCCACCCGACGTCTCCATGTGTACGCAAGCAAGTGAATGCATGCATTAGCAGCCCATGGGCAGGTAAATATAGTAGTACTACTCGGATCTCTAACCTCGCAAGAAAACAGTAGCCAGCAATGCATCCACACAGTGTGATCGTGTCCTCGCTCGATCATGACCTATGCCACGTACGATGCGTGCAGAATGCGTGTGCAATGCAATGTGAGGAATTAAACATATGCAGAATTTGGGGGTGGTTGTGTCTGCATGCATGGACATTGAATCTGGAATCCGGCGGAGCCGAGAAGACCGTTGGGGTCTTCGTCAGCGCTTGAACATATTTTCCATTTTTCCTTATTGATTTCCTTTCTGCTTACCCTCCCCGTCCTAAAATATAAATGACTAGATTCATTCTTATGTATCTATATACTAAAATGTGTGTACATTCAATTCTAAATAAATTCAAATTACTTTTACATAAATCAACATATTTATGTAAGATAGATGTACTCTCTCCGTCCTAAAATAAGTGACTTGCATCTAGATTCACATGTAATTATAACTAAAATATATCTAGATATATCTAAATCTAAAGAGACTCAAATTACCAAAAGAGTATATTTGTTCAATGCACGTGGCAACCACGGAAGAAGCATAATTTTCATGCTTTATAAATGGATTGTAGCATGCTGACCTTGTGTTAAGTTCAAGCATACCACGTACTTGATCGCCCTCATCGTCTAGTTGTGATTAGACGATTTATTCGACGACGAGATCGTTTTTGTCAAATACTGATTCGATTAAGAAAGACAATTGAAGTCGTTTTCGTTAAATCCAGAAGTAAATACTGAATAGACTTTGGAACAAACACCTTAAATGGCCGTGACCGTGATGTTCGCTCCTTTTTGACCAGCTGAGGCATTGCTTTGACCGAGCATTTGGTTTGACCCGAGGCCAGCGCGTTTTGCTCGCTAGTTTGTTCGGCTAGCTGTACTAGGAAACGGAACCTATGGGTTTCGTCTGTATTCGGCCGTATGTAACTGCTTGACTTTTTTTGCGGGTGTACGTAACTGCTTGACTTTGACGGTGCTGGCCGGACTAGAACAACCTCAATCCAAAATAATTGCATTTACATGGCAATATATTTTCCAACGAGGAGGGAGAAGTCTATGCAAAGAAATACTAGCTGTACTAGCAATGCAATGATATACTACCTCCGTCCTAAAATCTCTTCTCTACTATTTTAAAAAGGATGAAATGTTCCGTTTCCTTGGCAGACCAGCATTTCGCTCGGCTTTCGCCGCGCCAGTTTCGCCCATCCTTTCCTTCCCCGCGACTCTCTCGCTCTAGACCCACCCCATCCCTTGTATATCCCCTCGCTCCCGCAACTGTTTCCAATTTTGTCGTCCACCCCTCTCGCTGCCATCTCATCCTGAATTCCTGATAGCATCTTGGTCGGCGGTGCCGACGACCCCCGCCCATCTCCTTTCCCCGTGGTCTGCACGAAGCTCCCTGGCAGGCATCGCGCCGGGTCCCCACACCTCCTCCTCGACATGCCATAAAAAGTCTAAGAGTAGAAAGACTGAGACGGTTACTTCCAGTCAACAGTTGGATGTTACCTAGGTTGATGCAAAATGCGTGTGCAAGAATGGTCACATCTCCTCCTCCACATATGAGCCCTCGAGATTGAAGATCCTGATACTTAAGATAAAACACGAGAAGAGTGCCCAAATTTAGCGTTAAGTTACAATTAATAAGAGCAGCTTTTGCGAGGATCAACATGTCCTCCTCATTAACTCTAGTAAACTCACCACATGTCTGCAGCGTGTTAGCAATCATATAGAATAAATATCAAATAGCAGGATGGTCAATTTGGTTTCCCTTGGATGTGTTTCCATGAATTCTCATCAAATTAAAATATTGTGAAGGGGAAGGATCTAAAATAAAGGTAGTTGTGCGTACATCGGTGGTGTTGTTGGCAAACCCAAAGCATTGGGTCCATTGGCTGAGTGTCAAAGTGTACTCACAGTTTATAAGCCAGAATTTGATTCGATCAACTTCGGGCCTTGGTTCATTGGAACAACCATAAGGATCCACCGTGTGCGTCAAGATGCTGAAAAACTCAAGCGTCAAGCGCCGATTAGTCGCAACATCCTGAAAGACAAAATTGTACAAACCAACATTGTTGCAAAGTAAATCGAAATTACCACGAATGCCAACTTGGTTTAGGACATAAGGACACGCCCACTTGGTGGACTTGATTTCTCGAATCTTGAGACGGTCGAAACGACCCAGTTGGAATTCCTCGGTGAACTTGATACCAAGTGACTCGGGGGTTAACGAATCAACGGGTGGCATGGAGGATTCTGCAGGCCATCTCACGTGTATGACTCCCCGTGTTCATCTAATAAATAAAAACAAGACAATGTAAATAAAGATTGCTAATAATTTTTTGGTCCAATAGAAATATTGCATAAGTGATTCTCTACACTAACTACAAAAGAAACTCCTCTAAAAACAATGCTAAGAGCATCTCTAGCAGTAACCTAAAAGGGGTCAAAACTGAACTTTTCCGGTGAAATACGGGTCGCGCTCGGTTTTGGCGCAGATCGGAGCCCGTATACCTCACCCGGCCCGTTAATGTTTTTGGTGGCCCGTTAAACGCACGCTGCGACTAGCATATCTAGCGGTCGGAGAGAGCAACCCGAGCGAAGCCCTATCCCTCTCCACTGCACGCCCTCTCCCTCTCCACCGTCGGCGGCAACTCTCCAGCCATCAAATCCAGCTCGCCATTGTCACCATTCCCTACGCTGCCGCCACCAAACGCTCTGCCTCGTCACCATGCGTCCCGAGAGCTCGTCTAGGAAGCGCAGCATCGGCTCGCGTGGCCAGCTCCTCAAAACTGAGGAGGAGCTCGCCCGCAGCTGCTTCCGTCGGTGCCAAGAAGCGCACCGCGCTCCGGTGGGTGCATTCACCGCACATGCCGGCGTTGCTCCTCCCCTACGCCCCCGCGTGGTACATGGGAACCGCCTTGGAGGCGGGCTCATCGTGGCCACGCCCCGCCATCTCCGTCGAGCTCAAGCTCCTCCGGGTATCATGATTACGTGACGCCCAGAGAGAGCGACAGCTCTGATGAGAGCGACGACGGGTCGTTGGTCCAGCGCGATTTCGCGGACTCCAATGAGGCGGAGCAGCGCGCGCTGATGCGCCTTCACTGTCGCTCGGAGCGTTCACACCTGCACGAGGTCACCTCGGAGGAGAGGGAGCTCACCGAAGCGCTCTGGATCATCGAGCGCTAGGAGGCGGAGGAGCGCACGGTGGAACACCTCCGGCACCAGGAGGCGGAGAAGCGCACGGTGGAACACCTCTAGCGCCAGGAGGCGGAGCCTCTGGTGATCCACCTCGACTAGAGCGGCGGTGCCGTATCCACCACCATCAGGCAACGTGCAAGGCTCAGGGAGCCGCATTTTGTGTAGAAAGTGTGTGTCGTATGCTTTTGTTTAGAATTAGTATGTAATTATGCTGAAATAGAACTGAAATCCGCAGTGTTTGTCCTCTGAATTTTGTCGCGAAGGCTGTTCTTCCTTTGTTCGTAAATTCAAATTATTCAGTTTAGGTTTTACGGGCACTGCTTGGCGCCGCCTCCCACGAAGTGAGTACTCACGGATTCAGCGTCCTGTACTCCGGCATTTACGGTTTTCTATTTGTGGTTACTGCTAGATATGCTCTAAGCATATTTAATATCAAGATTGAATCAAGAACAAGACCTATGTCTAGATTCACAATGATGAATAATTGAGTGAAGCTTTTGCACAAATAAGTTGGAGATCGGAGGATAATCATACTAGATCGAATGAGTGCGAAGAATCAAAGAAAGATTAAGTAAATTTGAAGATCCAATGGAGGTGGGTTTGGAGTTTGGAGGAAGAAGAAAGAGAAAAAATGATTTGGGGATATTTTTAGGTTACCTCCTCGGGGTTCTTATGGCGGCCGCGTTCGTGGTACGAGCGGGCGGTACGGCCGAGGCCCACCCGTACCCGGGTGACCTACGTTGGGGGCGATGATTGCTCCCAGGCGGTGCACTCGGTACGGGCGCGCGTGCCCGTACTTCTGGTCATTATCACTGCGGTGACTTGCTTGAAATCTGATATTTGCTAGGGGTACGGTACGGGCGCGCGGTATGGACACGTCTGTCCGTACCAGTGGTCGTTATCGACACTATTTCCTTCGGCAAATATTAAACTTTTATCTCTCCTTGGCTCGATGTGGTACGGGCACACGGCACGGCCCACTCCGGCCGTACTAGTGGTTGTTAAGAACACTCTGAACAACAAAACTCAAGAAATTTGATTAGTAGCTCCGTGCGTCTTTGCACATCTTATCAAAGGACTAGATAACAACAAAAATACTAAGTAATGATCCAGCAATCTAAAGATATAACCGGAGGGGGTAGTAGAGAGCCTCCACATAAATTAGATTTGACTAGCTGTAAGATCTCGCCCTTAGTTAATCACAGCCAGCCATTCTTTCACCGCAAGGGATAGAAGGACCAGGCATGCATGAAAACCCTAGCCACGTCTTCTACTCCTCCCGCACAGCCGCCTCCTCTCCTTCGCCCCCTCGGTTGCCGCTCGTCTTCCTCCCTAGGCCCCGCCGGCTCCTTGCCCATCCTCCGACCTCGCGCCGCTGATCACGGACCGCTCAGCTTCCTTCCTTCCGAAATGGATCGTATGGGCACCTAGAGGGGGGTGAATAGGTGCTACTTCAAATTTTAATGCTTTTTCAATTTAGGTTTGACACAAAAGGTAAATTCTCTAGATATACTACTATGTAGAATTTCCCTATATGCAATCCTAACTACTAGCGAGTAAAGGCGAGTAAAGTGAGGAACGAGGAAACCGTGATGGAGCAACGCGGAGACACAGGATTTGTTTTACTGCAGTTCCTTCCTTGTTAAGGGAAGTACATCTGTGTTGGAGGGGTGGGTGGTACTAAGACCACCACGCCACAATAGGCCTCACCCTGTTCTCCGATGGATCTCGCCACCCAAAGGCCCGATCCACCTTTCCACTATTGGAACCCTTCGAGACGGGAAAACGACGCCTTTACACAACTAGCGGGGCATAACTCCACAACCGAATTGGAGGCTCCCGTAATGACAACAAGCTGCCACAAGAACAAATAGTTATCAATAATAAAACACAAGATCTAGATATTAAAGGGAATACTAGATCAGGGGATTCTCCAAGTGAATGGAGAGGAGTTGAAGCGCTTGATTCGTGATGTCGATGAATGATGTCTCCTCCTTCAATCCCCCAAAGATCAAAGCCTTCGGGTGGTTGAAGTGGGAGATCTTGGGAGAGAGCTTTTGCAACAGGTTTGATCTTTTTCGAATGAACCAAGAGATCTGACAGGAGGGGAAGATGAGGCTTTTATACCCCATGTCCAGATGGAGCTATTGGAGCTTTTTGGGGACGGATTATCTGGCCTAAGTGAGAGCCGGATTATTTCGGCCCGGGGAAAACTCCGCCCCTGCCTCGGACTATCTGGGGGGAAATCCGCCGTCGGACAGAGACACGCGCCATGCTAGCCTTTGCACTTCTCCTGGGGGCCGGATTATCCGGCCCAAGGGAAGGGCCGGATTATCCGGCCGGGGAAGAAAATCTGCCCCGCTCCGGATTGTCCGGGGGGAAAATCCGCCCCAGACAGAGACTCGTGCACAGCCGGCCCTGTCCAAGAGGGTCAGACCGGATTATTTGGCCCTTAATGGGGGTGGATATTCGGCCCCCAAACACCAAAACACTTCCCTGTACACTTAGCACACATGAGAAAACTCCACGTATTGTTATCTAACACACAAAACACATGGAACCATTAAATGTTTTTTCAATCTCCCTCTTTTTGGTGTTAGATGACAATACTAGGATTTGCAAGATAGCTCTAATAACAACAACATTAAACAAGTGAAAAAGACTTCCCCTCAATGTGTGCATGATAAAATTTTGCATTTGAATACAAATGCACACAAGTAGGTGCAAGTCTATTTCATTGGAACATAGGCAAACTATTCATAACACCGTGAGCGAGGATAGAGACCATCCTCAATATATTATAAGAATATCCAATGATAGCCATTATGAACGCCTTCCTCGATATAGATATCCATATAGCCATATGATAGATGAATCCATAAGGATAAACCACAAGATAAATCCAGAGCCACACATAAACATAGTCTCATACAGAGCAAATCACAATAGAGTTCAACGCTAAAATGGGCACAAGCGAGAAAAAGACCGAAAAGATAAAGTGCAAATGCTTGCGCCCGACCCATGCAAATCCACGAAGACCTAATAGAACTACTTCTCTCCCCCTTTGGCATCGAAACGCCAAAAAGGAAGAAGAGCGGTGCTAGCGCCCAAGGGATCACTCGTAGTCATCATCGCCGTCCTCGTCCTCATCCTCATCCTCAAGCTCCTCGGTGTCATCCTCCTCGTCATCATCAGTGGCCGCGGAAGGAAACAGGTGACGCTCAAGCTCCCCATAGTTGAGCCCAGAAGAAGAATTCCACCGAGTATATGGTGTGGGAGTAGTAGGAGTAGGGGGATCGCCTGATGCTCCGGACACATGGTGAAGAATGAGCTGCTGAGTGTGGGCCATCTCGTGGCACTTCTTATACGCCTCATACTGCCCTTGCGTTGTCCACCCCCATGCAAAGAATGTTCCACTAGAACCAATTTAGCCGCTTGATCTCATGAGCA
>OU342744.1:423660970-423824909 GCA_910589775.1 Avena eriantha
GAGGAGCGCGCGGGAGGCTGGGTCCCAGCGGTTAGGCGCCATCATGAACAGCCCGTGGCTGCACACGGCAGCCTCCAGGGTCGAACGGCGCCGCGCCGAGCGGGAGCTCCAGCTCAACGCGGGGCTGCGCCGCCGCGGGTGTCAGCATGGCAGTTTCCCTGATGCCGCCGGGGAGCACGCGAGGAACGGGTGGACAATGGAGGCAACTGAAAATGGACACCCTTTTCTGAAACTTCAGAACAAAATTAAACAGATATAAAAAACTATATAGGCTCGGTGAATCTGCCGCAAGTAATTTAGATCAGAGGGAGCTTGCTCACAGGGAAGTACTCCCGTCCTAAAAATAAGTGATTTGAATCTACTTCGTCCTCGCCGTCTGCGCCCGAGCATCGACGGGTCCCAGCCTCCTCTGCTTGCCGCTCCGGCGGCGGGAGGAGGTGGGAACCTCGGACCTGCGCTCAGCGGTGTAGAAGGGTCTCTAAAATTAGAGTTTGGTCATCCGGCATCGTCGTTATGGTGGCTATGGCGGCGTTGTGCGGGACAAGAATAAGGTATACCCGCCTCCTCTTCCACCTCGTCGGCGACGATCCTGTTGCTGGCGTTGAGGAGGGTGTGGATTCGTCTGGTCGCCGCTTCCATGGAGTGGTGGATCTCGTCCAGTCTACGTGTGTTCTGGATCTCGTCCAGTCTACGTGTATGTTTTAGGTTTGGTGTTACAAGTTTCAGATCAATTTAAGGGTTCAATGGCGACAACTTCATCTCTGGAGCGCTGGTCCTTAGGGGCACGTGCACGAAGACTTCCCGACTGTCATCAACAAGCATGCCGGCTCCGGTAATGGAGCGGCGACAACGGCGCGTCGGCGGCTCGCTCTGGCGATAGCAGTATCCGTTAGGTGGTCCAAAGACCTCGATGTAATTTTTATTATGTTTAGGATACTTTGTACTTCTTATGAACTCATGAAATAGATCCGGATTTTTTCCGGAAAAAAAACAATCTTGACAAGTGCACACCACTTATTTTAAGATGGAGGGGAGGGGAAGCGCAGTTATGCATTCAATTTATCGGAGACGAGGCGGCCACCTCCAATACATGCACACATGTTTTTATGGCAGCACGCTAGAAAGTACTAACTTTACCAGGGGCAATTTAGTCTAACCTCTGTCTGACTTAGCTCCAGATGCTCACCTTGGTATCCGTTTTTTGCCTAGAACGCGAGCTAAAGGTGAACGGAGGGAGTACCGTGAGAACAAAATGTCTATCATTTTTATTTTTGCTGAATCATGTTTTAAACAATTTGTTGGATCCTTTAACTTCACTAACCAAATGCTCCATCCGTTATAAGTCCAAAGTCAAACTACTTTAAGTTTGACCAATTTTTCAAAAACTAATCCAACACCTAAATCAAGAAGTTAGTTTTAATCACAGTTCTTCCGTTCGGAATTAACTGATTCACATTTGTCTAAATTCACATGTTTATACGCACGTTTCTAGGTTCGTCAAATTTCTCTAAGCTTGACAAAAAAATGTGCAATGTTCACAATGTCAACTCTATGTAGCACGATTTTTTTATTCCCTCCATCCGGAATTGACTGACACGCACGCATGGTGCTCCTCAGCTCCAGGCTCGCCAGGATTTCAGTCCAATTCATCGGAAATCAGTCGAACCAAGCCTTTCCATCGAAAAGCGGACAGAATTTGGGACGGTGTTGGGTAGTTGGCCGGATTCCGGCGAAAGTCCAGCGAGTCCCATAGCGGAAGGGCATCGACACGTCCTACAACTTTCCTCCCACCAACCATTGATCGAAATATGCGGTGCTGTAAAATTTGTTTTAGAAAATTGCATTCTGAGGTTCTTGTGTTTCGATTTTAAGTGATATTTAAAGGACGCTGCTATCCGGCAACCGTTCTATAAAAATAAAATTTATCGGGCGTTTGGAATATTCATCACGGGCAGCATGCATGTATTGCGAAGCAATGTGTGTCGTGCATGAGGTGGCCCAGGGTCATAAGAGCCTATTTAGTTGTTAATCCCAAAACGATAAAATAGCTGATGTGTGATTTAAATTCAAAAATATGAAAATTTGAAATGTCTTGTAGGTAAAACTCTATATCCGATTTTAGATTTGTTTTCATCGTTGGGTTAGTCGCGACGAGATCTTTCAAACTAGATACCATGTTGATATGTTTTGAAAACTTTTTTCGAACCGAAAAGTTACCCACATGTAACACAAATGATCCATGCTAAACTATGTAAGTTATCCACTTGGTATTATATAAGTTATCCACCCTATGAATAGGTAATGTGTTTGAGTTTTATATGCAAGCGAAAACACAAATGTGAACTCTCGTGATTTAAGATTTGTTTTCACCGCATCGACGACGATGAAGACTCGGTACCCTAACGCATCGACGACGATGAAGTCTCGATACCCTAACACCAAGGCTATAAATTAAACTAGTTTATAGCTCACATTTAATTAACTAAACTAAAAATACATGGGGTAACCGAGATTTTATGAGACAAAAAAATACAAAAGTTAGCCACATGAGAACTACGAGAACGTCTCTACCTAATCCGTTTATATGGTGGTAACTTATATGTATCAGGATGGATAACTTAACTACTATGACATGGATAAGTCACGTGTTAGGGGTAGGTAACACGACTTTGTTTGCCCCAAAAGTTATCCACCCTCAATAAGAGAATTATCCAGACTTTAACATATAAGTTACCCACTAAATAACATGTAAATTATCCACTACTATAAAAATTCACCCACCAATACAATATAAAGTTATTCTAACGAACTCAGCATCGTCGCACATCGCCGCAACGCGCAACTCAACCTCGAAAGGCTACCGGATCAAAAATCAAACATAATTTTTTAAGAAATTACATCCAAACTTTTTTTGCATACGATATAATAAATGGGTCTTATGCCCTGTCAACACCCGGATTTTAAACCCTAGATGCCTGTTATGCCATACATTGCAATCCCAAGATTACCATTTTTACGAGACATAACAGATTGAATATCACAGTACATCATCCATTACAAACCATAATAAGGTTTTACACAAATAAAGGATCTTATAATCCAGTCTTAATATAAACAAGCAGCGGAATAATAAAGCGTAGTAGTGGGTTCCATCTTCAGTGCCACAGGCAATGCTGACGATGAGAGATGATCCTAGTTGTCGTAGACATCCTGCTGTCTGTCATTCTGGTAGTCCTCCTCATAGTCTGGACACGGGAATAACCACGGACAAAGCCATGAGTACTCTTTAAATACTCGCAAACTATCACTAACAAGTAAGATAGTTCTAGTAGGAATCTTAAGCTCTAGGTTTATTTGCAACAGGTTAGATTTATCTTAAACTGAGTTCAGAAGTAAAGAAAACTAATTTAATGTTCTAAATCACTTTAAGTGGGAACCTAGTTTTCATATCCACAACCCTGTTATGGTGAATTCAAAGTCACAATTCATTCTACAAGTCATTTTGAAAACATCTGACAATAGAACAGTATGGCCACTCCAACTATCCATGACCGCGGACGCGGCTATTCAAATAGTTTGACACACTACAGAGGTGGTACACTTTCACCACAAATTCGATACATCCATTAGGGATACCCTAAATCATCATACTTAGTATGCGGATAATCAATCATAACCTTTTAATTACACTCTAGTATAGGCACCTCCCCTATGAGCTTGGCCTCCTAGCCATGGCCATATGTCATCCTAGGCACTGCATAGGTGGACATCGTCAAGAGGTAGCCTCATCTCAAACCTCTCCGGCGAGGGAACCCATACTAAGGCATATAAACTTCCGGCTAAGCCCTATCCAATTCAGGTATTGTGGTTGTATGGTAAAATTCGAATGGTATCACATCTGAACCTAACCATCAATTTTTATAAAGGGCTAAGGCTCATGCCTCAACATTTCATCATCAAATCCATTTATGTTTCTCAACACATGTCAAACATTTTAATAGAATGAAGCATCATTCCAAGGTTTTCATAATCATTTTCACCAAGTATTTCCATCTAAAGTGATCAAGTTTTATGCTTAGCACTAGCCACTAAGGTTAAGAGTGTTCACTAATGAGGGGTGCTAATCTCCAATCTCATGCCATAGAATGACATCTAAGAATAACTAGGTAGACCTAGTTTTATACTCTTTATGCTATCCATACTAAAAGTAAAGAACTTTGGTAAAGTAAAATAATAAAGCTTGCAAGTAAAGTTGGGATTGGTATCATCAAATATATATAACCAAAGCATGCCTAATGCATCTTGCTTAGGTTAATACTTGCAAGTGTTAGCTTGCATGGTTAACTTGTAGTGCTAGGCTTGCTTAGTAGTGATGGCTTGCCTTGATTGGTGCAGTGATTGAAGTTTTCCTCCTCTTCTTCGGGGGTAGAACTCCTCCTCCTTGTATCCTTGGTCGGTACTATCGTCTATAAAGGAATACGGGGTACACAATCACCAAAAAAATTTAATTACTTCTATTTACCACACTAAGGGCTCACACTTGATGATCTAGCATTATCACAATCATCACATAAAATAAAGAACTAGTTTTATTCATTTTATTTTAGAAATGTAATTTCTACTCATTGAAATTAATTAAGATTTAATATTCTCCAATTAAAATATGGGATCATGTGGAAACATGTCATCAACACATATTCTAATACATGGGAATGTGATTTAAAGTTTTGGTCACATTTTATAAAGTTTAAGATTATTATTAATAGATTTAAAGTAACTAGAAATGCCCTAATAGAATTATTTTGGTACTAGTCCAAAGTCACTGCATGTAAACCTAATGTTTTTACATATTCAGATAGATATTGTCAATGTGATTTTTGAGAGTTGGAATCAACTCAGAAGCTATTATGGTTGATTTTCGAAAAATGTTTGAAGTTGCAAAAGTCTCTGTCTTGTTATTTTTGCTATAGATTAACTCTAACTCCAATTGATTTAAATCCAACAGGCTTGGATAGATAATTTAATTACCTTTCTAGCAAAATTTGAATCATGCAATTTGGTTCAGTGAAACTCTTTGAATTGATTTTTGAATCTAGGCACATAATAGGGTTTTAACTAAAAAAGGAAAATTCAATATTTGAATTTCTAGGCCAGCGCGGGAAGTTAAACGGGTCGGCCCAGCTGCACTGCATAGCGCAGCGGGCTGCTGAAAGATGGGGTTCACTAGTCAGCGACTCTTCTAACGTGAAATGGTATCTTTCAACCATAGCCCTACAATCTAATTCTAATCCAACGGTCGTGGTTCATCGTCGATGACGAACTGGTCCAGCGAGGAATCAAACTAACGCGGTGGTGGGGGTCTGGCGGGGCTCACCTGGGCTCCAGCTAGGGTCAGCGACAGGGCAATCAATGTGGTAGACGACGGCGAGGCGAGGCGTGGTCACGGCAGGGCTTGGGGTGGTCGGAATCGACGACGCCCTTCTCCTCCAGCAACGGCGGGCTCTGGTGAAATTCTGGCGCGGTGGTGCTCGCCTTGCTCCGGGAAGAAGTGGGGGAGTGGTTGTGAGGAGTAGGGAGTGGATTAGTGTGGATAATGGAGGCGGGGTGGCCTCCTTTTATACTGAGGCCAGGGGACCGAATGGTGCGGCATGAGCTCGACGGTGGCGTCGCTACAGGCGGCTATCGGCGTGGCTGAGGAGGTAGGTGGACGGTGCGGTGTTCCCTGGCGGTTCTCACGGGTGTAATGGCGAGGCATGGGGCGGCGTGGTTCGGTCGGGAGCGTGCGGTGCTCCGTGCGAGCGCAGAGGTGTTTGCAGCAGCGTGCGGCAGTTGCGGGTCGCGCAACGGCGAACGGGGTTGTCTGCTGGGGTGCTGTGATCATGGCGGCATGCGCGTGCGTGCGTGGTGAGGACAAGGTGTGGTCTGGGCGAGCTGGTCGGCACGGCGAGTTGGCGTGCTCTGGACATAGCGTAGAGAGGCTGGGCGCGACGTAGCTAGGGTGGTCCAGGGCTTGGCTGGGGTCGTGGCCTGGACAAGGGGTGACGGTAGACCGAGGCGTGCTTCCTAGACATCATGGATGGGGCGGTGTGTTGTCTGTTGTGAGCTGGCCATGGTCGGCCGACGATGACCACAATCGGGCGGCGCTCCACTGTGCATAATGGCCAAAGGGGGGCTGGTCTGGGTGCTGCTCGACACCAGATGGGACAAGGGGGTGAAGTGGCGACCAAATGGTCGAGGATTACTATGCACAACAGTGAAGTTAGGCACAGGGTTAATCTGTGTAGTTAAGGTGTTTGATGATATGGCCGTAAGAATTAAAGTTTGGAAATTTTGATTCAAAATTTGAGTGATCTTAAGCTAAGCTTGAGAGTCTATGTTTGCTTGGATAGGTCAAGGGGAATTGATTTGGTAGGTTTTTGAAAAAGTGGGATCTTAACATATGAACTAGATTCAATGTTCAGTTGTCCATTAAATTGATTTGCAAGATGTTTTGTAAGTTTGTAAAGTGGGCCTTGATAGACTTTTACTTGGTATAGCAAGGGTGAAAAGAATTAGAATTGTTTCTATTAGAATTTCTCTTCTAGGAACACTCAAAGTGACCTAGTGGTTAACTTTGGCCAAAATGACCATTTACTTTATTTAATATTATTTGATTTCTTTTTCTTTGGATTTTGTTTGTAATTGGTCTAGATGATGTGGTATTCATCCTCAAATCATTTCACATCATTTGTAGCAATCAAGCATGGCATTTTCAATCAATTATAAACTAATGCAACACACACATGCATTCATATTTAAATTATTAACGAAAGTTTTTGTTAACCCTAACTTTGGGTGATTAAAACTTGATAATCTTCATTAGAAGTTTTGGGGTGTTACAAACCTTCCCTCCTTAAACAAAATCTTGTCCCGAGATTTAAGAAAAACTAGGAACTAAAGAGATCTAGAAACTCAGTCCTAATGTAATCTTCTCGTTCCCAGGTAGCTTCTTCTTCGGTATGATGCTCCATTGGATCTTGAGAAATTTGATACTCTGGGTCCTGGTGGTTCTGAAGGCTTCTTCCAAATTACGAATGGGCACTTCATGATACGTCATATCCTTGTTGATATCTATGGCTCGGTGATCGATGTTCTTGAAAACTTCGGTCTTCTCCAGAACTTCTAAGCATTTGCAAAGTAACGAGATATGGAACACATCATGGATGGCTGACATCTCCTCTGGCAGTTCCAGTTGATAAGATACTTCTCCTCAGTGATTCAGAATCTTGAAGGGTCCAATATATCTAGGGGCTAACTTTCCTTTCAATTGAAAACGTTTCATTCCCTTCAAGGTGACACTTTGAGATACACAAAATCTCCGACATTGAAGGTCAGGTCTCGACGTCTCTTGTCAGCGTAACTCTTCTGTCTAGATTGGGCGGCCTTGAGGTGCTCACGGACTTTGTGAACCTTCTCTTCGGCTTCTCGTAGGATGTCGGGTCCGAAAATCAGACTCTGTCCTACTTGCGACCAATTCAAGGGGGTACGACACTTTCTTCCATATAAGAACTCAAATGGGGCCATTTGCAAACTGGCTTGATAATTGTTGTTGTATGAGATTCTGCGAAAGGCAAGCAATCTTCCCATTTTGATCCATACTCTAACACACAAGCTCTCAACATATCTTCTAAGATTTGGTTGACTCTTTCAGTTTGTCCATCGATCTTCAGGTGATAAGATGTGATGAAATTCAGCTTGGTTCCCAATCCTTTGGACTTTCTACCAAAATCTTGAGGTAAACTGGGTTCCTCGATCCGATACTATGGTCTTGGGGGTTCCATGCAAACTGACGATTCTAACAATGTATAACTCTGCTAGCTTGGAACTCTAGTAGGTTGTTGGCAGGTATAAAATGGGCTACCTTGGACAGTCTATCGACTATGACCCAAATAGAGTCATTTCCCCTACTAGAAGTAGGAAAACCAGTGATAAAGTCCATTTCGACGGAATCCCATTTCCATTCTGGAATCTGCAATGGTTGCAACAGTCCAGCGGGTCTCTGATGTTCTGCTTTGACTCTCTGATAGATATCATACTTGGCTATGTAGCTTCCGATTTATCTCTTCATCTTGTGACACCAAAATTTCTCCTTCAAATCCTGATACATCTTCGTTCCCCGGGGTGGATAGAATAAAGAGTATCATGAGCTTCCTGCATGATAACTTGCTTTAGCTCGGAATCTGCTGGCACACAAATACGTCATTTGTACCACAAAACTCCTTCTTCATCTTCGGTGAATCCAGGTACCTTTCATGTACCAATATGACGCTTGATTCCGTCGATACTTGCATTTCCTTTCTGCGCTTCCTTGATCTGACCGATCAACGTGGGTTGAAGTTCAATGCTAGCTAAAAATCCTTTGCTAACTAGCTCTGTTCTGAACTGCTCCAACTCTTCATGCAAACTTGGATGGGCTTCTTTGATCATGGTGTTTAAGCTACACGGTAATCTGCTAAGAGCATCCGCTACCACATTGGCTTTGCCGGGGTGATAGTGAATGTCAAGGTCATAATCCTTGATTAACTCTATCCATCTCCTTTGCCTCATATTCAGATCCTTCTGAGTGAAAATATACTCCAGGCTCTTATGATCCGAATAAATCTCACAGCGGTTACCCATAAGGTAATGACGCCATGTCTTCAGAGCTAAAACTACAGCTGCTAGTTCAAGATCATGGGTAAGGTAGTTTTTCTCATGTTGTTTCAGTTGTCGGGACAGATATGCTATGACTTTGCCTTCTTGCATCAACACACATCTGAGACCAGTCTTGGATGCATCACAATACACATCAAAAGGCTTCTTGATATCTGGCATAATCAAGATTGGGGCTGAAATCAATCTCTTCTTGAGCTCTTGAAAACTCGCTTCACATTTGTCCGTCCATTCGAACTTCTTATCTTTCTTCAACAATTGGGTCATCGGTCTTGCGATGCTCGAAAATCCTTCAACAAACTTGCAGTAATATCCCGCTAATCCGAGAAATGCACGGACTTGGGTTTGAGTGGTTGGGGCTTTCCATGCTTCAACATCTTTGATCTTGGCGGGATCGACAGCGACTCCTCCCGTCGACACAATATGTCCTAGGAATCCTACTTCTTCAACCAGAACTCACATTTGCTAAACTTGGCATATAACTGATGTTCTCTAAGGGTTTCAAGGATGGTTCTCAGGTGTTTCTCATGATCTTCTTCTGACTTGGAATAGATTAGAATATCATCGATAAAAACAACGACAAACTTATCCAGGAAGTTCATAAAAATCTTATTCATGAGATTCATGAAATAAGGGGGGCATTGGTTAATCCAAAAGACATGACCGTATACTCATACAATCCATATCTGGTGGTAAAGGCGGTCTTTGGAATATTCGTTCCACGAATCTTGAGTTGGTGATAACCAGTCCTAAGATCAATCTTAGAGAACACTCTGGCACCAGTCAACTAGTCCAACAGATCCTCGATCTTTGGCAAAGGGTACTTGTTCCTGATGGTGACGTCATTCAGCTTTCGGAAATCTGTGCACAAACGGGTACCTCCATCTTCTTATCCACAAACAAAACAGGCGATCTCCATGGCGATGCGCTTGGTTGAATCAAACCTTTCGCTAGCATAGCATCAAGTTGCTTCTTCAACTCCACTAATTCAGATGGGTTCATACTATAGGGCCTCTAAGCTATGGGTCCGATTCCAGGAATTAGTTCAATAATGAACTCGATATCCCGATGGGGGGGCATACCGGGCAATTCATCTGGGAATATGTCAGGGTATTCACAGACTACTCTGACTTAGTCTAGGGTTGGTGGGCTAGACTCTTGTTGCACTTGAATTGACGTGGCAAAGTCTCAGATACATGCTCTACTGATACTCTAGAGCTACTGGTCATGGTTATGGCTTTCTTGGCACAATCGATCAATCCTTTATGTTTCGACATCCAATCCATTCCTAGTACTACTTCCAAACCTTTGGTTCCAAGTACTATTATATTGGCATAAAAATCTATCCATGGATTCTGATAGGTACAGCCTTGCAGATTTTTCTAGCTTTAGTGGTTGAACCAGGTATTTGAACTATCATAACGTGCTTCAATTTTGTTTGTTGAATCTTACTAGTGCATGCAAATTCTTCTATAACAAACGAGTGTGATGCTCTAGAATCAAATAACACTCTTTCTAATACTGAGTTAACATAAAACATACTTAGCATGACATCTGGCGCTTCCTGAGCTTCTTCAGCATTCATGTGGAACAAACGCCGTTGCGGTTGAGCGAGTTCCCTAGGGCAAATCTCCTTCTAGGCTGAACACGGCGTTGCTACTGAGCGGGTGCATTCACATTGGTGGCTGCTGCAAGCTTCTTGGGGCACTCATTGGAGTAGTGACCCTTGACTCCACATCAAAGCAAGTAATCTGGGACTTGTCTTTGGCTGCAACAGGCATAGCATTGCTTCCAGCCCTTGGGGCAGTATGTATTGTTGTTGTTGTTGTGGACTTGGGCGGTGCACGGTTGAAGTTATTGGAGTTGCCGGTGGGGTTGTTGTTGTGGTTCCTCTAGACTTCAAGTTTCCTCCGCTACGATTGGGGTAGCTTGGACGGTTCATCAGAGGTCTATTGTTTCTTGGGGCATATCCTGCAGACGGGTTGGGGCGATACTTTTGGGTATTGTCATTGGCATCATTCTGCGCTTGCGATTGTCATTGGCTTGGTTGATCTTTCCTTCCATCTGAATGGCGGAATCTACTAGCTCTTCGAGATCTTCAAAATGGATGTTGACTAGGATAGTCTGCATCTCATCATGCAATCCATTCAGGAACCTTCCTTCTTCTTGGCTTTAGTGTTAATCTCATCAGGGACATATCTAGCTAAGGACAAAAATTTGTCACGGTACTCGACTACGGTCATCCTTCCTTGCTTCAGTTCTCTGAACTCATCCCTCATTCTGGTGACTAAACCTTGCGGCACATGGGTGCAACTGAACTTGATCTTGAATGCTTCCCACGTCATCACCTGACCGTGGTTCTTGGTACAGGTGCTATTCCACCAGGCTCTTGCATCTCCTGCCAGATAGTGGGTGGCAAACAATACCTTCTCATTGGCTTCAACTCCTGCTACTTCCAGATTGTTCTCCATGGTTTGTAGCCAATCATCAGCATCTAAAGGGTCTTCAAACTTACTAAAGATAGGGGGATTGGTATTCTGATAGTTCTTCAGCTTGGATCCATGGTGATCCTGGTTTCCATGGCCTTGATTATTGTGGGCCATCTGAGCTATTGTTGAAGAGTGGCTAAGTTGGCTTGGCATTCTGCTCTACTAGCTTCACGGTTAGAAACTAGCATCTGCAGAATCTGCAGCATCGGGTCCTATGATGAGCTGCTTCCTTCGGGGTTTCCACGAGTCATCTAAAGATTTAGATAATGAGATAAGAGGGAAATTTCTAAGGTTCATGGTTTTGTTTCAAAAGCTTTAAACTTTGCGTTTGACTCTGGTTTTTCAAGCTAACAACTTCTCATTCATTCATCCATTTAAGCACACAATACAAACACACACCACACACAAATAGAAAATAGATGGTTTTAAGAACCATTCTGTGAATTAAGATATAGTGGGACCGATACAACTCATTCCTACGGTAATGATCAAGTGCATCTACTCATCATCGATGAAGTCGGAATCATCATCATCGGTGTGGAACTCCATGGCATCATCATCCAGGTAGTCGTTGTCATCACTGAGGTAAGAGTAAAGATCTCCCTGGATATCTTCACATTCCTCCTCCTCTTTTGCTTCAAGCTGGATTTCCTGCTCACGGTGTTGGGTCCGCAGCATAGAAAACAAAAAAATTCCTACGATGAGAACTACACGCCAAGATATATCTACTAGGTACAGAGCAACGGGTGGACATACATCCATTGAGAACTTACCCTCGAAGATAACGAGTTTTGTTAACGAGTAGGAACTCGTGGTTGATGTAGTCGTACACTTGCCAATCTCAAGATCGAGTGGAAGTCCGAGCGCCGCAACTCAGCAGCGCATCCGTACTCGCACACACGTTCAAGCCACCGGACAACATCCACCTCCTCGCTCCAGCGATCCAACGGAAGCGGCAACTCCTTCCAGACAAAATGCCACCGGGAACATGTATCTCGCTAATCCGAGACCATGGGGGAATAATTCTAGAGGGGGAGAGAGATCCTTCACAAGGAGGTGTGAGAAAGAAGGAGGGAGAGGGTGGCCTTTATAGGAGGAGGGGGTGCCCCTCCCCATGGCCGGCACCTCAAGGGGGTGCCCCTTCACCTCCTCCATTCATGTGGTGGTAACCCCTCCACATTAAAATGCCTCTTCACATTCCCTTTTAAGGTCCCCACTTTAAATGCATTAAAATTCTCTAAGTTTAATGCTCTCTCATTTAATAAAACTCTTTTATTAATTTATTCAGAATTTTGTTAAACATTCACGTATAACCCCTTGCAATATTTCAATATCACATGCAGAACCACTTTCTGCAATTTCACCTGAAACAATTCCGGTTTCTATCGAAACAATTCCTGCGCTTTGCAATTCTTTCGTCTGAAACATATGTGCTCCAAAATGGTTTCCGGTAACTCTTAAGTGTGTCACCCTACGGTTCGCGAATAATACAGACATGATTGAGACTCCTCTCAGATTAATAATCAGAAGCGGGACATGGAGATCCATACTGACTCCTGCATATTCAGCGATGACTTCTGTGATCGTGAGAACCTTTAACGCTTGTAATTTAATCCCTTTGTCTCATGATATAATACATGTCCGAGATTCGATCATCGGTATCCAAATACCTAGTTTGATCTCGTTACCAACATACACTCTTTTCTCGTTCCCGTGATATAACATTCTAGTGATCACATCACTTGTTTGCAAGCTATCTCAATGTGATATCACCGAGAGGGCCCACAGTATATCTATCCATCGTCGGGATTGACAAATTCCACTCTTAATCCATGAGCCTCAACATAACACCTTCGTAGTACTGAACCCATCTTTATAGTCACCCTCTTACGGTGTGACGTTTGATGTTATCAAGATACTCTTCCGGTGTTAGCAATTAACATGATCTCATGGTCTAAGGATAAAGATTACTCCGTATGATGTTATAGCAATGTAAACATAATGACTTGATCGTAATGCTATACTTCGGATGAATGTTGTTATTAACAACATCCAATGTCCATGATCAGGAAACCTTGATCATCTTGTTAGTCAACAAGCTAGTCTATAAGAGAGGCATAACTAGGAACCCTTTTTGTTTATTAAACACACATGTATTGATGTTTCCAATCAATACAATTCTAGCATGCAAAATAAACATCTATCATATATAAGGAATACATAATAACAACTTTATTATTGCCTCTCAGGGCATATTTCCTTAGTCTCCCACTTGCACTAGAGACAATAATCTAGTTCACATAGTGATAAATCTAACACCCATGGAGTTCTAGTATTGATCATGTTTTCCCTAGGGAGAGCTTTAGTCAATGGATCTGCTACATTTAGGTCCATGTGTACTTTACAAATCTTTATATCTCCATCCTTGACATGCTCGCGGATGGAGTGAAACTGGCGCTTAATATGCTTGGAATTCTTGTGAGACCTCGGTTCCTTGGCGTTGGCTATGGCTCCATTGTTGTCACAATAGATCACCATTGGGTCCAATGCACTAGGAACCACACCTAGTTCCGTAATGAACTCTTTCATCCAAACCACTTCCTGCGCCGCTTCTGAAGTAGCAACATATTCCACCTCCGTCGTTGATCCAGCCACCACAGGTGTTTGGAACTCCTCCAACTAACTGCTGCTCATTTAAGAGAAATACGTATCCGGATTGAAACTTAGAGTCATCCCTATCGGTGTCAAAACTAGCATCGACATAACACTTAGCGACTAGCTCTTCTTCACCTCCGTATACTAGAAACATATCCCTAGTTCTTCTCAAGTACTTGAGGATGTTCTTGACCGCTATCCAGTGTTCCGAACCTGGATCAGATTGGTACCTACTAGTCAAACTAATAGCATGTGCCACATCTGGTCTTATACATAGCATGGCATACATAATAGAGCCTATGGCCGAGGCATAGGGGATCTTATCCATTATCTCTTTTCTTCCGCCGTAGCCGGACTTTGAGTCTTGCTCAATGTCTTGCCTTGCAACATAGGTAAGAACCCCTTCTTACTTCCGTCCATATTAAACTTTTAATATCTTATCAAGGTATGTACTCTGCGATAGCCCAATTAGGCGCCTTGATCTATCTCTATAGATTTTAATGCCTAATATATATGACGCTTCACCAAGGTCTTTATCAAAAATTGTGCTATTAGATAACTTTTAACACTGTTTAAAAGATCTATATCATTTCCAATCAATAATATGTCATCCACATATAATATCAGAAATGCCACATTGCTCCCACTCACTTTCTTGTAAATACAAGCCTCTCCATAAGTTTGGACAAATCCAAACTCTTTGATCACCTCATCAAAGAGGAGATTCCAACTCCGGGATGCTTGCTTCAGTCCATAGATGGATCGCTGAAGTTTGCATACCTTATTAGCATCCTTAGGATCAACAAACCCTTAGGTTGTATCATATACAACTCTTCTCCAATTTTACCATTGAGGAACGCAGTTTTGACATCCATCTGCCATATTTCATAATCGAAATATGCAGCAATTGCTAACATAATCCTAACCGACTTAAGCATCACTACGGGAGATAATGCATCATCGTAGTCAACTCCTTGAATTTGTTGAAACCCCTTTGCGACAAGTCGAGCCTTATAGATGGTCACATTACATCAGCATCAGTTTTTCTTTTGAAAATCCATTTATTCTCAACGGCCTTTCGATCGTGAGGTAAGTCCACCAAGGTCCAAACCTGGTTCTCCTACATGGATTCCATCTCGGATTTCATGGCTTCTAGCCATTTGTTGGAATCCGGGCTCATCATCGCTTTTCTTATACGTCGCAGGGTCATCTATTTCATCAACCATGAAATTCACAACAGGATTGCCGTACAGTTCAGGAGCTGCACGTGTCCTACTTGACCTGCGAGGTTCGGTAGTGTCCTCTTTCGGAGTTTCATGATCAATATCATTAGCTCTCTCTTCATTAGGTGAAGTAAACTCCGAAACAACTTCCGGTGTTGTGCTACTCACATTTCATGAAGAGCAGGTTCAATAACCTCTTCGAGTTCTACCTTCCGACTACTCACACCTTTCGCGAGAAACTCCTTCTCAAGAAAGGATCCATTCTTGGCAACAAAAACCTTGCCCTCGGATCTGTGATAGAAGGTATACCCAATAGTTTCCTTAGGGTATCCTATGAAGACGCATTTTTCCACTTTGGGTTCGAGTTTATCCGACTGAAATTTCTTCACATAAACATCGCATCCCCAAACTTTAAGAAATGACAGCTTAGGTTTGTTTCCAAACCATAAATCATACGGTGTCGTTTCAAACGGATTTAGATGGGTGCTCGATTTTTAAAGTGACAATGCAGTTGTTTCTAGTGCATAACACCAAACGATAAGTGGCAAGTCAGTCAGAGACATCATAGACGAACCATATCCCAATAAAGTACGATATACAACATTCCGACACCCCCATTACGTTTGTGGGTGTCTGGCAGGCGTGAGGTGTGAAACTATTGCCACACTCTTTCATGTAGGCTGCTAAACTCGTAACTAGATACTCATCCTCCACATGGTCAGACCGAGAAGAAATTTGATCTTTCTATTACGGATGATTTCCACTTCCTTTAAAATTCCTTGAACTTTTCAAAGGTTTCAGGACTTGTGTTTAAAGTCAAATAGATATAGCATGTATGCTACTCAATCATCCGTGGATGAAGTACACGAAAATAAACGATATCCACCTCGCGCCAGCACAACTCATTCGGTCCACACAACATCAGTATGTATGAGTTTCCATAAATCTGTCCGACCCGTTCCATTGAAACCGGAAAACGGCATTCTAGTCATCTTGCCCATAAGGCATGGCTCACATATATCAAATAATTCAAAAATCAAGTGATTCCAAAGTCCATCAAAATAGAGTTTCTTCATACGTTTAACGCTAATATGACCTAGACGGCAGTGCCACCTATATGCAGGATATATATCATCAAGTTTAATCTTTTAGCATTAACATTATGAATGAGCGTAATATTACTATCGATATCCATCAGAAATAAACCATTCAACACAGGTGCATGACCATAAAAGATATTATCCATATAAATCGAAACAACCATTTTCAGATTTAAACGAATAACCACTTTGCATCAAAACATGATCCGGATACAATGTTCATGCTAGAGTGCAGGCACAAATAACAATTGTTAAGGTTTATAGTAATCCCGATGGCAATGGAGAGGAAGCGTTCCGACGGCGATCACAGTCACACTCTTGATCCATTGCGACACGCATCGTGACCTCATCCTTGCTAGTTTCGCTTGTTCCGCAGCCCCTGAACTCGAGTTACATATATTAGCAATGATCCCGTATCAAATACCTAGGTTGCTACTGCGAGTACTAGTCAAGTACACATCCATAACATGTATATCACATATACCTTTGTTTTCCTTGCCGGACTTCTTGTCCGCCAATACTTGGGCAGTTGCGCTTCCAATGGCCAGTCCCCTTGCCAATAGTAGCACCGGTAATCAGACTTAGGGCAGCCCGGGGTTTCTTTTCAGCGCGTCAACAGATTTGCCACCCTTCTTTCCCTTGTGCTTGCTTTCTTGTCCTCTTGAAACCGGTGGTTTCCTATTGATCAATCAACACTTGATGTTCTTTCCTAATCTCCACTTCTGCGGTCTTAAGCATTGACAGAAGCTCGGGAAGAAGTCTTCTTCATGCCCTGCATATTAGTAGTTCATCACTAAGCTCTTGTAGCTAGGTGGCAGAGATTGGAGAACCACTGAGTGATGCCCTAAGTCATTGGGGAATCATATTCCCAAGGACACAAGCTTATCGGCATACCCAGACATTTTGAGTACATGCTCACTAACAGAGCCGTTCTCCTCCATCATGCAAGCTAAAGAACTTTTCAGTAGCATTATAACTCTCTATGGTTGCAGTGGGTATCAAAAATCATTTTCAATTCTCCCATGGTATCAAAGGCATTGCCATTTTCGAAACGCGTTTCGAAGTTCTGCTCTAGCCCATACAGTATGCCGCAATGAACTAAGTTGTGGTCCTCCTGACGAGTCACATAGACATTCTTTTCCTCGTCAGGGGCATCAGGAGCTGGTGGGGGGCCTAGCGGGGCATCTAGCACATATTGCTTTTGTGCAGCAGTGAGGAGAATCCTCAGATTCATAGCCTAGTTGGTGAAGTTGCTACCATTCGCAGCAAGTTTCTCTTTCTCCATGAACACATTGAAATTAAAAGCAGGTGGTGCCATCTACAACAGAATTTGTAAAGTTATTTAGACTAAGTTTATGATAGATTGAGTTCAACTAATCCAAATTACTAATGAACTCCCACTCAAAAACGACATCCCTCGTGCCTTTTTGGTGATTACATGAACCAAATCCACTACACCAGATCTGATCATCACGTGAGTCAGTGTAGCCTTCCAAGGCGAGCATCTATATGGGCATCATATCAACCATATGATGCTTAACCTTTCGGTACGTGTTCCGAGGCCATGTATGTACATGCTAGGCTCGCCAAGTAAGAACCTTAGTACTCGCGTGTTGTAAAACTGTCTTACACCCGTTGTATGAAAGCGTAGAGTCGAGTACACCCGATCATCACGTGATGTCTCGAAACACGATCCATAGAACGGTGCATACTCAAGGAAGAACACATTTTATCTTGATATCTAAATGAGGGATCATCTTACAATGCTACCAAAAGCGCCAAACTAGCAGTATAAGATGCTAACATCTAATGTGTAAAGTGAGATGATATGGTCCATGCATGTGATCTCTATCATTTGCATCGTGGTATGATCTCTATCATTCCTTTGTGTGTAAGGCCAAGGTCTATGGAACTTACACGTTGAATGTGTTGTAAGAGTATCTATCATACATCTACTTACAACAATACCATATCAATACACTAGCCCAGCAATGATCTAAACTAGACGCCTCTAATTTATCAATTGCAAGTTTTACGTGGCTTAGGGATTTTGGAGATAGAACCGTTCTCACCTACGAACATGAACCACAACGAGGATAACTAAGTTATTAGCAACTCGTTGTAAATCAGATATTGACTATAGTAGGAGAGACATAACACCCGCTAGCCACTTATGCAAAACAAGTATTGCATGTCAGTCGTGGAAACCGGTCCTCATGTACGATGACATGTAAGGTTGGACCAGGCCGCTTCATCCCACTATGCCACCAATATCCAAAATATATAGAAGATGCAATAACATGATCATCATCGCCCACATATAAACATATGTGTACTACCCGTGCAAAGCACCTACGCATAGATCAGGGCTCTAATACCACTGTTGGGGCCGTAGCATAGAAAACAAAAAAATTCCTACGATGTGAACTACATGCCAATATCTATCTATTAGGTACAAAGCAACGGGTGGATATACATCCAACAAGAACTTACCCTCGAAGACAACGAATTTTTTTAACGAGTAGGAACTCGTGGTTGATGTAGTCGTACACTTGCCAATGTCAAGATCGTGAGGAAGTCCGAGCGCCGCAACTCAGCAGCGCATCCGCACTCGCACACACGTTCAAGCCACCGGATAACCTCCACCTCCTCGCTCCAGCGATCCAGCGGAGCAGCAACTCCTTCCAGACAAAATGCCACCGGGACATGTATCTTGCTAATCCGAGACCATGGGGGAATAATTCTAGAGGGGAGAGAGATCCTTCACAGGAGGTGTGAGGAATGAATGAGGGATGGGTGGCCTTTTATAGGAGGAGGGGTACCCCCTCTCTCCATGGCCGGCGCATGGGGTGTGACCCTAGACCTCCCACATTCATAGTGGGTGGTAACCCCTCCACATTAAAATGCCTCTTCACATTCCCTTTTAAAGTCTCCACTTTAAATGCATTAAAATTCTCCAAGTTTAATGCTCTCCCATTTAATAAAACTCTTTTATTAAATTTATTCAGAATTTTGTTAATTACTTTAATTAACAAACATTCACATATAGCTTCTTGCAATATTTCAATATCACATGCAGAACCACTTTCTGCAATTTCACCCAAAACAATTTCCGGTTTCTATTGAAACAATTCCTGCTATTTGCAATTCTTTCGTCTGAAACATATGTGCTCCAAATAGTGTCCGGTAACTCTTAAGTGTGTCACCCTACGGTTCGCGAATAATGCAGACATGATCGAGACCCCTCTCCGATCAATAATCAGCAGCGGGACCTGGAGATCCGTACTGACTCCTACACATTCAACGATGACTTCTGTGATCGTGAGAACCTTTAACGCTTGTAACTAAATCCCTTTGTCTTGCGATATATTACATGTCCGAGATTCGATCATCGGTATCTCCATACCTAGTTTGATCTCGTTTCCGACATGCACTCTTTTCTCGTTCCTGTGATATAACATTCTAGTGATCATATCACTTGCTTGCAAGCTATCAAAATGTGATATCACCGAGAGGGCCCAGAGTATATCTATCCGTCATCAGGATTGACAAATTCCACTCTTGATCCATGAGCCTCAACATAACACCTTCGTAGTACTGAACCCACCTTGATAGTCACCCCGTTACGGTGTGACGTTTGATGTTATCAAGATACTCTTCCGGTGTTAGCAATTAACATGATCTCATGGTCTAAGGATAAAGATTACTTTCGTATGATGTTATAGCAATATAAACATAATGACTTTGATCATAATGCTATACTTCGGATGAATGTTCATCACATCATTCCACCAATGATGTGACCTTGTTATTAACAACATCCAATGTCCATGATCAGGAAACCTTGATCATCTTGTTAATCAACAAGCTAGTATATAAGAGAGGCATAACTAGGAACCCTTTTTTTTATTAAACACACATGTATTGATGTTTCTGATCAATACAATTCTAGCATGCAAATAAACATCTATCATATACAAGGAATACATAATAACAACTTTATTATTGCCTCTGAGGGCATATTTCCTTCAGTGGGAAGCCATCCGGGAAGATGACAATAAAGTTTGAGCTCAAAGAGATCAAGGAAAGGGCTGAGGCGAGAAAGGACGAGGCCTCACTAATCGCCGAGGACAAACAAACATGGTAGCTCATATGTGAGATGAGTTTGTTGAATAACTGCCATACTTAAAGCTTATTGTTTTCCTCGCAATTAGGTCACAAAATGGCATTGTGCATATAAATTTTGAATTTCTTGTGCCATGTTGTAACACCCCGGTCACCCCAAACCCAACGATTATCACTCTAGCAGCTCTCTAAGATCTCTAAACTAGCCCCACATACCAACATTGGTATTTTCTATGCACTTTGTCCTCGCTCGTGCGTACCCATGAACAACTTCTCGGTTGGTCACCCATCCTCAAATTGCTCCAGGCCAAGCATGCTTAACCTGGAGTTTCCTTGAAGATAAGCCTCCAAAAAGAAGTTGCAACTTATTGGTATGGGTATCCTATCAATCCTAGTAAGCCATGCGTCAGGATCTCACATACACCCAAGAAGATCGACATCCTTGTCGATTAACCATGATCTAGGACCCTTCCCTCTTGGCACGCGTTTGTACGTCTAGCACCGGTATATGTGCCATGTTGTGTGCCACTATGGGCCCACACGCGCCATGCTCCACATGCTGACCCGCACACGCCCGTGTAACCATGAGGATCGGCTCTGATACCACTTGTAACACCCGTGCTAACCGGGCCCAGCGGTTGTTACCCCTGGCAGCTCTCTAGGATCTCTAGACTAGCTCCATATACCAACACTACTCTTTTCTGTGCACTTTGTCCTCACTCGTGCGCACCCTTAACCTGAAGTTCCATTGAATATAATCCCTAGAAAAGACGTTGCAACTTGTTTGTATGATTATGCTATCAATCCTATTTAGCCATGCGCAAAGTATCTCACACATGTTCATCTGGTCAAAACGGATGGCACGATCATCCTTAGGAAGGGGTTGCATACTATTAGCCATGTTGTAACTCCCCTCCCTCCTCTCTCCCCCGCTACCACCAAGGGTGTGGCTAGGCAAAGCCTGGGCGCTGCCGGCGGCGGGGGGATCTCTCATCTTCCTCGGCGTAGATCGGTGGCGCGGGACGCCAATCCTCGTTGCGGATGGGGTGCATGTCGGGCACCTCAACAACGTGGCATCTTTGGCGTGCGGCGGCTGCAGCATGGCCGGAGGAGCAGCAACATGGTGGACGGCGATCTGGTGCCCCTCGTCCCTCTAGCCAAGAAAACTCCAGGGGAAACCTCAGATCCCGAGGGATCGAGCGATGGCGGTGTCTTGTGCATCGTTCCCCTCTTGGGGGCATCACTTTTGGAGTTCTCACCGGCTATAGGGATCGGCGGAGGCCCTGGGTTTGGCGGAGGTGGTCATCTTCTTCGTCGAATGTGGTCGGTCTGCGGTTGGTTTGGCAGATCTCGGGATCCATATTCCCGTGCCAGCAGCGAGGCAGGGAGACATAGGCGCCGGTGAAAACTGAGCCATTGGAAGGCGATGGCGGCGTTACCACGTCGTTACCTTGATGGAGGCATCGTTGTGCACCTTGTGTCAACCTCAATCGTGCTACTCCGGGGGAAACCCTAAGATCTTCGGGTCGGGCGATGGAGGTGTCGCGGTGTCGGTATCACGTTCTCTCCTGGGAGCAGTGCCTGTGGAGCAGCATTAGATGGAAGCGGCAGGAGGGTGGAGCGGCTAGCGCGCGGGGGAGGGGGTGCTGCTTGGCACCGAGATGGTGTCGGTGGTTGGTGTGGCGAGGGTCTGCGTATTGATCTACATGCTGATGAGGGGTTGGCGGAAGATTTTGAAGGCGGCGACATCCGGAGCATGTGCGTGGGCACAACTCCATGCGGTTCTAGAATTCCTTTCACTTGAGTTCGTGCCGTCGTGCCAAGGCACTCCAGCTTCTCTTGGCGAGTGGCAACAGTGTGGGTGACCATGGGGTGGTTGAATCAGGTAGATAGGGGTTTGATAGATCTTGTTGGGGAGCTGACGATACAGTTATCTTTTTTGCTCAGTGTTTAGCATTGGCGATTCTGGTTTGTATCATCTTTGTAATGGCTTTTGCCAACAATGTGGTTCTAATAATAAATAAAGGTTGTGTGCATCGCTTGATGCAGAGGCCGGGGCTCCGCTCCCCATTTTGAAAAAAAAAAGCGTTTCTATGCTGAAATGAAACCTTGTGTATCAAAATATAATATTTTGCAAAAAAGAGCAAACTATGCAGTAGTTAAAATCGGACCCACTTCCAGCTAAATCAACAATATACTCGAGAAATTATGAAAACTCGCTAGAAAGTTTTTTAGTTCAGATACATGGTGAATTGTACAAACAATGTGGTCCACTATATACAATATGGTCTACTATTTTAAAAATTGGACTAGTCCAATTATCAATCATTTTGGTAGGTGGTTTAAAAAAACCATTTTTTGGCACTTCAAAAATAAAAATTGATTTTTTTTTGGAAAATAATGAAAACTTCTTTGGCACCATTATTTGCCATTCCAAGTTAAACATGTGCCAAATATAAGCTTATTTGGTTCATTATGGGATCATTACGACAAACTATACAATAAAAATGGAGAAATTAAGAAAAGAAAAAAGGAAACTTTTGCCTAGTGTTGCACTCTCCAAAGAGCCCTTTGCCGAGTACTACAGTCGACAAATCCTGAAAGACCGGATTTTTGCTAACAGGTTAGCAGGAAATCCCTCTACCGAGTGGGAAAATCTTCAAATCTTTAGTGTTTGCTAGGATACACTCGTCAAAGCCTATGTGCCGTTACGGCACCGCTGCCCGCGGTAAGGGCGGCAACATGTCTAACTTCTTGCCCAGAATTTATGTTTGCCGAGTGTACATTTGGAGTTTACCATGTAATTAATCTTTGCCAAGTAGACATTTGGAGTAGATTTGTCGTGTGTTAATACTTCGCAAAGTGTTTTTTATTTCTTTACCGAGTGTCTAGTAGACGAGGACTGACAGTTGGCTGAATTCCGGCTAAAAATCAGGTGGCAAACAGTCGTATACCAGGTGGAGGTAGAAGTTTGGAATCTTTAGGTACCTCTGAGTCTAATAAATGAGGTAGTTTTTTCAAAAAGTGATCTGTAAAAATCTAGCTCATTCTTTTATACTAAAGAGGGTAGTGGGTACCCTAAAGGTTACCCATTTCAATCATTAATATTATTTTTATCCTTTTTTATATACTAAAGGGTAAAGGGTACGGCTAGAGGTTATCTCAAATAAATGTACTCTCCGGTAGCGGCGGAGCAACTCCAAGTCGTACTGCTGACTCTTACTCTTCAGAACTCGTGGTGGAGGCATGTTCCATATTTTCCTAGCTATTACTCGTGTTCCGCCATCTTTGAGCAACTTGAAACATGGCGTTGTGAAGTTGATACTTACAGCTTCAGGCCCCGCGTGAATTAACTTGGATGTGTACAAACCAGCAAAGAATTGATCAACGAACCAACAAAGTCCAACGATGTTGCAACAAGCATTGTTGCACCGCCCCCACCATGCAATGCAACTGTACCACGGTAGCTAACTAAACTAGAGGTATCTAGAGAGCAGATAGGCGCTGACGCAGGGCGACCCGCACCAGACACCGGAGTGCATCCTCAGCACGACCCTCGCCGTCTCCTTCACGTCCGGGTCGCAGTCCGCCTGCAGCACGCAGCAGAGCTTTCCCACGGCGCCCACGCGTGCCATCTCTCGCACCACCTCCGGCGACGCCGCCCTGCCGCACACTGATGCCAGCACGCGCACCGCGCACGCGTCGGCGGCCGCGGACACGCGCAGCACCCGCTTCGCCACCACAGCTATCCCCGCCGGATGTGCCGCCACGGCCGCCCTCCCCTCCGCGCACGCGCACAGCCGGGCCAGCAGCGCCATGACGAGCTCCGTGACGCGCCTGCTACTGCCGCCGGGGGACGAGGGCCAGGACGCTAACTCCAGTTCGATGGCCTCGTGAGCCGCCCCGGCCTCGGCGATGAGCGCACGGTTCTTGCCGCTACCGCACGCGTTGATGAGCGCGCGCAGTGCCGCACGCGTCGCTCTGGGGGGCACGGTACGGTCGCGCAACACCGCCGTGACGGCGCGGAAGAGTTCCGGACGCAGCCGATCGAGCAGCGCCGCGTCGGCCGCCTCGGTCACGGAATCCAGCAGACGCACCGCGCTTACCCTTGTTGCCACGTTGCCGCCGGAGCAGTTTCCGTTCTCGAGCGCGACCAGAACGTGCGTTAGCGCGTTGACGAGGTCGAGGTTTTCCTGGACGAGGGGCCGCGTGTTGTCGGCGGAGACATCGAGCGCGTCCACGAGAGCCAAGCACGCTTCGAGGGTGGGCATGGCTACTGCCCGCGAGCTCTTCTTGCCGCAGGACGCGAATAGACGTAGCACGCGCCGGAGCATCCCGGCGCGCCCCATGCACAGCCGCGCCGCGCCGCTCAGAGCAGCAGCAGCTGCCGCCTCGCGGAGCACGTCTTCCCCGGGGAAAGAACCAGGGGACATCACCTTGGCGACGATCACATCGAGCCCCGGATCGTCGTGATCCGATGACGGCGCCGCGGGATCCCAGGAGAGGATAAGACGGCGGAGAGTGTGGTTCGGGGTGAGGTCAGCGAGGGCGAGAGGCCGGCCGGTGACGGGGCAGGTGGCGTGGCCGTCGGCGAGCCAGCGCTCTATGGCGCGGCGGTCGTAGGAGATGCCGGTGGGCGCCGTGACCGGGTACTGCATCGGCTGTAGCGAGATCGGGCACACGAAATGGTGCGGCGCCGTGCCGCCACCCGACGTCTCCATGTGTACGCAAGCAAGTGAATGCATGCATTAGCAGCCCATGGGCAGGTAAATATAGTAGTACTACTCGGATCTCTAACCTCGCAAGAAAACAGTAGCCAGCAATGCATCCACACAGTGTGATCGTGTCCTCGCTCGATCATGACCTATGCCACGTACGATGCGTGCAGAATGCGTGTGCAATGCAATGTGAGGAATTAAACATATGCAGAATTTGGGGGTGGTTGTGTCTGCATGCATGGACATTGAATCTGGAATCCGGCGGAGCCGAGAAGACCGTTGGGGTCTTCGTCAGCGCTTGAACATATTTTCCATTTTTCCTTATTGATTTCCTTTCTGCTTACCCTCCCCGTCCTAAAATATAAATGACTAGATTCATTCTTATGTATCTATATACTAAAATGTGTGTACATTCAATTCTAAATAAATTCAAATTACTTTTACATAAATCAACATATTTATGTAAGATAGATGTACTCTCTCCGTCCTAAAATAAGTGACTTGCATCTAGATTCACATGTAATTATAACTAAAATATATCTAGATATATCTAAATCTAAAGAGACTCAAATTACCAAAAGAGTATATTTGTTCAATGCACGTGGCAACCACGGAAGAAGCATAATTTTCATGCTTTATAAATGGATTGTAGCATGCTGACCTTGTGTTAAGTTCAAGCATACCACGTACTTGATCGCCCTCATCGTCTAGTTGTGATTAGACGATTTATTCGACGACGAGATCGTTTTTGTCAAATACTGATTCGATTAAGAAAGACAATTGAAGTCGTTTTCGTTAAATCCAGAAGTAAATACTGAATAGACTTTGGAACAAACACCTTAAATGGCCGTGACCGTGATGTTCGCTCCTTTTTGACCAGCTGAGGCATTGCTTTGACCGAGCATTTGGTTTGACCCGAGGCCAGCGCGTTTTGCTCGCTAGTTTGTTCGGCTAGCTGTACTAGGAAACGGAACCTATGGGTTTCGTCTGTATTCGGCCGTATGTAACTGCTTGACTTTTTTTGCGGGTGTACGTAACTGCTTGACTTTGACGGTGCTGGCCGGACTAGAACAACCTCAATCCAAAATAATTGCATTTACATGGCAATATATTTTCCAACGAGGAGGGAGAAGTCTATGCAAAGAAATACTAGCTGTACTAGCAATGCAATGATATACTACCTCCGTCCTAAAATCTCTTCTCTACTATTTTAAAAAGGATGAAATGTTCCGTTTCCTTGGCAGACCAGCATTTCGCTCGGCTTTCGCCGCGCCAGTTTCGCCCATCCTTTCCTTCCCCGCGACTCTCTCGCTCTAGACCCACCCCATCCCTTGTATATCCCCTCGCTCCCGCAACTGTTTCCAATTTTGTCGTCCACCCCTCTCGCTGCCATCTCATCCTGAATTCCTGATAGCATCTTGGTCGGCGGTGCCGACGACCCCCGCCCATCTCCTTTCCCCGTGGTCTGCACGAAGCTCCCTGGCAGGCATCGCGCCGGGTCCCCACACCTCCTCCTCGACATGCCATAAAAGTCTAAGAGTAGAAAGACTGAGACGGTTACTTCCAGTCAACAGTTGGATGTTACCTAGGTTGATGCAAAATGCGTGTGCAAGAATGGTCACATCTCCTCCTCCACATATGAGCCCTCGAGATTGAAGATCCTGATACTTAAGATAAAACACGAGAAGAGTGCCCAAATTTAGCGTTAAGTTACAATTAATAAGAGCAGCTTTTGCGAGGATCAACATGTCCTCCTCATTAACTCTAGTAAACTCACCACATGTCTGCAGCGTGTTAGCAATCATATAGAATAAATATCAAATAGCAGGATGGTCAATTTGGTTTCCCTTGGATGTGTTTCCATGAATTCTCATCAAATTAAAATATTGTGAAGGGGAAGGATCTAAAATAAAGGTAGTTGTGCGTACATCGGTGGTGTTGTTGGCAAACCCAAAGCATTGGGTCCATTGGCTGAGTGTCAAAGTGTACTCACAGTTTATAAGCCAGAATTTGATTCGATCAACTTCGGGCCTTGGTTCATTGGAACAACCATAAGGATCCACCGTGTGCGTCAAGATGCTGAAAAACTCAAGCGTCAAGCGCCGATTAGTCGCAACATCCTGAAAGACAAAATTGTACAAACCAACATTGTTGCAAAGTAAATCGAAATTACCACGAATGCCAACTTGGTTTAGGACATAAGGACACGCCCACTTGGTGGACTTGATTTCTCGAATCTTGAGACGGTCGAAACGACCCAGTTGGAATTCCTCGGTGAACTTGATACCAAGTGACTCGGGGGTTAACGAATCAACGGGTGGCATGGAGGATTCTGCAGCCATCTCACGTGTATGACTCCCCGTGTTCATCTAATAAATAAAAACAAGACAATGTAAATAAAGATTGCTAATAATTTTTTTGGTCCAATAGAAATATTGCATAAGTGATTCTCTACACTAACTACAAAAGAAACTCCTCTAAAAACAATGCTAAGAGCATCTCTAGCAGTAACCTAAAAGGGGTCAAAACTGAACTTTTCCGGTGAAATACGGGTCGCGCTCGGTTTTTGGCGCAGATCGGAGCCCGTATACCTCACCCGGCCCGTTAATGTTTTTGGTGGCCCGTTAAACGCACGCTGCGACTAGCATATCTAGCGGTCGGAGAGAGCAACCCGAGCGAAGCCCTATCCCTCTCCACTGCACGCCCTCTCCCTCTCCACCGTCGGCGGCAACTCTCCAGCCATCAAATCCAGCTCGCCATTGTCACCATTCCCTACGCTGCCGCCACCAAACGCTCTGCCTCGTCACCATGCGTCCCGAGAGCTCGTCTAGGAAGCGCAGCATCGGCTCGCGTGGCCAGCTCCTCAAAACTGAGGAGGAGCTCGCCCGCAGCTGCTCCGTCGGTGCCAAGAAGCGCACCGCGCTCCGGTGGGTGCATTCACCGCACATGCCGGCGTTGCTCCTCCCCTACGCCCCCGCGTGGTACATGGGAACCGCCTTGGAGGCGGGCTCATCGTGGCCACGCCCGCCATCTCCGTCGAGCTCAAGCTCCTCCGGGTATCATGATTACGTGACGCCCAGAGAGAGCGACAGCTCTGATGAGAGCGACGACGGGTCGGTGGTCCAGCGCGATTTCGCGGACTCCAATGAGGCGGAGCAGCGCGCGCTGATGCGCCTTCACTGTCGCTCGGAGCGTTCACACCTGCACGAGGTCACCTCGGAGGAGAGGGAGCTCACCGAAGCGCTCTGGATCATCGAGCGCTAGGAGGCGGAGGAGCGCACGGTGGAACACCTCCGGCACCAGGAGGCGGAGAAGCGCACGGTGGAACACCTCTAGCGCCAGGAGGCGGAGCCTCTGGTGATCCACCTCGACTAGAGCGGCGGTGCCGTATCCACCACCATCAGGCAACGTGCAAGGCTCAGGGAGCCGCATTTTGTGTAGAAAGTGTGTGTCGTATGCTTTTGTTTAGAATTAGTATGTAATTATGCTGAAATAGAACTGAAATCCGCAGTGTTTGTCCTCTGAATTTTGTCGCGAAGGCTGTTCTTCCTTTGTTCGTAAATTCAAATTATTCAGTTTAGGTTTTACGGGCACTGCTTGGCGCCGCCTCCCACGAAGTGAGTACTCACGGATTCAGCGTCCTGTACTCCGGCATTTACGGTTTTCTATTTGTGGTTACTGCTAGATATGCTCTAAGCATATTTAATATCAAGATTGAATCAAGAACAAGACCTATGTCTAGATTCACAATGATGAATAATTGAGTGAAGCTTTTGCACAAATAAGTTGGAGATCGGAGGATAATCATACCTTAGATCGAATGAGTGCGAAGAATCAAAGAAAGATTAAGTAAATTTGAAGATCCAATGGAGGTGGTTTGGAGTTTGGAGGAAGAAGAAAGAGAAAAAATGATTTGGGGATATTTTTAGGTTACCTCCTCGGGGTTCTTATGGCGGCCGCGTTCGTGGTACGAGCGGGCGGTACGGCCGGAGCCCACCCGTACCGGGTGACCTACGTTGGGGGCGATGATTGCTCCCAGGCGGTGCACTCGGTACGGGCGCGCGTGCCCGTACTTCTGGTCATTATCACTGCGGTGACTTTGCTTGAAATCTGATATTTGCTAGGGGTACGGTACGGGCGCGCGGTATGGACACGTCTGTCCGTACCAGTGGTCGTTATCGACACTATTTCCTTCGGCAAATATTAAAACTTTTATCTCTCCTTGGCTCGATGTGGTACGGGCACACGGCACGGCCCACTCCGGCCGTACTAGTGGTTGTTAAGAACACTCTGAACAACAAAACTCAAGAAATTTGATTAGTAGCTCCGTGCGTCTTTGCACATCTTATCAAAGGACTAGATAACAACAAAAATACTAAGTAATGATCCAGCAATCTAAAGATATAACCGGAGGGGGTAGTAGAGAGCTCCACATAAATTAGATTTGACTAGCTGTAAGATCTCGCCCTTAGTTAATCACAGCCAGCCATTCTTTCACCGCAAGGGATAGAAGGACCAGGCATGCATGAAAACCCTAGCCACGTCTTCTACTCCTCCCGCACAGCCGCCTCCTCTCCTTCGCCCCCTCGGTTGCCGCTCGTCTTCCTCCCTAGGCCCGCCGGCTCCTTGCCCTCCTCCGACCTCGCGCCGCTGATCACGGACCGCTCAGCTTCCTTCCTTCCGAAATGGATCGTATGGGCACCTAGAGGGGGGTGAATAGGTGCTACTTCAAATTTTAATGCTTTTTCAATTTTAGGTTTGACACAAAAGGTAAATTCTCTAGATATACTACTATGTAGAATTTCCCTATATGCAATCCTAACTACTAGCGAGTAAAGGCGAGTAAAGTGAGGAACGAGGAAACCGTGATGGAGCACGCGGAGACACAGGATTTGTTTTACTGCAGTTCCTTCCTTGTTAAGGGAAGTACATCTGTGTTGGAGGGGTGGGTGGTACTAAGACCACCACGCCACAATAGGCCTCACCCTGTTCTCCGATGGATCTCGCCACCAAAGGCCCGATCCACCTTTCCACTATTGGAACCCTTCGAGACGGGAAAACGACGCCTTTACACAACTAGCGGGGCATAACTCCACAACCGAATTGGAGGCTCCCGTAATGACAACAAGCTGCCACAAGAACAATAGTTATCAATAATAAAACACAAGATCTAGATATTAAAGGGAATACTAGATCAGGGATTCTCCAAGTGAATGGAGAGGAGTTGAAGCGCTTGATTCGTGATGTCGATGAATGATGTCTCCTCCTTCAATTCCCCCAAAGATCAAAGCCTTCGGGTGGTTGAAGTGGGAGATCTTGGGAGAGAGCTTTTGCAACAGGTTTGATCTTTTTCGAATGAACCAAGAGATCTGACAGGAGGGGAAGATGAGGCTTTTATACCCCCTGTCCAGATGGAGCTATTGGAGCTTTTTGGGGACGGATTATCTGGCCTAAGTGAGAGCCGGATTATTCGGCCCGGGGAAAACTCCGCCCCTGCCTCGGACTATCTGGGGGGAAATCCGCCGTCGGACAGAGACACGCGCCATGCTAGCCTTTGCACTTCTCCTGGGGGCCGGATTATCCGGCCCAAGGGAAGGGCCGGATTATCCGGCCGGGGAAGAAAATCTGCCCCGCTCCGGATTGTCCGGGGGAAAATCCGCCCCCAGACAGAGACTCGTGCACAGCCGGCCCTGTCCAAGAGGGTCAGACCGGATTATTTGGCCCTTAATGGGGGTGGATAATTCGGCCCCCAAACACCAAAAACACTTCCCTGTACACTTAGCACACATGAGAAAACTCCACGGTATTGTTATCTAACACACAAAACACATGGAACCATTAAATGTTTTTTCAATCTCCCTCTTTTTGGTGTTAGATGACAATACTAGGATTTGCAAGATAGCTCTAATAACAACAACATTAAACAAGTGAAAAAGACTTCCCCTCAATGTGTGCATGATAAAATTTTGCATTTGAATACAAATGCACACAAGTAGGTGCAAGTCTATTTCATTGGAACATAGGCAAACTATTCATAACACCGTGAGCGAGATAGAGACATCCTCAATATATTATAAGAATATCCAATGATAGCCATTATGAACGCCTTCCTCGATATAGATATCCAATATAGCCAATATGATAGATGAATCCATAAGGATAAACCACAAGATAAATCCAGAGCCACACATAAACATAGTCTCATACAGAGCAAATCACAAATAGAAGTTCAACGCTAAATGGGCACAAGCGAGAAAAAGACCGAAAAGATAAAGTGCAAATGCTTGCGCCCGACCCATGCAAATCCACGAAGACCTAATAGAACTACTTCTCCCCCTTTGGCATCGAAACGCCAAAAAGGAAGAAGAGCGGTGCTAGCGCCCCAAGGGATCACTCGTAGTCATCATCGCCGTCCTCGTCCTCATCCTCATCCTCAAGCTCCTCGGTGTCATCCTCCTCGTCATCATCAGTGGCCGCGGAAGGAAACAGGTGACGCTCAAGCTCCCCATAGTTGAGCCCAGAAGAAGAATTCCACCGAGTATATGGTGTGGGAGTAGTAGGAGTAGGGGGATCGCCTGATGCTCCGGACACATGGTGAAGAATGAGCTGCTGAGTGTGGGCCATCTCGTGGCACTTCTTATACGCCTCATACTGCCCCTTGCGTGTGTCCACCCCCATGCAAAGAATGTTCCACTAGAACCAATTTAGCCGCTTGATCTCATGAGCAATAGGAGGCACTAGGGGCCTACGAGCACTAGCACGAGCATCCCTCATGAATCCCTCGGAAGCAGAAGATGGATGTAAGGTCCTCCTAACCTTGTTGTAAATCTTCTTCACCTTGTGCTCAATATCAATGTTAAACTCTCCAGTGGGAAGCAGGTGCTTGATCAGCATCATAATGTAGGGGGCATACGAGATGGAGAGCCTATTGAACATTGCATCAGTCAACTCACGATAGATAAAATCCATCGCATCTAGCTTGTAATTAATGGACTCATCCTCACTAGATGCAACCTCGTGAGAAAAGGCTAGAAGTTGAACCAGGTGACCACGCATATTGCATTGTTCCTCCACTTGGGGTGATAGAATCACGGAAGAGGCCCACTAGGCTAGCATATAGAGGAGAAAGATCAGCAAAGGAGCCCACAATACCATTATCAACTGTGCAAGGAGAGAGGAATGCATCTTTATTGGGCTTGAGCTGGGTGATGATATGATGGCCACTAGCACAATCCCTATTGCAGAAGGAATATCCAAGCACTCCAGCAAAAACACGAAAATCAGCTTGCATTGGCCTGTCACGGGTCATCCACTTCATGGTGCGATGCTCATCACCACAAATGACCAAAGTGGAGAAGAACTGCTTCACTATCTCGGAGTCATAGGAGCATTGAAGAGCCATTAGATGGTGCAGCCCCATCCTCGCAGTCACATACATAGCATCAATAAGTTGAGGTTTTTCCATGGCCTCAGCAATAATCAGGGGATGCATAGGTCAAATCTTCTGCCAAGCATAAACATCTTCATACATAGACTTTTGGTTAGCACACCAAAAGCGAGAGTCACTAAGCTCAATATCTTGTGCTAATTCAGCAAACAGATCACGATGACGAATGGAAGAGTAAGTAACAGCATCCATCTTCTTATAGTTAATCTTGGGCTCTTTACCCTTCCTCTTGGACACACCCTTCCTGGTCGTATCCCTCTTTGCATGTTCAGCCATGCGTTCAGCCTCGTTCTTCCTTCTCCTTAGCTCAACCCCGTCCACTATGTTACCCTCACCGTCGTCCCGAAAGTAGTGACCACGAGGACGATGCTTGTAGGTCTTGGGATCACCGGAACCACCTGTGAAACAAACAAGATGGATAGCATGGGGATAAGCACACACACAATCCCGAGAGAGAACATAGAAATAGTAGGCAAGTAGTCCATAGTCCAAACATACATAATGCAAAAAATCCATAAGAATCTGAAGCAGATTGGACTCTGTTAGGCCGGATTATCCGGCCTGGCCAGGGGCAGAAAATCCGGCCCTGGCAGAAAATTTCAGATTCGCCTAGATTGGATGCAAAAACGTAGATCAGACCTAGGTACTGCAAGACTACGATCTCTATGTTGGGTCCGCAGCATAGAAAACAAAAAATTCCTACGATGAGAACTATACGCCAAGATCTATCTACTAGGTACAGAGCAACGGGTGGACATACATCCATCGAGAACTTACCCTCAAAGACAACAAGTTTTGTTAACGAGTAGGAACTCGTGGTTGATGTAGTCATACACTTGCCGATCTCAAGATCGTGTGGAAGTCCGAGCACCGCAAATCAGCAGCGCATCCGTACTCGCACACACGTTCAAGCCACCGGACAACCTCCACCTCCTCGCTCCAGCGATCCAGCGGAAGCAGCAACTCCTTCCAGACGAAATGCCACCGGGAACATGTATCTCGCTAATCCGAGACCATGGGGGAATAATTCTAGAGGGGGAGAGAGATCCTTCACGAGGAGGTGTGAGGAAGAAGGAGGAAGAGGGGGGCCTTTTATAGGAGGAGGGGGTGCCCCTCCCCATGGCCGGCGCCTGATGACCCACAAGTATAGTGGGTGTATCGCAGTATTTTCGAGGGAAGTGAAACCCAATTTATTGATTCGACACAAGGGGAGCCAAAGAATATTTATAAGCCTTAACAACTGAGTTGTCAATTCAGCTGCACCTGGAAACAATCTTGCTCACAGCAGTTTATCAGTAGCAACAGTTTTGTAGTAGGAATAGTAAAGTAACAGCAGTAGTAAAGCAAAGACAGTAGTAACAAAAGCAGTAAACAGTGGGAATCGAGTGCAGTAGGCATAGGGATGGATGGACGGGCGTTGCATGGACAAGACAATGCACATAGCAATCAGAACATAGGGCAATTGCAGATAAATAAGATAAATCATCCAAGTACTAGACAATCCTAGGCATGTGTTCCATATATAGTCATACGTGCTCGCAATGAGAACTTGCACAACATCTTTTGTCCCGTCAGCCTGTTTGCAGCGGGGCCTCTAGGGAACTACTGGCAATTAAGGTGCTCCTTTTAATAGAGCACCGGAGCAAAGCATTAACACTCCGTGAACACATGTGATCCTCACATCAAAGCCATTCCCTTCCGGTTATCCCGATTTCTGTCACTTCGGGGCCATAGGTTCCGGACAACAACGTGTGTATACAACTTGCAGATAAGACCAAGAACAATACTATCATAATGAATCAATAACATGTTCAGATCTGAAATCATGGAACTCGGGCCCTAGTGACAAGCATTAAGCACAACAAGTCGCAACAAAGTCATAAAGCACTAATAAAAGATACTAGGCACCATGCCCTAACAATCTGATGCCATTACATGAACGATCTCATCCAATCCCTACCATCCCCATAGCCTACAGCGGGGGATTACTCACTCATAGATGGGGGAAACATGGATGGTCGATGGAGATGATGGTGGAGATCGATGGAGATGGCTCCGGGGGCACTTCCCCGTCCCGGCAGGGTGCCGGAACAGAGACTTTTTGTCCTCCGAATCTCCCCTTCGATGGTGGCGGCGTTGCGGAACTTCTTCTGGAAAAACGTCGAACCCCCCAAAGTTTTTAGGTCAGAAGGCTCCTTATAGGCGAAGAGAGATGCCGAGGGGGTGCCTGGGGGGCCCACACCACCCCCCTGGCGCGGCCTGGCCTGGCCCGCACCACCAGGTGGTGTGGCCACCCCCTGGCTCTTCTCCGTCTCGTATTCTGGCTCCTAGAGTCTTCTGGAAAAATAGGCACTTTGGCTTTTGTCCCGTCCAATTCCAAAAATATTCATTTCCTAACTTTCCTGGAACCAAAAACAGCAGAAAACAGGCAGCTGGCACTGTGGCTCTTGTTAATAGGTTAGTCCAAAAAATCATATGAAAAGTACTCCAAAGTGTGGAAAAAACACAAGAAAGTGGATAAAACCAAGCATGGAGCATCAAAAATTATAGATACATTTGCAATGTATCAACATCCCCAAGCTTAACTCCTGCTCGTCCTCGAGTAGGTAAGTGATAAAAAGAAAGAATATTTTTTGAGGTGACATGCACCATCAAAGACTTGATCAAAGTATTCATAAAACATTCAAAGCTGGGATCATATTACTTCAATCATAACATGAAAGACAAAGTTCTAGCAATTAGACAAAGAAACTATGATGCTACATGAAAAGGCACAAACAAAAGATTCATGAATAACAATGTTGTGCAAGACGTTTGTTTGTTTCACATAAAGAAAACATAGCATAGTGGTAATCAGCTTGTCCCTCATAGAGTAGCAAATATAAATGCATAGGACACCTTCAAAGTTCACAAGAGTGACTAGATACAAATAGTTTAAAACAAGCAATATCAAGGTATGCATCAATCAACAAGTCTTGGGACAATGCACATATAACTAAGAATGGCCACTATGCTCTCAAGAAAGTGCTCAAAGAATAAGTGGAGACTCAACAAGTAAAAGAAAAGGTTTTGCATAATTTGAAAGGCTTCCAAATGCTGAAAGTATGGTACTCATTAGCTTTGGGCTCTCATTGCCCCTATCATAAGCATCTTTAAAGTGGTTAAGGTGAAAGTGAGGTCCAATCTGAGTTATATGCTTGACAGACTATAGACTGAAAATCCCAAGTCCCTTGAGTACGAGGGCCTCTCCTCATGCTACTCAACTTTAGTTACCGGTAAGTTCTTGTCATCATAAGTATGTGTGTATCATTGAGAACCGCCAACGGGGTACCCCTTGCCCGATGATATGGAAGAATCCCCATATCAAAATGACAAGGCAAGTAGACAATGAGTATCTCAGCAATCTTCTTATTTACCATGGGAAAATGGTGCTTTTTTCTCTCTTTCCTCTTTTCATAAAACTCTTTTTTTTCTTTTTCTCAATAGCCATCTCTCTCTTTTTTTATAAGAAGAATGCTTCATAGATATCATTATGGTTACGCTGCAGGTTTCCACCATGTCAGCATGGATTAGACCAGCGGCCCAGGCGTTTCTCTAACACACATACATAACTCCATGGACTTACAAGCTCCCCTTTTATTTCACACCGACGACATCCGCAAACAAAAGAGCAAGGTATCAACTGGGTATATATTTACAAGTGTTGAAAGCGTTCCCCGTGACAGCACGGTTCTGCTAATCCCCAGCCTATAATTTGTAAGCATATAACTTTCATGGAGAGTTCAGAATGGTTCAGGTTTATTAAGTGCAGGAAATAAAGTGTGTCATCAAGTTCGTGAGAGCTTTACTAACTAATTTTCCCATAACAAGCAAACATTTTATTCGGAAGGAAACAAGGCATATTGAATATGCACGGAAGTAGCAAATGATGATAATAGGTAGGTATGGTGGACACTTTGGCAATATTTGGTTTAAGGGAGGAAACATGAGTAAAACACTCGGTGTAAGTGAAGGCTAGCAATAGTAAGGGAGCGACAAACGAGAGAGCAATAATGGCCATAATCATGCAGAGCGACAAATTGATCAAAGCATAAAGTGATACTACAAGTTGAAAGCTAAAGGATCATAAAGGCTTATGGTGACTTGAGATAGTCATAACATGGTGTGAGCATGCGCCAAGTCAACCCAAATAAAGCATCAAAGGAGAATACCACTATACTATGCTTTAATATGATAAAACAACGCATGATTAATACAAGGCACATTAAGCAATCTCAATTGTTTATAACAAGTCATGCTACAGCAAAGAATACTAAGCATAAAGCCAAAACAATATCAAGCATGGCATGACAAAGCATAGGCCACAGTCAAAAGCAAGCTCTCTTTACCACTTAAGCATGAGCTTTCCTACTCTTTTCCAAACCAAATCAAACCATTTGAACACCAATGTATGAAAGAGGGGGGGTCCAACCAATTTATTCAGCAAACTAAGAAAACAAAGCAAACGAAAAACCAAAACGAAAACGAAAAAGAAGACGCTCTAAGAACAACACAATTGTGCATGAAACAATAAAAATGAAGCGTTTGGAAGAAACCTGGGATTTTTATTAATGGAGAAGGGGATGCCTTGGGCATCCCCAAGCTTTGACGCTTGTACTTCTTGGATATTTCTTGGGGTGACACGCGTGGCATCCCCAAGATTGAGCTTTAGTCCATTCTTCATCACATTACTCATTCCTTCCATACACCTAAAATTTTTCCTTCATACAAAACTTCACACAATCTTTATTAGCAACATTAGTGCACTTAAGATAAATAAGTCTTAAGGTTCAGTTCTAACACCAAATAAACTTCCATTAGAAAACTAGCTACTGTAACACTTCCTCAAAAAGCTCAATTCCCCAAAAGAAATCAAGAAGGAACTAATAAGAAGCAAATGCAGAAAATGGCAGAAATCTGTCAAAACAGATCAGCAGATAAAGACGAATTTGTTCGAAGACCTTCTGTTGCTCAAATCAAAAAGTGTTGAACTAAAGAAAGTTAGATAACTACCTGGGGCAGAAGCACAAAACATTACAGCTCAATCCGACATACAGAGCTCTCTCACGAATTTTTACGGTGAAGCACAAAAATCTGTTTCGGGACAGCAACTTTCCCAACCATTACTTCTCTCTCATTAGAGGTTACTCTTGGCACAAAAAGCAAATAAAAAGGATAAGGAGGGTTATTACTGAAGTAATAACTTTCAAGACTCATCTAAAACTTTTTGGTTATCTCCCAATAAGTACTTTTCTTTAACGCCTTTAAGTTAGGCAAAAGGAAAAACTAAAATGGATATAATAGAAGTAAGCGGAGATAATCAAGGTGAAAACATTGTTTTGTTCAATGAAATCCTTTTGTTAACAAGGTTGATCAGGTCTTGTTACCAAAACAATTTCATATGAGACAAAACTTTGTATTCCACTAATGATTAGGTTACCTCAACCTTGATACCAATGGTCCCAATCATAATAGTTTCAAATTTTTCTCTTCGTATGGGACAATATATTTCTCCAACTTGAATGCCCTCAACATGTTCAATCGAATTTAAACTATAAGTCCTTTCAATCTTCTTGGGGAAATAGATAATATGTTCCTTGTCATTGACATTGAAGGTCACCTTCCCTTGATTACAATTAATAATAGCTCCTGCAGTATTTAGGAAAAGGTCTCCCAAGAATAATAGACATATTATCATCTTCAGGCATAAAAGTTTGAGAGGATGCTCTCATAAGAAATATGAGTTGAAGTAAAAGAGAGCATCAAGAAGAAAATTCAAAACACATTTAAGTCTAACCCACTTCCTATGCATAGGAATCGTGTATGCAAATAAATTTGCAAAGAACAAATTGATAGGCATAGGAAGATAAAACAAGAGGAACTTCAAAACTTTCAGCACATAGAGAGGTGTTTCAATACCATGAAAACTTCTACAACCATATTTTCCTCTCTCATAATAATTTTCAGTAGCCTCATGAATAAACTCAACAATATAACTATCACATAAAGCATGCTTTTCATGATCTACAAGCACTAGAGCTTCATCATAAACATTTTCAAAAGAATCCTCAGGAACATTCATCCTCCTTTAGTAAGCATGGAGGACAATCAAATAATGTAAGGGATAAAGAGTTACTCTCATTAGAAGGTAGGCATGGGTAGCTAATCCATTCTTCCTCCTTTTGTTCATCACTCTCCTCCTCTTTTTCATCTAATGAGATTTCAGGTTCATCAATTTTTTCTTCCATAGGATCCTGCAAGGCATTAGTCTCTTCCATTTGTGGAGAGCATCTATTAAAATATTCAAGAATATTGCCATTTTCATCCTTGTAATTATCAAAGCAAAATTTAAGTATACCATAAACCTCATACTTATAAGGTGACTCATCAATATTTTCAAGCAAACTAGCAAGTTCAAAAGCACCCTTCCAAGCAATAAATTCTTCAATTTGTTCCGCATCAAAAAGTCATAAATTCCTTTAGCATAGGAAGATATGGTATCATTATCATTATACTCACATTGAAATCGGAGGTGTTTATACCTCTTTCTGCAACGAGATTCATCACAGCAATAAGTAACATTATAAATAGAGCACACATTTCTAGCAATGGTATACAATCTATCAATTTGTTCCCATAAGTGTTTCCCTTTTGTGACAAGCGGTGTTCCTTATCATAATATTTTTGATCTTCCGTGAACCCACCTTGCCAATAAGCTTCAGTTTCAAAGAAACCAACCATTGACAACAAGCATGATAAGGCAAGACAATAACGGACCAACGAAAATAACAACTAGAGTAGGAACTATTTTTTTTCCATTTTCAATAAAGGAAGAAGCAAACAAGGCAGAAATAAACTTAGCTTGAACAATAGTGAATCCAAGTGAACTTGATAAATAAATCTATGCTCCCCGGCAACGGCGCCAGAAAATAGTCTTGATGACCCACAAGTATAGAGGGTCTATCGCAGTATTTTTGAGGGAAGTGAAGCCCAATTTATTGATTCGACACAAGGGGAGCCAAAGAATATTTATAAGCCTTAACAACTGAGTTGTCAATTCAGCTGCACCTAGAAACAATCTTGCTCACAGCAGTTTATCAGTAGCAACAGCTTTGTAGTAGGAATAGTAAAGTAACTGCAGTAGTAAAGCAAAGACAGTAGTAACAAAAGCAGTAAACAGTGGGATTCGAGTGCGGTAGGCATAGGGATGGATGGACGGGCGTTGCATGGACAAGACAATTCACATAGCAATCAGAACATAGGGCAATTGCAGATAAATAAGATAAAGCATCCAAGTACTAGACAATCCTAGGCATGTGTTCCATATATAGTCATGCGTGCTCGCAATGAGAACTTGCACACCATCTTTTGACCTGCCAGCCCGTTTGCAGCGGGGCCTCTAGGGAACTACTGGTAATTAAGGTGCTCCTTTTAATAGAGCACCGGAGCAAAGCATTAACACTCCGTGAACACATGTGATCCTCACATCAAAACCATTCCCTTCCGGTTATCCTGATTTCTGTCACTTCGGGGCCATAGGTTCCGGACAACAACGTGTGTATACAACTTGCAGATAAGACCAAGAACAATACTATCATAATGAATCAATAACATGTTCAGATCTGAAATCATGGCACTCAGGCCCTAGTGACAAGCATGAAGCACAACAAGTCGCAACAAAGTCATAAAGCACTAATAAAAGATACTATGCACCATGCCCTAACAATCTGATGCCATTACATGAATGATCTCATCCAATCCCTACCATCCCCATAGCCTACAGCGGGGGATTACTCACTCATAGATGGGGGAACACATGGATGGTTGATGGAGATGATGGTGGAGATCGATGGAGATGGATCCGGGGGCACTTCCCCGTCCCGGCAGGGTGCCGGAACAGAGACTTTCTATCCCCCGAATCTCCCCTTTGGTCGTGGTGGCGTTGCGGAACTTCTTCTGGAAAAACGTCGAACCCCCCAAAGTTTTTAGGTCAGAAGAGTCCTTATAGGCGAAGAGAGAGGCCGAGGGGGTGCCTGGGGGGGCCACACCACCCCCTGGCGTGGCCTAGCCTGGCCCGCGCCACCAGGTGGTGTGGCCACCCCTGGCTCTTCTCTGTCTCGTATTCTGGCTCCTGGAGTCTTCTGGAAAAATAGGCACTTTGGCTTTTGTCCCGTCCAATTTCGAGAATATTCATTTCCTGACTTTCCTGGAACCAAAAACAGCAGAAAACTGGCAGCTGGCACTGTGGCTCTTGTTAATAGGTTAGTCCAAGAAATCATATGAAAAGTACTCCAATGTGTGGACAAAACACAAGAAAGTGGATAAAACCAAGCATGGAGCATCAAAAATTATAGATACATTTGCAATGTATCAGCGCCTCATGGGGGTGACCCCTCACCTCCCCCATTCATGTGGTGGTAACCCCTCCACATTAAAATGACTCTTCACATTCCGTTTTAAAGTCTCCACTTTAAATGCATTAATATTCTCTAAGTTTAATGCTCTCTCATTTAATAAAACTGTTTGATTAAATTTATTCAGAATTTTGTTAATTACTTTAATTAACAAACATTCACATATAACCCCTTGCAATATTTCAATATCACATGCAGAACCACTTTCTGCAATTTCACCCGAAACAATTCTGGTTTCTATCGAAACAATTCATGCGCTTTGCAATTATTTCGTCTGAAACATATGTGCTCCGAAATGGTGTCCGGTAACTCTTAAGTGTGTCACCCTACGGTTCGTGAATAATGCAGACATGATTGAGACTCCTCTCAGATCAATAATCAGAAGCGGGACCTGGATATCCATACTGACTCCCGCATATTCAACGATGACTTCTATGATCGTGAGAACCTTTAACGCTTGTAATTTAATCCCTTGTCTCATGATATAATACATGTCCGAGATTCGATTATCGGTATCCAAATACCTAGTTTGCTCGTTTCCGACATGCACTCTTTTCTCGTTCCCGTGATATAACATTCTAGTGATCACATCACTTGCTTGCAAGCTATCTTAATGTGATATAACCGAGAGGGCCCAGAGTATATCTATCCGTCATCTGGATTGACAAATTCCACTCTTGATCCATGAGCATCAACATAATACCTTCGTAGCACTGAACCCATCTTTATAGTCACCCTGTTACGGTGTGACGTTTGATGCTATCAAGATACTCTTCTGGTGTTAGCAATTAACATGATCTCATGGTCTAAGGATAAAGATTACTTCGTATGATGTTATAGCAATATAAACATAATGACTTGATCGTAATTCTATACTTCGGATGAATGTTCATCACATCATTTCACAAATGATGTGACCTTGTTATTAACAACATCCAATGTCCATGATCAGGAAACCTTGATCATCTTGTTAATCAACAAGCTAGTCTATAAGAGAGGCATAACTAGGAACCCTTTTTGTTTATTAAACACACATGTATTGATGTTTCCAATCAATACAATTATAGCATGCAAAATAAACATCTATCATATATAAGGAATACATAATAACAACTTTATTATTGCCTCTTAGGGCATATTTCCTTCAGTCTCCCACTTGCACTAGAGACAATAATCTAGTTCACATAGTGATAAATCTAACACCCATGGAGTTCTGGTGTTGATCATGTTTTGCCCTAGGGAGAGCTTTAGTCAACGGATCTGCTACCTTTAGGTCCGTGTGTACTTTACAAATCTTTATATCTCTATCCTTGACATGCTCGTGGATGGAGTGAAACCGGCGCTTAATATGCTTGGAATTCTTGTGAGACCTTGGTTGCTTGGCATTGGCTATGGCTCCATTGTTGTCACAATAGATCAACATTGGGTCCAATGCACTAGGAACCACACCTAGTTCTGTAATGAACTCTTTCATCCAAACCGCTTCCTGCGCTGCTTCTGAAGCAACAACATATTCCGCCTCTGTCGTTGATCCAGCCACCACAGGTTGTTTGGAACTCCTCCAACTAACTGCTACTCCGTTCAAGAGAAATACGTATCCAGATTGAGACTTAGAGTCATCCAGATCAGTGTCAAAGCTAGCATCGACATAACACTTAGCGACTAGCTCTTCTTCACCTTCGTATATAAGAAACATATCCCTAGTTCTTCTCAAGTACTTAGGGATGTTCTTGACCGCTATCCAGTGTTCCGAACCTGGATCAGATTGGTACCTACTAGTCAAACTAATAGCATGTGCCACATCCGGTCTTGTAAATAGCATGGCATACATAATAGAGCCATGGCCGAGGCATAGGGGATCTTATCCATTATCTCTCTTTCTTTCGCCATGGCCGGACTTTGAGTCTTGCTTAATGTCTTGCCTTGCAACATTGGTAAGAACCCCTTCTTACTTCCGTCCATATTAAACTTCTTTAATATCTTATCAAGGTATGTACTCTGCGATAACCCAATTAGGCGCCTTGATCTATCTCTATAGATTTTAATGCCTAATATATATGACACTTCACCAAGGTCTTTCATCGAAAATTTGCTGTTTAGATAAATTTTAACACAGTTTAAAAGATTTATATCATTTCCAATCAATAATATGTCATCCACATATAATATCAGAAATGCCACATTGCTCCCACTCACTTTCTTGTAAATACAAGCCTCTCCATAAGTTTGGACAAATCCAAACTCTTTGATCACCTCATCAAAGTGGAGACTCCAACTCCGGGATGCTTGCTTCAGTCCATAGATGGATCGCTGAAGTTTGCATACCTGATTAGCATCCTTAGGATTGACGAAACCCTTAGGTTGTATCATATACAACTCTTCTTCAATATTACCATTGAGGAACGCAGTTTTGACATCCATCTGCCATATTTCATAATCGAAATATGCAGCAATTGCTAACATAATCCTTACTGACTTAAGCATCTCTATGGGAGAGAATGTCTCATCGTAGTCAACTCCTTGAATTTGTCGAAACCCTTTTGCGACAAGTCGAGCCTTATAGATGGTCACATTACCCTCAGCATCAGTTTTTATTTTGAAAATCCATTTATTCTCAACGGCCTTTCGACCGTGAGGTAAGTCCACCAAGGTCCAAACCTGGTTCTCGTACATGGATTCCATCTCGGATTTCATGGCTTCTAGCCATTTGTTTGAATCCGGGCTCATCATCGCTTCTTCATACATCGCAGGGTCATCAATTTCATCAACCATGAAATTCACAACATGATTGCCGTACAGTTCAGGAGCTGCACGTGCCCTGCTTGACCTGCGAGGTTCTGTAGTGTCCTCTTTCGGAGTTTCACGATCAATATCATTAGCTCTCTCTTCATTAGGTGAAGTCAACTCTGAAATAGTTTCCGGTGCTGCGCTACTCGCCATTTCATGAAGAGAAGGTTCAATAACCTCTTCGAGTTCTACCTTCCGACTACTCACACCTTTCATGAGAAACTCCTTCTCGAGAAAGGATCCATTCTTAGCAACAAAAACTTTGCCCTCGGATCTGTGATAGAAGGTATACCCAATAGTTTCCTTAGGGTATCCTATGAAGACGCATTTTTCTGCTTTGGGTTCGATTTTATCCGGCTGAAGTTTCTTCACATAAACATCGCATCCCCAAATTTAAAGAAATGAAAGCTTAGGTTTGTTTCCAAACCATAATTCATACGGTGTCGTTTCAACGGATTTAGATGGTGCCCGATTTAAAGTGAATGCAGCTGTTTCTAGTGCATAACCCCAAAATGACAGTGCCAAGTCAGTCAGAGACATCATAGATCAAACCATATCCAATAAAGTACGATTACGACGTTCCGACACACCATTACGTTGTGGTGTTCCAGCAGGCATGAGTTGTGAAACTATTCCACACTCTTTCATGTGTGTGCTAAACTCGTAACTTAGATACTCACCTCCACGGTTAGACCGAAGAAATTTGATATTTCTATTACGATGATTTTCCACTTCATTCTGAAATTTCTTGAACTTTTCAAGGGTTTTAGAATTGTGTTTCATCAAATACATATACCCGTATCTACTCAAATCATCCATGAAAGTAACAAAATAATGATATCCACCTTGCGCCGACACACTCATTGGTCCACACACATCAGTATGTATGATTTCCAATAAATCTGTCACCCGTTCCATTGAACCGGAAAACGACGTTCTAGTCATCTTGCCCATAAGGCATGGCTCACATGTATCAAATGATTCAAAATCAAGTGATTCCAAAAGTCCATCACAATGGAGTTTCTTCATGCGTTTAACGCCAATATGACCTAGACGGCAGTGCCACATATATGCAGATATATCATTACCAAGTTTAATCTTTTTAGCATTAACATTATGAATATGCATAATATTACTATCGAGATCCAACAGAAATAAACCATTCACCACAGGTGCATGACCATAAAAGGTATCATTCTTATAAATCGAACAACCATTGTTTTCAGATTTAAAGGAATAACCACTTTGCATCAAACACGATCCGGATACAATGTTCATGCTTAGTGTAGGCACCAAATAACAATTATTCAGGTTTATAACTAATCCTGAGGGCATATGGAGAGGTAGCGTCCCGACGGCGATCACATCAACTCTTGATCCATTGCCGACCCGCATCCTGACCTCATCCCTTGCTAGTTGTCGCTTGTTCCGCTGCCCCTGAACCGAGTTACATATATTAGCAACTGATCCCGTATCAAATACCCAGGTGCTACTGCGAGTACTAGTCAAGTACACATCAATAACATGTATATCACATATATCAATAACATGTATAGTTCATCACGAAGCTCTTGTAGCTAGGTGGTAGAGATTGGAGAACACGATGCATGCCTAAGTCAATGGGAATCGTTATTCCCAAGGACACAAGCTTATCGGCGTACCCAGACATTTTGTGTACGTGCTCACTAACGGAGCTATTCTCCTCCATCATGCAGCTAAAGAACTTTTTGAAAGCATTATAACTCTCTACAACAGCATGGGTATCGAAAATCATTTTCAATTCTCCCATGGTATCAAAGGCATTGCCATTTTCAAAACACTTTCGAAGTTTTGGCTCTAGCCCATACAGTATGTCGCAATGAACTAAGTTGTGGTCCTCCTGACGAGTCATATAGACATTCTTTTCCTCGTCAGGGGCATCAGGAGCTGGTGGGGGGCCTAGCGGCGCCTCTAGCACATATTGATTTTGTGTAGCAGTGAGGAGAATCCTCAAATTCATAGCCCAGTTGGTGAAGTTGCTACCATTCGCAGCAAGTTTCTCTTTCTCCATGAACACATTGAAATTAAAAGCAGGTGGTGCCATCTACAACAGAATTTGTAAAGTTTACTTAGACTAAGTTTATGATAGAGTGAGTTCAACTAATCCAAATTAATAATGAACTCCCACTCAAAAACGACATCCCTTGTGTCCTTTTGGTGATTACATGAACTAAATCCACTACACCAAGTCCGATCATCACGTAAGTTGATGTAGCTTCAAAGGCGAGCATCTATATGGGCATCATATCAACTATATGACTCATGCTTAACCTTTCGGTCCGTGTTCCAAGGCCATGTCTGTACATGCTAGGCTCGCCAAGTAAGAACCTTAGTATTCGCGTGTGTAAAACTGTCTTACACCCGTTCCTATGAAAGGTAGATTCGAGTACACCCGATCATCACCTGATGTCTCGAAACACGATCCACAGAACGGTGCATACTTTGTTGGGTTCGCAGCATAGTTCCTACGATGAGAACTATACGCCAAGATCTATCTACTAGGTATAGAGCAATGGGTGGATATACATCCATGGAGAACTTACCCTCGAAGACAACGAGTTTTGTTAACGAGTAGGAACTCGTGGATGATGTAGTCGTACGCTTTCCGATCTCAAGATCGTGATGAAGTCCAGCAGGTCTGGCTCCAGCACGTCCATCAGATCCAGCTCCAGCACCACCAAGTCCAACACCGCAAAGCAGCGGTGCATCCGTGATCGCACACACGTCCGGTACCCCGACAACCTCCGTCCCTCGCTCCAGCAAAGCAACGGAAGTAGAAATTCCTTTCCAGATAAAGCCACCGGGAACATGTATATCGCTAATCCGAGACCATGGGGGAATAATACTAGAGGGGGAGAGAGATCCTTCACGAGGAGGTGTGAGGAAGAAGGGATGTGAGCGGGGCCTTTTAAGGAGGAGGGGAGGGTACCCCTCCCCATGGTCGGCGCCTCAAGGGGTGACCCTTCACCTCCTCATTCATGTGGTGGTAACTCCCTCCACATAAATTTGCCCCTTCACATTCTCTTTTAAAGTCTCCACTTTAAATGCATTAAATTTCTCCAAATTTAATGCTCTCTCATTTAATAAAACTCTTTTATTATTTTTATTCAGAATTTTGTTAATTACTTTAGTTAACAAACATTCACATAAACCCCCCCCCCCCCCGCAACATTTCAATATTACATGCAGAACCAATTTCAGCAATTTCACCCAAAACAGTTTCGGTGTCTATTGAAATAATTCCAGCGCTTTCTTAAATCTTTATCTGAAACATATTTGCTCCAAATGGTGTCGGTATCCCTTAAGTGTGTCACCCTACGGTTCACGAATAATGCAGACATGATCGATATCCCTCTCAGATCATTAATCAGAAGCGGGACCTGGAGATCCATATTGACTCCTACACATTCAACGATGACTTCTGTGATCGTGAGAACCTTTAACGCTAGTAAATAAATCCCTTTGTCTCGCGATATATTACATGTCCGAGATTCGATCGTCGGTATCTCCATACCTAGTTTGATCTCGTTGCCTACATGCACTCTTTTCTCGTTCCCGTGATATAACATTCTAGTGATCACATCACTTGCTTGCAAGCTATCTTAATGTGATATCACCGAGAGGGCCCAGAGTATATCTATCCGTCATCGGGATGGACAAATCCCACTCTTGATCCATGAGCCTCAACATAACACCTTCGTAGCACTGAACCCACCTTTATAGTCACCCTGTTACGGTGTGACGTTTGATGTTATCAAGATACTCTTCCGGTGTTAGCAATTAACATGATCTCATGGTCTAAGGACTAAGATTACTTCGTATGATGTTATAGCAATATAAACATAATGACTTTGATCATAATGCTATACTTCGGATGAATGTTCATCACATCATTCCACCAATGTTGTGACCTCGTTATTAACAACATCCAATGTCCATGATCAGGAAACCTTGATCATCTTGATAATCAACGAGCTAGTTTATATGAGAGGCATAACTAGGAACCCTTTTTGTTTATTAAACACACATGTATTAAATTTCCAATTAATACAATTATAGCATGCAAAATAAACATTTATCATAAACATGGAATAATATAATAACCACTTTATTATTGCCTCTCGGGCATATTCCCTTCAGTCTCCCACTTGCACTAGAGTCAATAATCTAGTTTGAAAAACTTTGCGTATTGAACACCTATGGCTTTCTGGTGTTGCATATACGCGATTGCTAGTGGTTAACATAGTCTTCGGATCTGACGGTTTCAGATCCCTGTGTATTTGCATGTCTTTGCGTCTCTACGCATCACTCAGTCTCAAATGAGATGGCATTGTATAAATTTGGTCCTTTGGTGAGACCTTTAGTTCGTTCGGGTTAAAATATGTTGATATTATTGTCACACAATATATCTTCATAGTATTAGCCCACTTTGAACCACACCTAGTTTGATAACAAACTACTTAACACAAATGCCCTCCTTTGCTGCTACTATAGCAGTTATATACTTAGCCTTTTGTTGTAGTATCCGTCACAATGTCTCAACTTTGGAACTCATCCAATTCTATCATGGAACATCATTTCCATTACATTGTGTCACCCATAGTCTAAATTGAGATAAATTTAATTTGTATCTTGTGACAAAACTAGTATCAATGTAACACTTTACAATGAACTACCTTTAACTATTTGTCACTTATACATGATATATTCTTAGTTCTTCCAAAACTCATAAGAATATCTTTACTATCGTCCAATGATCATCTCATGAATCATTCTGGTATGTGCTCATAACATTTAGAGCATAGGACATTCTGGATATATACATATCATGGTATAATCGATCAAAATCTTCATGTGATTTTACTCACCAAGTGTTGAAACACTTGAATTTTGATACAATCCTTTCCATGCAGCAAAAACCTTTCTTGTTGTTTCCATATTGAACCCTTTCAATATCTCATATATGTATGTCTGGCACAACCATATTAGCGCCTCAATCTATCCATATAGATATTGATGCCAAATATTCCAGGTTTGCCCAAGTCTTTCATCGAAATCTCATTTTAATGAAATTCTTAACTTGTGTCAATACAAGATACATCATTTCCAATCAACAATATGTCCTCTACATAATGTATTAGAAATATGTCTCAGCGCTCCCACTTAATTTCTTGCAAATGCAAGCATCTTCATCATCTCCGATGAATTTAAACTCTTTTAACAGTTTCATCAAGGTGAAGATTCCAACTCCGCTATGCTTACTTCAACTATTGAAGTTTGCATGCCCTTTTAGCACCCTTTGAATTAACAAAACCCTTTGGACCGTGTCATGTACACGTCCTAGGTAACCATTCTATTAGAAGAACCTTGTTTTGTTTATTCAACTACCATATACCAAAATATATGTAGTGGTTGCTACATTAATCCGTCAAGACTAAATATCACTATGAAAGATCAAATCTTGTCATAGTCAACTCCTTGAACATTGTCGTAAACTTCTTTCCGACATGTCGACTATTTCATAGATGTTAAACATCCATGTCTATATCTTTATAGATCCAAACACAACCGATAGGCTTCATGCCTTTCCGGAGGGTCTTCCAAGTTCAGAAACTTGATTTCTCGTGTATGGATACTATCACGAATTCTATGACCTCTAGTCATTTTATGGATTCAGGGCCCATCATCGCTTCTTTGCATGTAGTCGGTTCATCATTGTCAAAACAATAACGACTTTACCGACTCATACGGTTCAATAGGAACTCTAATCTCCGAGATCACACCTTTTGTAATCAGGGGAGCCATGAGCATTGTGGCCGCCACCTGGACACTTTCCGGCGCTGCACTACTTAGCACATATAGCTAAGGTTCAACAACCTTATCAAAGTTCTATTGTCCTCCCACTTAACTTTTCGCGAAAAATTCCTTCTCAAGAAGCTTAACATTCCAAGTAACAAACTCTTTTGTCCTCGGTGTTATGGGGAAATTCCCAACAAATTCTTTGGGATAACCTACAAATACGTGCTTATCCGACTTTGGTTGTAAACATTTTACTTATGCATAGTATACCAAAATTTAAGAAAAGACAATTCGGGTTTTATCCCAAACCATAACTTATATGGTGTCATTTCAACGGATTTACGATGGTGCTCTTTTCAGTGTAAAAGCGGTAGTCTCTAAAGCTTTAATCCTTAAAACATAATGGCAGTTTTATAAATGACACCCTTGATCTTACCATGTCAAACATGGTTTGATTTCATCTCTCGAATATGCCATACTCCTATGGTTTACCGTAAAACACAAATCATGGAACAATTCCTCAAATCTTAGGTGTTTTGCTAAACCTGTAACTAAAATATCTCCCTTTATGATCAAATCATAAACTCTTTATTTTCTTGTTACAATGATTTTCCACTTCATCTTGAAAATCTTTGAACAATTTTCAAATGTTTCATACTTCTTCCTTATTAAGTAAATATATAAATATATTCACTCAAATTTCTGGAGAAAGCATATGAAGCAAAAAGATCCATCCTATATGGCTACACATAATGGACTATGCACATCAGCATGCACAATTTCCAATAAGCCAGTCATCCGTTCCTCTTTGGCCTATGAACGGAGTTTCAATTATCTCGAGAAAATTCACACAAGCGTCAATTGATCAAAATCAAAGACTCCAAAAATTCCATCAACATGGAGTTTCTTCATGTTTTCTTTCCAATATAATTTAAAACAGCGGTGTCACTTCATAAGTGATATTTTAATCATTTGTCTTGCGACATTTTAGCAATAGTGTTTGTGGATGTGATTTCTCCCACTAGACTTGTAAAAATTCATCCATCCTTTATGGAATACGGTAATTATTTGAACAACCATTGTTCTCGTAATACCGGAACAAAATAACAATTATTAAAACAAATCTTGAAGGCTAGGTTTGATGACAAAGAAAAACACAATAACACTTTATTTGTTTTCGATGAACATCATCACTTATTCTCTTGCTAGTTACTTAGGCCATTGTAGTTCATGAATTGCGTTGTCCTGTATGACACTTCATACCAACCAATTCGGTATCCAATACCTCATAACCACATTGTTTAACAACCAAGGAATATAGCCATAACATGCATATCTTCTATATACCTAAGTTGGACATCTCCAACGTTTTCTTTTCTCCCAAATATTTTATAGATTCTCTTTCAGCAATTCCTTTTCCTTTTAAAAGAATCTATCAACATCAATAGTGGTGTCATTCACATGACACGTAGTACAAATCGTATATAGTCAAATACTAATACCTTAGGACTTGCACTTTGAAGTGGATCACCATCATCAAATGTTTGGTATTCTTTCAAAAATCCTTTCTTTAGTAATCTATTAGTGTAGTAAACATTTTACTTACATCTTCTATTCATCCTTATCATGACAACTTTCATGATCAAGTTACTATAGGAGGAAGAGGGGGGCCTTTTATAGGAGGAGGGGGGTGCCCCTCCCCATGGCCATCGCCTCATGGGGGGTGACCCCTCACCTCCCCCATTCATGTGGTGGTAACCCCTCCACATTAAAATTCCTCTTCACATTCGCTTTTAAAGTCTTCACTTTAAATGCATTAAAATTCTCTAAGTTTAATGCTCTCTCATTTAATAAAACTCTTTTATTAAATTTATTCAGAATTTTGTTAATTACTTTAATTAAAAAACATTCACATATAACCCCTTACAATATTTCAATATCACATGCAGAACCACTTTCTGCAATTTCACCCAAAACAATTCCGGTTTCTATCGAAACAATTCATGCGCTTTGCAATTATTTCGTCTGAAACATATGTGCTCCGAAATGGTGTCCGGTAACTCTTAAGTGTGTCACCCTACGGTTCGTGAATAATGCAGACATGATTGAGACTCCTCTCAGATCAATAATCAGAAGCGGGACCTGGATATCCATACTGACTCCCGCATATTCAACGATGACTTCTATGATCGTGAGAACCTTTAACGCTTGTAATTTAATCCCTTGTCTCATGATATAATACATGTCCGAGATTCGATTATCGGTATCCAAATACCTAGTTTGCTCGTTTCCGACATGCACTCTTTTCTCGTTCCCGTGATATAACATTCTAGTGATCACATCACTTGCTTGCAAGCTATCTTAATGTGATATAACCGAGAGGGCCCAGAGTATATCTATCCGTCATCTGGATTGACAAATTCCACTCTTGATCCATGAGCATCAACATAATACCTTCGTAGCACTGAACCCATCTTTATAGTCACCCTGTTACGGTGTGACGTTTGATGTTATCAAGATACTCTTCTGGTGTTAGCAATTAACATGATCTCATGGTCTAAGGATAAAGATTACTTCGTATGATGTTATAGCAATATAAACATAATGACTTGATCGTAATGCTACACTTCGGATGAATGTTCATCACATCATTTCACAAATGTTGTGACCTTGTTATTAACAACATCCAATGTCCATGATCAGGAAACCTTGATCATCTTGTTAATCCACAAGCTAGTCTATAAGAGAGGCATATCTAGGAACCATTTTTGTTTATTAAACACACATGTATTGATGTTTCCGATCAATACAATTATAGCATGCAAAACAAACATCTATCATATATAAGGAATACATAATAACAACTTTATTTTGCCTCTCGGGGAATATTTCCTTCACTCTACACGAAACAACAACCTTCTAGACCACGTTCCACCCAACTAGTGACACATCAAGCCAAAGATGGGGAGAGAGGGAGTTACCCTCACTCATTAGAAGAAGAACACGGAGGAGAAGGTACCCAGAGGCACGGAGAAGAAGATCTGAGGGAGGCCCGGAGAATCCGATGGCCGGGAAGGCTCTGGGGAGGGTGGGGCGGCAGGCGACGGCTAGGGAGAGGGAGGAGGGGTCGGGGGGAAGAACTGCTCGTTATGACCCCTTTCCCCCGATGTCAGCCTTAATAGACTACAGCCGCCAGGGCCAGATTATCTGGCGTACACTTGGGCCGGATTATCCGGCCACAAATCTGAATTTCTATTACACACAGATTCAGGCCCGCACGTCTCCAAACAAAACCCCCACAAGATGAACAAAGGACTTGTGTGCTAGATGAGATGGCTTAGGGGTAGGGAGAGGCTTGGGATTAGAGAACCAAACTGAGATGGTACTACACACTCAAGATTGCAAGAATCAAATCAACTAAAGGCCAAAATTGAGTGTGATTTCCATAAGAACACGAGATGAACAAAAACAACCAATAAGATCCACATAAAACCAACTCTTCTCTTGGAAGAGGGTGGTGGCCGAGGCCACCTTGTTGGAGTGCATGATATGACACCGCGAAGATATATCTTGGGTCCATTACCAATACTCATCAATAAGCTCACATATCACCAAATGATATTAAGAGAAATGATTTGACTTGCTTTCGACATTATGGGGGGAGGGTTAGCCCAATCAATTAGGACCACACTCCCCCTATATTCATGCCCACACCTAGACCAAATAAGAATGAGATGTAAGAGTGAGTGCATGGTAATCAAGACAAGCTCCTTGAATCAACGATATTTAGCTCATTCCTCAAGAAACAAAACCTTGCTTCATCAAGTGGCTTCGTGAAAATATCGGCAAGTTGGTTCTTTGTTCTCACAAAATATACATCAATATCACAACGAGCAACATGGTCCCGAATAAAATGATTCTGGATCTCCATATGCTTTGTCCTTGTATGCAGCACCGGATTGTACGCAATTTTGATGGCACTTTCATTATCGCATAAAAGAGGCACTTTGTCACAATTGACACCGTATTCCTTTAAAGTTTGCCTCATCCAAAATAAATGAGTACATGCACTAGCAGCAGCCACATATTCGGCCTCGGCAGTGGAGAGAGATATACAATTCTGCTTTTTAGAAGACCAACATACCAAAGACTTTCCCAAGAATTGGCAAGATCTAGAAGTTGATTTCTGATCATCCTTATCACCATCCCAATCTGAATTAGTATAGCCACATAGAGAGAAATTGGAGCCCTTGGGATACCATAGACCAAAGTTAGGGGAATGAACCAAATATCGGAAGATCCTCTTAACCGCCACTAAGTGGCTTTCTTTAGGAGCTGCTTGATACCTTGCACACACACCTGCACTCAACACAATATCGGGTCTAGATGCGCAGAGGTAGAGAAGAGAGCCGATCATCGACCGGTATACCTTTTGGTCCACATCTTTACCGTGAGGATTGAGTTCGAGATGACATTTAGTTTACATCAGGGTGGTGACGCCATTAAGATCCGTCATTTTGAATCTCTTGAGCATGTCTTGAATGTATTTTTCTTGGTTTATGAAGGTTCCTTCTCTAAGTTGTTTTATCTCAAATCTAAGAAAGAATCATAACTCCCCCATCATAGACATCTCAAACCTGTTAGTCATAAACTTTGAAAATTCATCATTAAAAGCTTTGTTAGTAGAACCAAAGATAATGTCATCTACATATCATTGGCATATGAAGAGCTCCCCCTTAACACTCTTAGTAAAAAGAGTGGGATCGATTTGCCCAACTTCGAAGCCACGGTCTAGCAAAAGCTCTTTAAGGTGCTCATACCACGCAAGTGGGGCTTATTTAAGGCCATAGAGTGCCTTATCGAGTTTGTAGACATGGTTCGTAAAGTTAGGATCCTCAAATCCTGGGGGTTGCTTTACATATACCAACTCATGTAGAGGACCATTAAGAAAACCACTCTTAACGTCCATTTGCTGTAATTTAAAATTATTATGAGCAGCATAAGCAAGAAGGATACAGATGGGCTCAAGACGAGCCACTGGAGCATAAGTCTCGCCGAAGTGGATGCCCTCAACTTGAGAATAGGCTTGTGCCACGAGTCTTGCCTTGTTCCTTACAACAATGCCATTTTCATCTTGCTTATTTTTAAATATCTGCTTTATGTCAATAACATTGTGGCAATCCTTGGGCTTCTCTACTAATTTCCAAACCTTGTTGCGTTCAAAGTTATTCAACTCTTCATGCATAGCAACAACCCAGTCTAGATCTTCAAGAGCTTCAAACACCTTCTTGGGTTCCACCATGGAGATGTGAGCCTGATGCTCACCAAAACTTGCTAGCTCCCTTCTTGTGGACACCCTTCCTCAGAGATCACCGACAACTTTGTCAAGAGTGTGACCCCTTAATTCAAGATTTCTATCTACACGAGCTTTGGACAAAGTTCGATCAATTTGTTGTCTCTTGGAGGAATAACTTCATCATTTGGGAAATCGTTGGAAACATTAGCTTGGCCTTGATCTCGAGCTTGATCAGTAGGAATAGGAGGTGATGAATCTTGCCCTTGATGTTGATCCATAGCCATAATAGGAGGCTACTATTGTTCATGATTTTCAGGGCCGGATAATCCAGCCTGGGGGAATCTGAAGCACCTTCACAGTCTTGACTGGTTCTTGCTTGAATTGGAGAGGGGCCAGATAATCCGGGGTCAGCCGAAAATCCGGTCTGGGACTTGCACCAGGTTCTTTGACAATGTGATCATTTCTGCCAGTTGAGGATGGTTGGCCGGACAATTCGGTGTCCAACGGATAATCCGGCCTTGAGCATTCTAGAGCAGTTCCTTAATGATCTTTAGCAGAATGTTGGATTGGTGTAGAGGTTTCTCCAATGGTTGGATCATGTTGACCTTGTGTCGATGAGGGCTCTACTTGAGTAGAGCATTGTCCTTCCTGATCCGCCACAAGGGGTTCCTCAATGGGGCGGAAAAATCCCACACACATTCTTCTTATAGTATCTTGGGGTATTTCAACATCTGCATCACAAACATCAACTTGCCCCGCACGGGAGCCATCATTTTCCTCGAACACCACACTACAAGATTCTACAACAGTCCTGGAGAGCTTATTGTAGACTCTATAAGTGTGGGATTTGCCACCATAGCCAACAAAAATGCCTTCTAAAGCCTTAGACTCAAATTTAGATAAACGAACTCCTTTAATGAGAAAGAAACACTTACAACCAAATACCCGGAAGTAGGAGATGTTTGGCTTGTTAACGGTAAGTATTTCATACGGAGTCTTGTCCAAGATTTTACGAAGATAGAGCCGGTTGGATGAATGGCATGCGGTAAAGATTGCTTCAGCCCAGAAGTTATAAGGAGACTTAAATTCAGCTAGCATAGAACTTGCCATGTCCATTAAGGTCCGGTTCTTCCTCTCGGCAACACCATTTTGTTGAGGGGTGTACGTAGCAGAATATTGATGTCTTATCCCCTCTTCACTTAGGAATTCATTTAGAGTGTAGTTCTTGAACTTGGAGCCGTTATCGCTTCTAATTGCCAAAATTAGGAGATTGTGTTGACGTTGAACCTCGTTGGCAAAATCAATGACCGTTTGTTGTGTTCTCGCTCTTCAACTTGAAGAAATAGACCCATGTATATCTTGAATAATCATCAACGCTTACGAGGCAATATTTCTTCCCACCGAGGCTTGCATGAGATGGAGGACCAAAGATATCCACATGAAGGAGCTCCAAAATCCTCGTTGATGAAATAATGGTCTTCTGTCGATGGGGAGAGTCATGCATTTTTCCTTCAACACAAGCCCTACAAACACGATCTTTGGCAAAGGAAACATTTTCTTTTAGTCCAAGGATGTGGCCACCCTTGTGGAGACTTTGCAAAGTTCTCATATTGACGTGGGCTAGTCGGCGATGCCATAGCCAGCCCGCGTCGGCCTTTCCGAAAATACACATCGGGCCTGTAGTGGTTTTCCCCGAAAAGTCCACCACATATAGGTCATTTTCGACATATCCAACGAAAGCAACCTTTAGAGACTTGCTCCAGAAGAGTACCACCAAATCACCATCAATGAAAACTGCAAAGCCCATCTTACCAAGGGCACGAACTGAAAGTAAATAGTAACCTAGGGTCTCAACAAGCATGACGTCCACGAGAGAGATATCATGAGCAACCACAACTTTGCCAAGACCCAATACCTCAGATTTTGACTTATCACCATAGGAGACGGTTATGTGATTATGGTTTGGCCGCATCTCCGAGATGATCTCCTTGCTTCCGGTCATATGACTAGTGCACCCACTATCGAGCACCCATTTGGACCCATCGGAAGCATATCCCTGCAAGAAAGTTACTTCTTGGTTTTAGGTACCCATTTTTAATGGGTCCTCTCATGTTAGTGACAAGGGTCTTGGGAACCGAAATAGACCAAGATATGTAACTATCAAAAGGACCTACATAGCTAGCATAGATATCACCATAATAATCACAAAATAATTCATAATTAGGATTATTAGCCCCTGCAAAACCATCATAGTTAGTCTTGTCATTAGTGGTGGTGCTTGTCTTTGGTTGAGCAGATTTGCTCTTCTTCTTATTCTTCTTCTTCTTTTTCTTGGGAACATAGCCAATACCTTCTTTTCCATTGTGTGTCATTTTCTTTCTAAGCACCTCATCTAGGACTTCTTTACCTTTATGTTGAGATCCCTTTACAAGTTCTTCTTTTAGCCTTGCATTTTCTTCAACAATATCTTCATGTCCACAAGATGGAGTGGAGGTGTTGGGTATATCATGCTTATCCAATTGAGTTTGGAGTTGACCACGAGACTCATTTAGAGTAGAATGTTCACTCTCCAATGCCTTGTGAGCAATGTCAAGTTTCTCAAACTTCTTTGAGAGTCTAGCATGAGCAGCCCCAAATTCAATCTTTTCCCTTTTTAGTTTCTTTACCTTAGCAAGAGCATTGTCACATTATTTAATGAGCTGGGCAACAACCTCTTCATGGGACTCCTCAATTGACTCGAGTTTCTCCTCCAAAGATACTCGAGTTTCCTCTTCTTCCTCTAAGGCATTCTTCAAGGAGGCTATTTCCAAGGCATCTTCTCTTTCAATTCTACCTTTTTCTTCGAGAAGTTCTTCGGAATGAGCAAGTTGACTCATAAGAGCATCAAAGTGAAGTTTGTGCTCACCTTGCAAGTTAGTGAAAAAATTGTCCAATGCAATAACTTCTTCTTTTATCTTAAGACTAGTATGATCATCCATATCCATATTTATATTAGTCTTAGGAAATGAAGAAATAGAAGATGATACCTCTGACCCTCTTGCCATAAGGCAAGTGACGTTGTTGTTGATGACATTTTCATTTGGAGAGTCGAAGAGTGATGAAGGAGTAGATGTGGTAGCTATAGCATCCACCTCTCGAGAACTATCTTCATCCTCTTCGTCTTCACTTGAAGAAGAATATTCTTCTTGTGCCACTAAGACAATCTTGGGTTGTTTCTTGTAAGGACCATTCGTTTTGATAAATGGCTTCTTTTGAGGTGCCTTGGACTTTTCTTTGAGGATGAGCCAGCCTCCATTGTCTTCTCTACTTTGATATGGACATTCAGCCACAAAGTGCAACCTATCTCCACAATTGTAGCATGTCCTCGGTTTTGGGCCATTGTCTCTTCTTCCACATGACCCATTCTTGCGCTCGAGTTCAAATTTGGCATTGGTTGGATCCTTCCCAAAAGTTCCTTGCATAGAAAGCCATGTACTCACCATGAGCACGCTTGACTTCCTCGAGACAGCCCATGGAGACAACATTGTATCCTCTTTCATCCTCATCTTTATCAACAACATTTGATTTTAGAGCAACATTGACTCCTTTTTGCATTCCAATAGCCCGAGCACGAGCATCTTCGGTGTTCTTGGCGGCAACTTTGAAGGCCGCCATTTCTTGCATGACTTCATTGGAAGTCATTTGGTGGTAGTTGTGTCTACCTAAAATCAAGAAGTAACTTTCTTACAGGGCTATGCTTCTGGTGGGTCTAAATGGGTACTCAATAGCAGGTGCACTAGTCATATGACTGGAAGCAAGGAGATCATCTCGGAGACGTGGCCAAATCATGATCACATAACCGTCTCCTATGGTGACAAGTCTAAATCTGAGGTATTGGGTCTTGGCAAAGTTGTGGTTGCTCAAGATATCTCTCTCGTGGATGTCATGCTTGTTGAGACCCTCAGTTACAATTTACTTTCAGTTCGTGCCCTTGGTAAGATGGGCTTTGCAGTTTTCATTGATGCTGATTTGGTGGTACTCTTGTGGAGCAAGTCTCTAAAGGTCACTTTTGTGGGATATGTCGAAAATGACCTTAATGTGGTGGAATTCTCGGGGAAAACTACTATAGGCCCGATGTGTCTTTTTGGAAAGGCCGACGCGAGACTAGCCCACATCAACATGAGAACTTTGCAAAGTCTCCACAAGGGTGGCCACATCCTTGGACTAAAAGTAAATGTTTCCTTTGCCAAAGATCGTGTTTGCAGGGCTTGTGTTGAAGGAAAAATGCATGACTCTCCCCATCGACGGAAGACCATTATTTCATCAACAAGGATTTTGGAGCTCCTTCGTGTGGACCTCTTTGGTCCTCCATCTCATGCAAGCCTCGGTGGGAAGAAATATTGCCTCGTAATTGTTGATGATTATTCAAGATATACATGGGTCTATTTCTTCAAGTTGAAGAGCAAGACTCAATAAACGGTCATTGACTTTGCTAACGAGGTTCAACGTCAACACAATCTCCCAATTTTGGAATTAGAAGCGATAACGGCTCCGAGTTCAAGAACTACACCTTAAATGAATTTCTAAGTGAAGAGGGGATAAGACATCAATATTCCTATGTGTACACCCCTCAACAAAATGGTGTTGCCGAGAGGAAGAACCGGACCTTAATGGGTATGGCAAGGTCTATGCTAGCTGAATTCAAGTCTCCATATAACTTCTGGGCTAAAGCAATCTCTACCACTTGCCATTCATCCAACCGGCTATATCTCCGTAAAATCTTGGTCAATACTCCATATGAAATACTTACAGGTAACAAGCCAAACATCTCATACTTCCGGGTGTTTGGTTGTAAGTGTTTCTTTCTCGTCAAAGGAGTTCGTTTATCTGAATTTGAGTCTAAGGCTTTAGAAGGCATTTTTGTTGGTTATGGTGCCGAATCCCACACTTATAGAGTCTACAATAAGCTCTCCGGAACTGTTGTAGAATCTTGTAGTGTGGTGTTCGAGGAAAATGATGGCTCCTGTGCGGGGCAAGTTGATGTTTGTGATGCAGATGTTGAAATACCCCAAGATGCCATAAGAAGAATGGGCGTGGGATTTTTTTGCCCCATTGAGGAACCCCTTATGTTGGATCGGGAAGGGCAATGCTCTACTCAAGTAGAGCCCTCATCAACACAAGCTCAACATGCTCCAACCACTTGAGAAACTTCTACACCAACTCCACAAAATATTGAAGATCAAGATGCTCCTGAATGCTCCAGGCCAGATTACCCGGTCGACACCGGATTATCCAGCCAACCCTCCTCTGCTGGCAAAAATGATCAACATATCGAAGAATCTGTTGTAAGTCCCAGGTCGGATTTTCCGGCTGACCCCGGATTATCCGGCCACTCTCCAGTTCGAGCAAGATCCAGCCAAGTTTGTGAAGATGCTTCAGGTTCTCCCAGGCCAGATTATCCTACCCCACCAACGGTCGGATTATCCGGCCCTAAAACGATTAAAGAGCAGCAGCCTCCTGTTATGGTTATTGATCAACATAAAGTGCATGATTCACCATCTCCTATTCATGTTAATCAAGCTGAAGATCAAGGCCAAGCAAATGATTCAAACAAAGTCTCTCATGGTGAAGTTATTCCTCAAAGAAACAACAAGCTAATTGAACTTCATCGCAAGGCTCGTGCAGATAGAAATCTTGAATTGAGGGGTCACACTCTTGACAAAGTTGTAGGTGATCTCCGAAGAAGGGTGTCCACAAGAAGGGAACTAGCAAGCTTCGGTGAACACCAAGCTCACATATCCATGGTGGAACCCAAGAAAGTGTTTGAAGCTCTTGAAGATCCGTACTGGGTTGTAGCTATGCATGAAGAGTTGAATAACTTTGAACGCAACAAGGTTTGGAAATTAGTATAGAAGCCTAAGGATTGCCGCAATGCTATCGGCACAAAGTGGATCTTTAAAAATAAGCAAGATGAAAATGGCATTGTTGTAAGGAACAAAGCAAGACTCGTGGCACAAGGCTATTCCCAAGTTGAGGGCATTGACTTCGGCGAGACTTATGCTCGAGTGGCTCGTCTTGAGTCCATCTGTATCCTTCTTGCTTATGCTGCTCATAATAATTTTAAATTACAACAAATGGACGTTACGAGTGCTTTTCTTAATGGTCCTCCATGAGTTGGTATATGTAAAGCAACCCCCGGGATTTGAGGATCCTAAGTTTATGAACCATGTCTACAAACTCGATAAGGCACTCTATGGCCTTAAACAAGCCCCACGTGCGTGGTATGAGCACCTTAAAGAGTTTTTGCTAGACCGTGGCTTCGAAGTTGGGCAAATCAATCCCACTCTTTTTACTAAGAAGGTTAAGGGGGATATCTTCGTATGCCAACTATATGTAGACGGCATTATCTTTGGTTCTACTAATAAAGCTTTTAATGATGAATTTTCAAAGCTTATGACTGACATGTTTGAGATCTCTATGATGGGGGAGTTATGGTTCTTTCTTGGATTTGAGACCAAACAACTTAGGGAAGGAACCTTCATCAATCAAGCAAAATACATCCAAGACATGCTCAAGAGATTCAAGATGACGGATCTTAATGGCGTCGCCACTCTGATGGAAACAAAATGTCACCTTGAACTTAATCCCCATGGTAAAGATGTGGACCAAAAGGTATACCAGTCCATGATCGGCTCTCTTTTTTGCCTCTTCGCATCTAGACCCGATATTGTGTTGAGTGTAGGGTTGTGTGCAAGGTATCAAGTAGCTCCTAAAGAAATCCACTTAGTGGCGGTCAAAAGGATCTTCCGATATTTGGTTCATTCCCCTAATTTCGGTTTATGGTATCCCAAGGGCTCCAATTTCTCTCTATGTGGCTATACTGATTCAGATTGGGCTGGTGATAAGGATGATCGGAAATCAACTTTTAGAGCTTGTCAATTCTTGGGAAGGTCTCTAGTATGTTGGTCTTCTAAAAAACAGAATTGTATATCTCTCTCCACCACCGAAGCCGAATATGTGGCTGCTGCTAGTGCACGTACTCAATTACTATGGATGAGGCAAACTTTAAAGGAATACGGTGTCAATTGTGACAAAGTGCATCTTTTATGCGATAATGAAAGTGCCATCAAAATTGCATATAGTAGATACGTTGGACGTATCAATGGCCTCAGAAGAAGATAGAGATGGGGTTGTAGATGATGTGAGGCGAGTAATCATTTGTTGCATCTCTTCCATCTTGGTCTCCAAGGATTTCAACAAGGTTGTTTCCAACGTCTTAAGGTCATCCATTATGACCTTGCCCACAGCCTCATTCTCATTTTCCTTAGTACCCATACTTCTCTTAGGCGGTTAAGCCCGAATAAAGAGCCGAGGCTCTAATACCAATTGAAATGGACCGTATGGGCACCTAGAGGGGGTGAATAGTTGCTACTTCAAATTTTAATGATTTTTCAATTTTAGGCTTGACACAAAACGTAAATTCTCTAGATATATACTACTATGTAGAATTTCCCTATATGCAAACCTAACTACTAGCGAGTAAAGGCGAGTAAAGTGAGAAACGAGGAAACCGTGATGGAGCACACAGAGACACATGATTTGTTTTACCGAAGTTTCTTCCTTGTTAAGGGAAGTACATCTGCGTTGGAGGGGTGGGCGGTACTAAGACCACCATGCCACAATAGGCCTCACCTTGTTCTCCGATGGATCTCGCCACCAAAGGCCTGATCCACCTTTCCACTATTGGAACCCTTCGAGGCGGGAACTGGCGTATTTATACAACTAGCGGGACACAACTCCACAACCGAATTGGAGGCTCCCATAATGACAACAAGCTTCCACAAGAACAATAGTTATCAATAATAAAACACAAGATCTAGATATTAACGAGAATACTAGATCGGAGATTCTCTAAGTGAATGGAGAGTAGTTGAAGCGCTTGATTCGTGATGTCGATGAATGGTGTCTCCTTCTTTAATTTCCCCAAAGTTCAAAGCCTTCGGGTGAATGAAGTGGGAGATCTTGGGAGAGAGCTTTTGCAATAGGTCTGATCTTTTTCGAATGAACCAAGAGATTTGACAGGAGGGGAAGATGAGGCTTTTATACCCCCTGTCTAGATGGAGCTGTTGGAGCTTTTTGGGGCCGGATTATCCGGCCTAAGTGAGGGCCGGATTATCTGACCCGGGGAAAACTCCGCCCCTGTCTCGGACTATCTGGGGGGAAATCCACCACCGAACAGAGATACGTGTCGTGCCAGCCTTTGCACTTCTCCTGGGGGCGGATTATCCGGCCAGGGAAGAAAATCCGCCCCGCTATGGATTGTCCGAGGGAAAATCCGCCTCAGAGAGAGACTCACGCACTGCCAACCCTGGCGAAGAGCAGAGCGGATTATCTGGCCCTTGATGGGGGCAGATAATCCGGCCCCAAACACCAAAAACACTTCCCTACACACTTAGCACACATGAGAAAACTCTACGGTATTGTTATCTAACACACAAAACATACAGAACCATTAAATGTTCTTTTACCTTCGCCGCTGGCTCTTGCCCTCCCCCGACCTCACGCCGCTGAGCACGGACTGCCACGCACCTTCTCCTAGCGATTTCCTCTTTCAATCTCAGCTCTGTCTGCCGCCGCCTCTCCCTGCAGCAGCCTTTTCATCACGCACGCCGGCAGAAGGACGGTCCGCCGTTTATCTCCATGTCACCGAGGTGACGCTATGGCTGCACCCCACAAGGCCACAACCTCTGCTCTCCCTTCTCCTCGACGCAGAGACGGATGACGACATTAGACCCAAAGCGAGTCACGGTCGATTTGCCCTTCTTCGTGCCCGTGCTTAGGTGATCCTCTCCCCGACGTCAAACTCGCGGTACTGTTGTAATTAACCTCCATTTTCCTTGATGTTTAACATGAGAAGCATACCTAACATTGCAGATTTTGAGCCTGCTGGTTTCCAACTCGATAGGAGAAGCATTGTTGTTGCTGCAAAGGCAAACACATATGTTGTTCTGAGTGAGCCGTTGCCCTGTAGTGCAGGGATGAATACACTTTGTGATCCGTGGGTTGATATGATTTCTTTTCCATGCTTTTTTTGCTTCCCATAGTCTCTGAATTTGCACTTACCCAGTTCTGCTAATGGATTGAGTTTGTGGTAACCTTAATTTTGTATTTCAAACAGGTGAAGAATTTCTTGTTGGACTCTACTTCATCAGCATGGTAGTAGAGGTTAACGTTCTCCTTCAAAGCTTTGGCATCAAAATAATGTTTGTAGTTTGACGAGTGTGATCAGATTGGAGAAGATATGATCCAGACCGACTCAGTTATTAGTGTGATGTTATCATAGTCTTGCCGACTAGGATTTCGTTGTTATCATGATCTTCTGGATGTCGACGCTGCCGGCCGGCTAGACATATTGGGATTTGATAATCTAGCCCTGAGAATATTTGTTGTGTTCAGATACAGCTAAATGTGAGCCAAACTAACAACCTTTATTTCTTGAGATTATTGTTATACCTTGGAGTAACAATCTGAAATAGTTCTCATGTTTCTTACATTTACTCTCTAAAATACATGTGTTTTTTCTCTATGTTGTCCTTACTGTTTGGGATCAGCTACTTTGTGTGTTAAATAAAACCAAGACGATGCAAATAAAAATGTGCGCTTTCCTCTGTGTTTATCATACATTTACTAGAGAACACATGTGACTTTCAACATCTTTAATCTAGAAAGTACATGTATCTTCTTCTCTCATTGGTTCATATATATATTGGAGATAATATCTTATGCTATGACTGTTTTATTTTGATTTCAGCCTCATCTAGCTGGTACGCTTTGGATTTTGTCAGCCAGAGGTAGGTCTAATCACCTCATGCAATATTCAATTCCTTCTTCATTTCCAGATGTACATCATGTGCTTGATGAAAAGTTTGATTGTTTTTTTTGTTGTTGTTGGTCTGCCATCAGAAAATATATCCAAGAGTAGCCACCGGAGAGGCTATGCAAGCAAGGAAAATTGCAGTAAGTAGTAAACACAAGTTAGGGTTGAGAGAGGCTATGCAAAGATCCAACACTAATAACTACATATTTATTTCTACATGTGCGTGATAAATCATTGCTCCATATTTCTCTTTTGAAAGGTGTAACTTTTTCGGTTTTAGATACAAGTGTGTATTATGGAAATTTTTAATGTGCTCTAAGTGAATTCCGGGGCTTCCCATGATGCTTGGAATGGTGGCTACCAGATCGAGGCTCCAAGTGAATCCCAGCTGCACATTTTCTTCGCCGTGTGAGATAAGAAGCCCACAACTCATATTAGATTCATAAGGTGGGTTCTGGTCTCCTATTACTCTAACATGCCAATAGCACTTTATTTAGCATATCCTTGCTGCTCTATTAGATTCTGTACTTGTACAAGGTGGTATTTTACGGCCTGCTTATTTAGAACATATAATGGTTATTTTGTATCTCTCTTAGAGTTCTCCCTCTCCGCAAATAGGTACAACATCTAATGCTAGGTAAATGCATGGTACAACTATATTTGCATGAGATTTCCAGTTTTTCGATAAAGAGGAGCTTTCCGGTCACAGATGTAGTTACAAATTTTATTCATTTTACATCTCTCAGTTACTTGATCAGTAAATAGAAAAGAACAGAATTTCAGTTTTAGTTAATTATGCGAATCACGAAAGAGAAGCTTAACATGAATACTATCAGGTCAATTATAATTTTAAACAAGTCGAGTTCAAAACTATGCTACTGCTGATCTCTTACAGAAATTTTAATATGAGTTTAGTTGAAAGGAACTTCGATATAAAAAGCATTGTGATGTACCTTTGTCTGAGAAAACATATACGGACATCTTCCATTTTCACCTACCATGTGGTCATCAACTAGGCTTTGTATTCAAAGCGAGGAACACAATCGATGTCATCCGGTTAGAGCACTTCTTTTTTGAGATTAGGTTGTTTTATTGCTTTGCGGACTGTTCCTTCTCTCTCCCATATCTCATATTGGCTGCTTGGTTTGTCCCTACTTTAATTACCCAATTTTTTTGTTTTAGACCTGTAGAAAATTACATCTCCTTTGTCTTCTTGTACCATGTTTCTGTTTAATCTAATATCATTTCCTTTGTTTTTTATATTGATTTTTGGGTCTAATCTGACCAAATTTCGCTCCATCTATGCCTATAATCGAGGTAAGTAAACCATTACTTGCTTATATCATTTCCTAATTCTTTTAATAAGAATATTCTTGGCAAGAATTATAGGTAAAACAGTTTTGCTAATATCTATCCTTCATTCGTAAAATACTGAACTTTGACTGGACTCAAAAGTGCTTAGATTTTTCATATATTGGATAAAGTTCTCAATTAGTGTTCTATGTTCCTTTCCCTTTATCTGTCTATTGTATGAAAATAATAGTTATATGGTGGTAAGATGGTACAACATCTTAACTTACGTCATTGTTTTTATCTATCAAACTAGAACATAAGCAGTTGGCGAGGAATTACCTAGAAGAAGCTACGGGAACATCAATTCCAGGGAACTGCTCTATGCACAGTAGCTGGTATTTCTTTCTTACATTTTGTATTCTCCTCTCTTTCTTTCATCATTTAAGATAATTCCTTCTATTTATCTGTGTGTGCTCTTGTTATTATAGATTTATTGTCCAATACTGACCTGCATCTTCTTCCTAGAGATATTTCTTTATCTTTGTGCATTGCAAATTATTGTAAATGACAGACCGTGTCACAAATTCATGACTACACATCTTCTATATGGCTCTTTATCAATGGTGACCACCTATGTTCATATAGTTTTGAAATTGATCCAAAGTCGCAGATCATGGGCACTATGATTTGAAGAAACAAGTATTTATGTTTAAAATATAAAACTCTGACCCTTTTAGACCACAAAAGCAGGGTAAAAGTTAGTGATCACATATGTTCCATTTTGTGCTGACAGAGCAATGTAAAGTCTAATATGGTACAATATCCCAAAAGTCTGAAACATGTTGATCCTACAGCGTGAGTGATCTCCATCAGATATACTGAACCTGGGTGCACTTTTAACCTTTTTTGGAATACAACTAGCCCACTAGGTCAGTCAGACTTTGTGATAGAAAATACAAGATTAGGTACTATATATATATATATATATATATATATATATATATATATGTGCTCAAGCATTATTTTGTCGACTAACTGTTACAAAAACTTCTTATGCATAGGTACCTTGGTGTGCGATGAAAGTCACAATTTTCTTGTGGAACAGAATAAGAAGACGGAGAATATATTATTATTCTAGCCCCTAGCATCCATATTCTTTTGGATCCAACATCATCACAGTTATATTATCTCGACGGCGCTGGTTTGTTCCTTGTTTGGGTGCATGCTTCTAGAAAATCATGTCACTATTTATACTAAGCCTACATATAAAATCAGTTTTCAAAGTTAGCTCGCAGGTGTGGTGCTCCTCTGGTTTCTCCCTTCCTTACCAATGTTTTTTCTTCTATCTTTGTTTAGCCGGATACAATGTGGGTGAAGGATCGGCTGCCTAGAAGCTGAGCTGGCTACACCAATGCGACCAATGTGGTCAGGACCATCTTCCAGGTAAGACCGCATGTCTGGATACCGAAATGACTTCCAACACTAATCAAATCACATGATTTACATTTAAGAAATTACTAATTACATGAGTTGAATGAAATAAGATATATTAACATACAGCTTCAGAATACTTCATGCATTTGTGCCTTCAAAGAAAATAAATAAATGAATGCAGGTGAAACTAGCGGTCCTTCTGTTCACACAGTCCAGCATGCAGATCAAAATAATCTAAATCTATACAGTTGATAAAATTTCCATATACAAGCAAAGCTACCACCATGCAGTAATAATATATTCATACGGGATCCTAATCTTTTGAAACCTGAATATAATCGTGGAGTGCTATGTTGCTGATCTAATTTGCATATGAAACTCATTGACATATCCTTGGATGTCTTGATGAGCTCAAAGGACCATCAAGGATCTTAATTAAAGGAGTTCTACAGTAAAGGTTTAGCTAGATCAAACGACTATTTCGAAAGTTTAAAGTTTTGTTTCCACCCTGGCATATTTCGTAATTAATATTTTTTATTTACAAATGTAAGGGAAATCCATAAATTTTCTTTTATTCTCCTCCTTACGGTTCTATGCTTACTACTTGGTGCGCTGAGTATTGTTTTGTAGTGACCTTTTAAATGACCATCTGCTACAAATCACTTCTGTTATGAGCATTGTGCACTATAAAGTATGATTCCGGTTCCATGTATTTTCTACTTGGTGTAAGCAATTTAATCTGAGAGTTTGAGTACTATCCTATTTCTTGGTTACCCTTGTTTTTTCATACCACATCATTACCATTTTACTGAATAAGGTAATCTAACTGACAATTGCTTATTATTTGTGCAGAAGGTGCGAGTTTGCAAACTTATGGACTTTTAGCCCTGGCTACTTTGTCGTGAAGGTACAATAACTGTCCATATATAATGTTTTGCTTGGAAATAGGAGGCGAGTTCTCACACATGTATTCGTCAGGCGAATATATGTGTAATTAAATGTTGAATGGAGTTATTGTGTTTGCACAACTATTTTATCGCTTTTGACGAACAGTGTGTTATCACCCTTGATCCCTGGTGGATTAGACTGATGGATGTGTAACTTTATGTTGGTTTCAGTTTCTCTCGATCCCTGATGTCAAATCACGATTCCACATAAATTAGTCGGTTCAGGGGTACCAGGCTGTGCTGAAACAAGTTCTGGTTAAAGTTTCGCAGATTCCACTAAAAAGAAGATAATGTTGTTGGTTTCTAACATTGTTCTTGGTTTAGCTCTGGATCACTTTTGTTTTACTTTACATGAATGGTTTCTCCCTGTGCTACAGGTTGTAAACAAGTGCTCATTTCCTACTACCTGCTTGTTGTGGCATGTAAAGATCGTGATCCCCTTTTGCATTAGTCAATTTCCTTCGATAGTAATCCTTTGCAACTTGTGTGCCTTTTGCTACCGTCATCCCATACTATAAGATCATGTATATATTGTTGTCTTATCCTATGATGACCAGTATTTTGTCATTACATTACATATTATTTTGCCTGATAATTAATCAATTTGACTTATTAATTAGAACTTCAATGTGAAATCCTTAGAGCATTTTGAAATCATTTCAATAATTTTGTTGAATTTTAAACAATCTCCTCTCTAACATTTTCATTACTTTGAGCCTCATTTTTGTTTTGTAAAAGCTAACAAATGTAATTCCACGGGGTCATGTGCCAAGGCGCACCCCTACATCTAGTACTTCTTAGGCCATGTGTTAGTAAAATAAAATATAGAGGATTATCTTATTCCTTCTCCTCTCTCCATAGGTCTTCTTGAACACTCTTCATTAAAACAAAAACAAAAACAAAAACAAAACTAACACACTACTAATACAATAGAAAATACATAAAGAAAGAAATTTATTTCACATGGGTTGCCTCCCATAAAGTGCTTCTAGTTAAGGTCAATTAGCTTGACCTCAATGTTAATTACTTAGGTTTGTGACGTGGAACACCCACTCCAAAATAATTGGCCTTCAAAGTAATTACACCATCATCATTAGGCTTGGCCTTCTTTTTCCTAGGGAAGTGGAGTACAAATGGATCTCTAGATGGTAGCCCTATTCTCACATTCACTTCATATAAATTAGTCAAAGCTTTAATAGTTCTTAGGAATGGTCTACCTAGAATTATAGGTGCTATGGGATCTTCAGGCATGTCTATAATAACAAGATCAATAAGAGCAGGACTACCTTTAATTTCAACAACTATATTTTCTTTTATCCCAGTAGCTTGTTTATAAGTTGAATCAGCTAGATGGAGTCCCAATTCAGTTGTAAAAAATGGCCCTAAGTTTAATTTATCGAATTGGCTTTTGGAAATAGTTGAGATGCTCGCACCAAGATCACAACGTGGGGATATCTCATTAACTTCAAACTTAATTTTAATAGTGGGCTCAAATATATCATCTAGCTTAGCTGGAAGCTTATCAGCTAGTCTTTTATACTCCATCTCTAAATCGTGAATCTTAGATGCTACTTGTTGTATAAATTGTTGGTACATAGCATAATTACCTTGTTCTATACCTGGATTCTTAACAATGATCATTTTCAATAGATCTTCCACGGTATATTCCGGTGTTGGCCCGTTGCTATAATCCAGCTCTTCAGGTTTTTCTTCATTGGTTACCACCCTCATCATCTTGAGGTCTTCTACCGGATTTGGCTCGGGTTTTCCAGCAAACTTTGCTAGTATGAGAGCTTGGCTCTCGGCTACCTTACCCAGCTGAGCATCCATGATCTTTGCTCTTTCCTGTAGAGTCTGCACATCATTTATAATTGCAACGGCCTGGTTAGATAATCTTCCTATACTACTTTCATGGTTCTCCGTGATCTTAATAAGCATATTATTTTGCTCGGTTTGAGCTTGTAGTAATGTTCTAACTGTTTTCTCAAATGGGAGATTGCCATGATTTGCTCTATTAGTATTATCATTAATTATTATAAGGAGCTCCTGCAGGACTAGCATGATATTTTTGAACATTGGAAGCACAATTATTTTTCCATGCAGGATTAAAAGGAGTGCGAGCTATAAAATTAACACCATTAACATCGGTAGTGATAACATTAACTTGGGTATCTTCCTTATGAAGGAGATATGCCCTAGAGGCAAATAATAAATAGGTTTTTATTGTCATATCTCAATTAGTTTATAATAGTTTCATATTGTGCTATAACTGTGCCAAGTAGAAACATTGGTACAGGTGTGGTATGAAACAACCAAGTCCTAGTAGCCTCTATTCATACTAGTTCGTTGGTCACGAAGATGATCTAGGTTTCAAGATCATGGGCATTTATGCCGACTGACAACGAGATCATATCATTGGAGAATGATGTGATTGGACATTCCTCGAAGGATTGCAACACAATCAAGTCATATAGTTCATTGTTGCAACAACTATACCTAGACTCCTTCTCCTTAGACCGTGAGATGATATCAATCACAGACTCCTGAGAGTGCTTAGATAGCATCAAGCGCCACTTGGTAATACAGTGGTTATAAAGGTGTGTTCAGGTACTCGGAGGAACTGTAGAGGCAATATATGTCAAGAGCGGGATTTGTTCACCCACATGATGGGTAAAGATACATATGGCCGGCTTGGTGAGATTACATCCATAAATGTTGCAACATGTGACTAGGTCATGGGGATGGAATATCACGGTAACAAAAAAACAGAACTTGTTGTGAACGAGATTGAATAAGGTATGGGATACCAATGATCGGATCTCGGACAAGTTGTATCGAGAAACAAAAGGAAGAGGATGCTACATTTAGCGGTTCAAACGACATTGTCATCAGGAATGCATATGGGTCACATGGATATCTCTGGTCCCTCTGTTAATCATATGATACAGATCATGTCTAGAGCATTCCCGAGTCGTGAGAGGATACACTTAAGGGTACGATGAGAGCGATCATTCGTAAGACGGAATCACAGTAGAGAAAGAGAAAGCTAGAATCGTTCCGCGGAGTGATCCGAAGTTGTTCGGAGAAAAAATAAAGGAAAAGACCCCGAGAAGTGTTTTCGGATAAATAGGAGTTTAAATATATATTTACTATATGTTAATTGTGAATTAATATATTCTAAATAATATTTAAGTTAAGATTTATAAAAGCAACTTTTATATTAGGCCAAATCCTAGAGGGAAAAGGCCTAGAATAAAAGCTGCAGAAAAATAAAAGGAAAAAGAAAAAGGAAACAACCCACGTGGGCGGAAGATAGTTGCCTCCGCATGGGGGCGGACCACAGCCGCCGGCCGCCGCTGCCGGCCTGCTCAACCCCGGCCCATGCGGGGCTTGCGGGGGAGCAGACCGGGCGGGCGAGCCGGCCCACCCGGGAGGTGCAGGGCGCGGGCCGCAGGCCGCCGCCGGCCCACCCGGCCTCAGGCTGCTGGCGCGAGCAGCTGGCGAGCTGGGCCACGGGAGCGTGGCCGGCCCGCCTGGCTGCTGCCCCTCCTGGTCGCCGCTGCTGCGAGCTGGGCCGCGGTGGGCGCCACCAGACCCACACGGCTGGCAGCTCTTTTGTTGTTGCTGGTTGATGGGCTGGCAGTCCTAGCCCAGCCGGCTGCCCCCTTTCCTTTTGCCCTTTTTTCCCTTAGTTTTAGTCCCACATGGGGCACCTAATGGAGAGGGCACACCCCCCTCCTCCTATATAAAGGGGTGCCCATGGGAGGACTAAAACACACCAATATTTGGAGAAGTCATTTGGTTGACTTCCTCCTTCCCTCTCTCTCTATGCCTTGTGACCATGGCCCCAAGTTTGGGTTATGCGATCGAGGCGCACCTGCAGTACGCCGTTGCGCTGTAGGGATTCCTAGCCGGATATCAACTTCCGCACTCCCGGCGGGATCGGGGAGCCGAAGGTCTCATCGTGCACCGGATGTGTACGAAGACACGAGGTGCAACACTTGGGGCGCTTAAATGTCGTGAGCCGGAGCTGCTGCACGATGAAGATGAAGAAGGAGCAAGGGGTGACCTGCGAGGAGCTTCGTGACCTTGAGGTCAGCTACGAGTACGACTACTTCAACCACGTTCCTCGCAGAACGTTAACCGCATACGGTCTACAAGGGTATGTATCCTATACGCATTGGTCGTTACCACATTACTACATAGATAGATCCTAGGCAGTTTTGGGGTTACATCGTAGGAAATTTTTTGTTTTCTGCTGCGATCCCCAACAGTGGTATCAGAGCCGATCTATGCATAGGAGTGTCGTACGGCCAGTACGCACAAGTATTGTGTGAACATTGATCCCTTAGTTGTTACCCTCTAACGTGTACTTGTTTATATCGCGGTATTGTTTGATAAAGCGGCTCGGACCGACCTTACACGTATTCATACACGAGTCTGGTTCCACGCTCAACATACGGCTTGTACCGTATAAGTGGCTAGCAGGTGTTTGGCTCTCATTCGATAGTTGATATAGCATTTACAACGGAGGGCCCCAAAAGGGGTGTAATAGAGACAACTGTTGGATCCATATTATGGTTGAAAAGTTTGTAGTTTAGAAACAGTTCTATTGCGAAAGCCCTAACAACCACGTAAAACTTACAATAGATAAAGTAGAAGTGTCTAACTTTATTTTGCAGGGGGCAAGTGATTATTATATGGCATTGGTCGTTGCGAAGGTAAAGTAGTTTACTTTTATGTTACTAAGTAGTATAGTAATAGTCATTGTTCCGATGGATGACCTGGTGGAGGCATCGTGGACTTGGCGTCAAACCAAGGGCAAGATGTAGATCATGCCGGAGCGCTCGATGGAGATCAAGGCGCAAGAAAGACCATATCATATCACATTATACATATGATGTTGATACCAGTTTTTACATCTTATTGTGTGCTAGTATTTAGATACTCAACGGTAGCAAATAAGATAATCCCTATTTAATTCCAATGTTCCATGCTCCCCTTGTGTGTGCACCACCAAGAAAGTTCTTCATTATGAGGCCGGCCGTGATGATTGAGGATCAGACATATCTATGTTCGCATACAGTGGGTGTAAGTCATGTTGCACAACGAATACACATAAGTTAGATTTGGCGAGCCTAGCATGTACAGACATAGCCTCGGAACACAAGAGATCGAAAGATCGAGCATGAGTCACATGGATGATGTGATTGGCATTATTGATTGTCTACCTTTGAGGCTGCACTGATGGCCGTGATGCTCGGGGGAGGTGCAGAGGATAGGGATCACGTGATCACTAAAATCGTCCAGGGGATGACAATTTTAGTGGAGACCAATTATAAATTGATCTCTTATTATAAACTTAGTCTAGATGTCTGTTTGCAAATATCTTAGTAGACCTTGGCCCATCCCATTGAGGTCCTTTGCGATCATGGGAATATATTGCTTAATTTGGAACTTAGCCAAAGGGTCAAACTTCATAGATTAATACCCACGCCTCAGGGATATCCTCGTAAAAGGTGATCTTCTCTTCAAGATACAATAACCATTAGGAGATAATTCGATGACTCTAGATTGTTTGCAAAAACACTTAGTAATCTTGCATTAGAGTTGAGAACTCTTAGAAGGGCTTGATTGCAAAAGGAGGTCATGGATGAAAAATGTATATGTAAATATACAGATTATAAATGTGGTTCTTGCAAAACTCGTTGCAGTTTGCAAAGTATTTGATACTTGTCCCATTTTGTGAAAACAGAATGATCTGCTTGAGAATTGCTAGTTTTGAGGCAACGTGGCTTGATGACGGCAAGCAAAATAGTTGATGGCCGACATCACCTCTTCCCTCAAAGTTTGTCATTTCGATTAGTGGACTTGAATATAATTTTGTAATCCTAGTTTGTGTGTCTTGCTTTTTAGTTTAAACTTAGTTTTGTCTCTGAGTTTGAAAATCAATTCAGAGAGTTTGATAAATCCAAATTGCATGAAACCAATTTTGTCTGAAAGGTATTGAAATTATTATCCAAGCCCGTTGGATTTAAATCAATTAGAGTTATAGATCTCTCCTAGTAAAAATAACAAAACAGAAGCATTTGCAACTTGCAACATTTTTATAAAATCAACCAAGATAGGTTTTGAGTTGATTCCAACTCTCAAAATTCAAATTTCATCATACCTATCTGAATATGTAATAATATTAAGGTTTACATGCAGTGACTTTGGACTAGTACCAAAATAATGCTATATAGGCATTTCTAATCACTTTAAATCATTAAATATTGAACCAAAACCAAAGTAATTATGATCCAACCTTTAAATCACATTCCCACATGTTGGAATATGTGGTGATGACATGTGTCCACATGATCCCATGTTTTAAGTGGGGAATATTAAATCTTAGTTAAAAATTTCAATGAGTAGAAATTACTTTTCTAAATTAAAAAGAATGAAACTAGTGAATTAAACTTGTGATGCTTGTGATGATAATAGATCATCAAATGAGTGTTTTAGAATGCTAATTAGACTAGTTAAGTATTGTTTGGTGATTATGTACTCCGTATGTATTTTTAGACGATAGTACCGACCAAGCTTTCGAGGAGGAGGAGTTCTACCAAGAAGAAGAAGAAGAAAACTTCAACCACTGTACCAACCAAAGGAAGCTATTGTAGCAAACTAGAATTAAGCTGGTTAACTTGGTCCAAGATGCTTTAGGCATGCTTTGATCACACTCCTTTGACTATTAGTTACCCCAAGTCTTATTTACAAGTTTTACTTCCCTTACTTTACCCAAAGTTCTCTACTTGTTTTGAAGGTAGCATAAAGAGTATAAAACTTGACCTATTTGGAACCCCTTTAGATGTCATTCTAAGGCATGAGATTGAACCCATCTTATCCACCTTAGTGAACACTCTTAACTTATTAGTTTAGAGTAGATCAAAAACTTGAGTCACTTTAGATGGGAACACTCGGTGAAAATGAATTGTGCAAACCTTGGAGTGATGAGTCATTCTATTGAAATGTTTTGACATGTGTTGAGGAACACACATGGTTTATGATGCTAAATTATTGATGCATGAGCCTTAACCCTTTTATAAAACTGATGGTTGGATTCGGATGCGATACCATTCCAAATTTACCGTACAACCACATTACCTAAATTAGGTAAGGCTTAGCTGGAAATTTATATGCATTAGTATTAGTTCCCTCGCGGGAGAGGTTTGAGCTAAGGCTACCTCTCAATGTTGTCCACCTATGTAGTGCCTAAGATGACTGATGGTCATGGTTGGGAGGCCATGCTCATAGGAGAGGTGCTTATACTAGGGTGTGTAAAGGGAAAGTTATGTTTGATTATCTGCATACTAAGTATGATGATTCAGGGGTACCCCTGACAGATATATCAAATCTTGTGGTGAAAGTGTACCACCTCTGTAGAGTGTCAAACTATTCGAATAGCCGCGTCCGCGGTTATGGACGGTTGGAATGGCCATATTGTTTCGTTGTCAGATGTTTTCCAAACAACTTATGAAATGAATGATGAACCTTGACTTAACCACAACAGAGTTGTGTTTACGACAATAGCTTCCCACCTAAGTGATTTTAGAACTTTACTTTATCTTTATTTGCTTCTGAACTTAGCTTAGGTTTCAAACTTAACTTTATAGTTCAACATAGAGTTAGCACTTTAACTAGAACTATAGTACTTGTTAGTGGTAGTTTGCGAGTACTTAAAGAGTACTCATGGCTTTTGTCCCTGGCTATTCTCATGGCCAGACTATGAAGGAGACTATCAAGATGATAGCCAACAGGACGGCTATGATAACTAGGACTATATGCCTTCGTCAGCATTGCCTGTGCCCCTGAAGATGGACCCACCGCTACGCTTATCTGTTATTTCCGTTGTTTGTTGTATTAAGACTGGATCATGAGATCCTTATTTGTGTAAGACCTTATGTATGGTTTGTAATGGATGATGTACTATGATATCCAATCCGTTATGTCTCGTAAAAATGGTAATCCTGGAATTGCGAGGTATGGCATAACGGGCATCTGGGATTAAAAATCCGGGTGTTGACACGCGCCCCCGCCGGACCAACCGCGGATCATCATCTCGCCTCAAGCCCGCGACGCCAGCGGGCTACCATTATACTCCACCCTGATGGACAACATCATCGCAGCCGACGCTGCAATTGCCAACCTCGACGTCCAAGGCGATGGCGCGCTACAGATCCAGTATGCCAAGGCCCTACTCGTCAGGGCCGTCGAGCAACAAGCCGCGGGAGTCGACCCGCGGGGCGGATGTACTCCCGCTCATCAGCAAGCAGGGTGGCATCAAGCGGCCACCCCACCGTGGCCAACGCATTAATTTGCCCACCACCGCAGCCCCTGGCGAACCAACCACGGGCCGCCAATCCCGTGTTGTCCACCAATGAGCCGCGACTGGCGAATAACACGGTCGCCGCCAACGGGCAGCCCCTCGATGCCCGAATGAACATCACCAACAACCAAGCGTGGCGGTCGCGCCAGCCCAATGACCTGAGGCACACCCTCACCAACCGCGGCGACCCGGAACCAAGAGGCTCGCTCAGTCGAGTCGGGCCGCAATGCTTCGGGCCCATGATCCACGGGGAAAAATACCCCGCGAACTTCAAGGCCCCCAAGGAGATCAAAATGTACGACCCGACGTATGATCCCGATGTCCGGTTGGACACATACCTCATGGCGATGGGAATCGCAGGCCACATCGACCTGCTCGCCGCTCGCTACCTCCCCCTGATGATGGAGGGTGCGACCCGGCAATGGGTCAACACGCTCCCCGCCGACAGCATTGATTCCTAGGAAGAAATGTGGGACCCCTTCGTCTGGCACTTCGAGGGCTCCTACACCCACGCCACCACCATAGAATATCTGGAGCGATGCATTCAGGGACAACGCGAGTCGACTCGCCGCTGGATCCAAAGATGGCAAGAACTGTGGATAAACACCTCTGGCATCCACCCAGACACAGCGATACACTGCTTCAAGAATGCGTGTCGGTACGAACCCCTGGTCGCTAAGATCAAGAGGGTCTACCGGACGCTCGACAACATCCCTGACCTCCTCGAGATCGCCAAGCGCTACACGGAGGAGGACCCCAACCAAGATTCCGACGATGAGTTGGGAGGAAGACGCCGCACCAGCATCCACGACAGCGGGCGCCTACGCGACATGCGCTACAGCAACACCCGCATCACCGACAAGCGCCGCACGGACGGGCAAGTCGACTTTGTCGCTAACGCCGGCTACGGCCAGCGCGACTCCAAGAACTACCGCCGCGACAGAGGAAACTACCGCTCTAACAACACAGCGAGGCCGAAATTCGACCCCGCTGCCCTGCTCAATCAGGCCTGCATCTACCATAGCAAGGAGGGAAAACCCGCCACCCACACCACCGCTGATTGCCACTCTCTCAAAGAGATTGAGAAGGCGAGACGAGCAAGGGAGGACCCCAATAACAACCCACCTCGGGACAACGGGAACGGCGGCGGCTTAGGCACCGCCGTCGGCTCGCTACACACCTTCACCGGACTCGGCACCAAGCGCGAGAAGAAGGTGCTCGCCCGCGCGGTCGCCGTTAACACGGTGACACGGGTCGACATCCCTCGCTTCCTCAACTGGTCCGAGCAAAGCATCACCTGGAGTCGCCAGGACCATGCGCTAAGGATCGAGTACCCAGGGCGAGTCGCCCTGGTAGTCAGGCCCAAAGTGGCTGACTACTGGCTGCCTAAGACACTAATGGACGGTGGGAGTTCCATCAACATCCTGTACCTGGACACGTTCAAGAGGCTCCAGCTCCCAGAAGCAGCCATTGAGCCAACACTGACGACCTTCCACGGCATCGTCCCCAGTCGGAAGGCGTACCCGATCGGGAAAGTGACGCTGCCAGTCACCTTCGGCACCCCGTCAAACTACCACACGGAGAGGATCATATTCGAGCTGGTGAGCTTCCGCAACCCCTACCACTGAGGTCCTGGGTCGCCAGGCATTCACAAAGTTCATGGCGACCCCGCACTACGCCTACAACATGATGAAGCTCCCCGGGCCAAGCGGCATCATCACCATCCACGGCGACCCCGACATGGCCATGGAATGCGAGGACAAAGGCGCCTAGCTCGCCGACGCCATCATCGCGGTGGAGGCCGACTACACGGAGGAGCTCGCGAAATACGCGCGCAACATCAACAAGGACGACCCCACCATCCTGAAGAAACCAACCGCCGCGAACTCCATGTTTGAGGCAACCACGCACACCTGCACCATCGAGCTCGTCCCAGGCGACTCTAGCTAGACGGTCACCATCGGGGCGCACATGAGCCCCGCATAGGAAAGTGCGCTCATCGGGTTCCTCTGTGAGAACCGCGACATCTTCGCATGGAAGCCATCTGACATGCTAGGTGTCCCGAGGGAACTCGCGGAGCACAAACTCAACGTCGACCCCAAAGTGCGACCAGTAAAGCAGTCGCTACGGCCCTTCAATGAAGAGCGCCGTCGAGCAATCGCCGAAGAAGTTCAGCGCCTGCCAGCCGCAGGCTTCATCTGGCCAATCAAATACTCCAAGTGGCTGGAAAACCCAGTCCTAGTTCTAAAAAAGAACAACACATGGAGAATGTGTATCGACTACACCAACCTCAACAGCGCCTGCCTGAAGGAGGAGTTCGTCCTACCACGCATCGATCAGATCATCGACTCGACCGTGGGATCAGAGTCGCTATGCTTCCTCGACGCTTACTCTGCTTACAACCAGATCAAGATGGCGGTCGAGGACGAGGAGAAGACGGCGTTCATCACGCCATTCAGCGCCTTCTGCTACACGGCCATGATGTTCGGCCTCAAGAACGCAGGCGCCACATACCAGAGATGCATGCAGGAGTGCCTAGCGAGCCAAATTGGCCGTAACATTCACGTCTACATCGACGACGTGGTGGTCAAATCCACCCGCTAGGGCGACCTGCTCGCCGACCTAGCCGAAACCTTCGCAAACCTGCGGAGGTACAACATCAAGCTGAACTCCGGAAAATGCACCTTCAGCGTCCCCACTGGATAGCTCCTGGGATATGTAGTCTCCAAGCGAGGCATCGAAGCCAACCCCACCAAGATCGACACCATCGTGCGACTCGAGAAACCCGAGTGCTTGCGCGACGTCCAGAAGTTGGCAAGGCGAGTCGCGGCCCTCAGTCGCTTCATCCCCCGACTAGGCGAAAAGGCAATGCCCCTCTACCGCCTGATGCGCAAAACCCCACGTTCTAGTGGGACGAGGAGGCCGACGACGCACTCAAAGCGCTCAAAGAAGTGCTACTCACGGCCCCACTACTCGCTGCTCCACTCGACAAAGAACCAATGCTCGTCTACATCGCGGCCTCCACTCAAGTTGTCAGCGCCGTGATGGTCGTCGAACGACCGGAAGAGGGCAAGGAGCGCCTCATACAACGCCTTGTCTACTCCATCAGCGAAGTCCTGACGGACTCACGACAGCGCTACCCGCAATACCAAAAACTGGTGTACGCGGTATTCCGAGCACAGCGGCAGCTCCCACACTACCAGGAGCACCCAATCACGGTGGTCTCCTCCGTGCCCCTGCAAGACATCATACGCAATCGCGAGGCGACCGGGCGAGTCGCCAAGTGGGCCGTCGAAATCGGCGTCCACAACATCAAATACGAACCCCGCAAAGTGATCAAGTCACAAGCCCTGGCTGATTTCCATGTAGACTGGGAAGAAGCACAACAGCCAGAGAAGCTCCCATACCTCCACTACTGGTCGCTCCATTTTGACCGCTCCAAGAACGCCGATGGCACAGGGGCTGGGGTCATATTGACCTCTCCCAGAGGAGACAAGCTCTGTTATGTGCTCCACCTCAACTTCAAGCCTTGCACCAATAACATGGCAGAATACGAGGCCCTCCTTCATGGCATGAGAGCCGCCAAACAGATGAACGTCAAGCGCCTGCGATGTTATGGCGACTCCGACCTAGTCGCCGGCCAAGTCGCTGGGACGTGCGACGTCGTCTCCCCAACAATGATCACGTACCGCCAAGCTGTCGACTAGTTGGGAGGACACTTTGACGGCTACTCCGTCGAGTGGATTGACAGGCGCAAAAACGAGGAGGTAGACGCCCTTTCCTGCATCGGATCGACCCGACAGGCACCACCAGTAGGCGTCTTCCTCGACATCATCCACAAACCGTCAGTCAGCCCACCAAAAGAGATCGACGTCGGGATACCGCTGCAACCAGAACCGGCCTTAGTCGCCATGGTTGTGGAGCCTAGCGACTGGACAGCACCATACGTCGCCTTCCTAGAGACAAAATCCTACCAACGAACGAGACGGAGGCGCGAATGATCGTGCACCGCTGCAAATCCTTCGTCATCATCAACGGCGAGCTCCACAGACGCAGTGTGACCGGCGTGTTCTAGAGCTGCGTACAGCCAGAAGAAGGCCGCAAGATCCTCCAGGGCATTCACGCCGGCGACTGCGGCCATCACGCCGACGCCAAGTCGCTAGTCGCCAAGGCCATGTGGCACGGTTTCTACTGGCTCACCGCACACGCCGACGCCACCAACATCGCCCAACGATGCGTCGGGTGCCAGTAGTACGCCCACCAGACACACCTCCCTGGCTCGGGACTCAAGACCATCCCCATCACGTGGCCATTTGCCGTATGGGGCATGGACATGGTAGGCCCGTTCAAGAAGGCCCCGTCTGGCTTCACTCACCTCCTAGTCGTAGTCGACAAGTTCACCAAATGGGTCGAGGCCAAGCCAATAAAAAAGTGCGACGGCAAAACAGCCACCAAGTTCTTACACGAGCTCATCTACCGGTATGGCTACCCGCACAGCATCATAACAGACAATGGCACTAACGTCGCCAAGGGGGCCATGGCGGAATTTTGTGAAGAACATGGCATACGACTCGACCTCGCATCAGTCGCGCACCCGGAGTCAAATGGCCAAGCAGAACGCGCCAACCAGAGCGTCCTCCATGGGCTCAAGCCGCGACTCCAGGTGCCCCTCGAGCGCACCCCAGGATGCTGGGTCGACGAGCTCCCCTCTGTGATATGGGGGATCCGCACCTCCGTCAATCGCTCCACCGGGTTCACGCCCTTCTTCATGGTGTATGACGCCGAGGCCATAATGCCAACTGACCTGGAGCACGACTCACCTCGAGTCGCCAACTACGTCAAGGCGACCAACGAGGTCGCCCGCCAAGAAAACATCGATCAACTCGACGAGGCACGCGACCTGGCTCACTCCCGCACCACCATATACCAGCAAGGACTCCGCCGCTACCATAGCCGCCGAGTGTGAACTCGCACCTTCCAGGAAGGCGACCTGGTCCTACGACTAGCCCAAGACAAGAAAGGCATGCACAAACTCTCCCCCCATGGGAGGGGCCGTTTGCCATAGGCCGAGTCCTTGGCAATGACACCTACTATCTCATCGACATACGGGGTGACGGCCCGCTCGAGGTCAGGAGGCCATGGAATGTAAACCTCCTCAGAAAGTTCTATACTTAGAACCTCACATTGTATTCTGATGGCATATATAATGAAATTCATCCGGATCGCACAAATTGTGTCCACTCGCCATATTCTTGTGCCACTCGCACTCGTACACATTAGCAATACGGTACCTACGGAAGTCAACCTCTGGTCGAGTGACCAGCAGGGCTAAGTAGTGCGGCACAAGGGCACCGGAAATATTCGGGCCTTGGGTCGTCCACGAAAACGCCAACCCGGAGCCGCCATTGGAGTCGCCTAGCCCGACTGGCCCACCAGGCCAAGACAATTGGTACACGCTTCCCACAGCGACCTATCCCTCCCATCCTCGTGCAAAGCGACTCGAACGGTTAAGTACCACGCACGGGGACTCCACAAAATAGGAACCACCACGCGGCTCGGGAACACACCAAGTAAGAGAGCTGCCTTGGACTTGCCAAGCGACTGGCTCTCCGGGCCAGGGGAGGAGACGCGTTACAAACAACACATTCTCAACTTACAACAGGAACACGACCAATATGGTTGAGCACCACGCTCGGGGACTCGCTAAAAAGCAGTCCTACTCGCGCTCGGGGACTCGCCACTCAGAAGACGCAAGAGATAAAACAGTGCACAACCAAAACAATACACAAAAGTATATAATCGAGTTATACCCCATTAAAGGGCGGACGCGCTCGGGGACTCGCTCAACCAAAAACAAACACACCACACAATCCTAGTCGCAATACGAGTCGATTGACTCCCCTTGGCATACACTGCAAAATATATTACAGCAGTCGCCACTTGGCATACATCACAAATTGCACAATTACATTGTTTATTCCATAGGCCCTGATGAAGAAGCAGCGCCACCCCCCTTGACACGAACAAAAGGCTGCCACGGGTTCATCGGGTACGTCGTCAGCGACTTCGACAACGACAACCGGAAGGGCTGCTCCGACTTCATATCGTGATGCTCCGGCTCGGGGTCGCCAGGCGCCAACACCGTCTCCTGGTACGGCAGCAGATCCCCCATAGCCAAGACTCGATCGGCGTAAGGGGTGACCTTCATGGTCAGCCTCAGCACCTCTGACATCTCCACCGTGCCAGTCGCCGATGGGTAGCCACTCGTCACGTCGTCAAGGTCGAAGTCGTCGGGAAAGTGGGCGAGACCTAAGCTCAACACTATGGTGGCCCCGCGCCTGAACACTGAGCGCGCCATCCACTCCACAACGGCAAGCACCTCCTCTAGATAGCGCCACACCTCCGTAAGCCCCCCAGGAATAACTTCGGTGGGGGACATGCCTTGAAGAGCCGCTTGGATGCACAACGCCGAAGCCGTGGCCACGTTCACCACGGCAGTCACGCACTGCGAAGCATTGTAGGTCTGCACCACCAGATCGCGTTGGCCTATCACAGCTGCAAAATCAGGCGTCAATGAAACTCCCCAATCAGGGACTCGACAAACGGGTCTGGCAAAGACGGAGACTCACCAAGGAGTTTGCGGCAGCTCTCCGTGACGTGCTTCTCCAAGGCGGCTTGCTCGTTGTGCAGCCCCACGATGATGGAGTCCGTGGCTTTGCGTTCTTCCTCAGCCGCAGCAACGACAGCCTTTGCCCGCTCCTCCGAAGAAACTGAGGCCGCTTTCGCCTCCTCCAAGTCTTGGACCAGAGAGGCTATTCGTCCATTCGCCACGTCCAGCTCGGCGACTGGAACATACCCTTCACGGGCCTTGGAAATCGCAGCCGGGAAACCATCTGCAAAGAAAAACCGTCAGCATGCTGCACACCACTAGTTCACACCCAACAGAGGAAAAGAAAGAAAAATAGATACTCACCAATGGTTTCCTGAAGCCGCTGGTTCGCCTCTTGTGCTTCACGCAGATCACGCTCCAAGCGCTCTCTCACAGCCTGCCGATCGGTCGACTCCCTTTGCAATCCCTACAAACAAACAACACATCTCAGCATTTGACAAAACAAAAACCCAGTTCCCAGCAGCCGAAATTCAGCGACCAGAAACTCGGGGACTGGAGAGTAGAAAGAAGCTCAATTCCTAGCTGCCGAAATTCAGCGACTAGGAATTCGGGGACTGGAGAGGAGAAATAAGTTCAGTTCCCAGCCGCTGAAATTCAGTGACTAGGAATTCGAGGACTGGACATACCTGAATAGCTGTGCCGAGCATCCTGTGAAGTTCTTCGGCATCAGTCGATGGGGGCGTGAAGGAAGTGCGCCCACGACGGGACCCGATGTCCGCATCCACGATCTCTGGACTCTGTGGAGACTGGGTGTCCGCACACCTAGAAACCCCCTAGCCATGAAGCGCGGGAACATCGCCGACACTCTGGCGGGGGCACTAGTTGTCGGGGCCGGCGCTTCCGGCACGGACGCAACCAAGACTGGTTTCGATCGCACCGCCACCACTTCTTCGGCGACTAACGCAACATCGGGCTCCATGGCGCCGTCCTTGGCTGTGGCATCGTCGGCGCCCCCCTTCGGCTTCTTCGCTCCTTCCGTGGTCGCCACATCTCTGGCGGCCTTTCTCTTCTTGGGGAGGTCGCCGTATCCCATGGGGGCGGCCGGTGGAATATTAGCCACCGAAGGACGGCCAATCTTCTTGGCCCCCGACCTGCACGAGTTCCCACAATCAACATAACGACAATACAAAAAGAGCGAGGCGAATAGGGATGAAGAAGCAATACTCACTTAGTGACCGGGAGGACGCGAAGCCCGGTGCTGATGTGGGCAGGCTTGTCCAACTCAGGACCCAGCTTGCAAGTGAGCCCCCTCTCGAAGACGTCTGAAGCCCACGACACCGCGGGCTTCCTCGACGATGAAGCCACAGTCGCCGGGATCTCCGGCTCCGAAGACGCGGCCGCCCTGGACGGCTGCGGCGACTTAGACGTCATCACCTCAGCCGCTTCTTGGCTTCGAACCCCCGAGACCGTCGGCGCAATGCCGCCAGGGGAACCTCTACCACTACCTCGGTGTCCTCGCCCTCCAACCCCTTCGTCGGGATCGCATCCTTTAGGGCCTTGTGCGAGACTTTGGGGGAATCTTCATCATCGGAGTCGTCATCCAATTCGAACACCACCGCCGATTTGGACGGTGATGTTGGCCTCTTCGCTGGTGACTTGGGCTTGCGTGCGGGCTTTGACGGCGTAGCAGTACGCCGGGACGTGTGCTCCTGCGCGACCTCATCGCCTCCATCGTGTTCGTCCAGACTACGACTCGCCTCGAACTCACGTTGTTTTTGCATACGGGTCTTGCGAGCCACAGGCGCTAGGGGAGGAACCTCCTCCTCCTCATCGCTGTTGGAAGAGTCTTCCTCCAGTTCCTGGGGAACCTCTTCATCGAGCGGAGGGAGCCAACCCTCCAACACCTGAAAAAGCTGAGAACCACCACGAGTAAACACCAAATGCAGCGACGGAGAACTAAGAAACGGACATAGCGACTGGGAAGAAAGCTTACTGTGGGGGCTTCATTCTTCACAGGAGTGTACGGGGCGAGCTCGACCGCCACAGTGGTGAACTCCGCATCAGTGATCTTTTTTAGGGCGGCCTTGTAGTCCTCGGCCTCCCATGATTCCTTGCTGGTTCGGGAGGGGTCGTGCTTCCCGCTGTATTCATACATCCAATGCGGCCGAGCCGCCAGCGGAACCAGATGCCGCCCGAGCCAGCAGTTGTAGAGGTTGATCTGAATCAACCCCTGGTCCTTCAGCTTCTGGATCTGGTCCATCATTTCCGCGATGGCCATCCGCTGGTCTTCGGGAAGCTTCTTCGGCGCCAACCGGCGAGGCTCGCTCCTCTCGGCGACGAACTCGGGAAGTGCCACCTCGCCGGAGGGAGTGGATTCTTTTACGTAGAACCAGCTCTTCTTCCACTCGCTAGCGGCCTTCTTCGGCAGGAGGAGCTTGACGAAATTGGCCTTCGGCTTCAATTGGAATGTGATGCCACCTGCGGCCAACATCAAGCCACCGGACGCCTCGCGCCCGATGCGGCCGTGGAAGAGCTCCAACCACAGCGGGAAGAACGGCCTGCAGCCGAGGTAGCATTCGCAAAAGGCGATGAAGATCGCCAGCTGCTCGATGCTGTGTGGACCGAGATCCGATGGCTTGATCGCGTAATACGTGCAGAAGCGGCGGAAGAAGAGTGAAGTGGGGAATCCCAGAACCCTCTCAAGATGGCTGGGGAAGCAGATGAATTCGCCGGGTCGCGGCTTTGGCTCGGTCTCGGAGGAGGGGGAGCCCGCCAGTTCCCCTTGTGGAGGACTCCAGCATCCTCAAAGGACTTGAGCTGGGCTGTGGTGCACTTGGACTTTCCCCATGAGCCTTTGGGAGGCGCCATCGAGTTGGACGTGGAATCGCATGGTGCGGAAAGGATGAATCAGAAGGTTGAAGGCAGGGAGATTGGAAACAAGAAGAACGAATATGGGAGGATGAAGAATGCGTAGAAGATTTGCAGAACTGAATCATCACTCCCCTTATATGGGAACGCCACCCGCCAAAATCGGGATAGCCGTTACTCACGGTAATTGCGCCGAAGTTACCGTTGGAAATTCCAACCGATAGTTTGACCAGAGTTGACGGTCCAACTCCTCCATTCCACCCGCTACCCGCTAGTCTTTCCCACTCGCAGAAGCGGTGACTTGGCGGTAGTAACGTTCATTGGGATGGCGAATGGAAACATGGGGAAATTCTCTTTGGTTTTGATGGAGTTCATCGCCGACTCGACTGGACGCCCAAATTGGGCTCGCCTACTCCGAACACCAAAGGGACGCATGCGCCTATATCAACGATGGCCTCGGGGACTACTAATGGGGATATGCCAAAGGGGGTATGCCCAGCAGGACATACCGATTGGGCCGAAGGGCCTGTGAGTGCGCCTGGAGGACGGCGACTGGACTACGACGGAAGGAGAGGCCCGGCGACTGGCGACTGAAGGCCCAGGAACGTGACAGAAGCCCAGTCGGATTAGGTCAAAGCCTCCGAATCCTTATCTTGTTCGGTGGTAGCTTGTAAACCCTAGCGAGGTGCCTCATATATAAACCTCCCTAGGGTATCCTAGAGACTTACGTTCCATCATACACCCCTTCAAGCGACTCGCTGCTTAGACGCCGAGATCGCCACCCTTGTAACTCGCTCTCCAATAATCTAATCTAGCAGGAGTAGGTCTTTACCCTCCGGGGGGCCGAACCTGGGTAAACCCATGTGCATCCGCCCCCATCTCGCACCGCAGATGGACGCCAACTCTTCCTCACGAAACAATCAATCGCTGCCAGTGGCAGCGATTGCCGTGGCCATTTCCATGCACCAACCGAGATCACACCAAAGCCACGGGTTACAAACGATTATTAAGTGTAAAACACAGACCAAAGCTTTAAGTGGTGATGTTTTTGTTGATCCCAAATGGGGCGCTAAGTGAAGACCATACTACCTTTTCTATCACTGAGGTTCCTATGAGATCACGCTAGCCAAGTATCCCACCTCAAGCCTTTATCAATCTATGGGACCTTGGGTACCTACAAGTACACAGATCGAGACAAGAGACGAAGAAACAAAAGATACAAATCACAATTCCAAACAAAATACAATTCTCCCATGATCTAGATGCACATAATCACTACGAGGTTTCTCCCCAACCCGCAACCCGTGAGGACTACTCACTCATAACAAATAGACCGAAGATAGAAAACAACATACAAATATTTAGATTAAAATCCAATATTCTTACAATAGTCGCCAAATCACAAGGAGATCTAAATTACAAAGTAATGGCTATGTCTAGTGGATGGATGGATGGGGGAAGTGATGAACAATGGATGAACAATGGTGTGGATCTCCTTTGGTGGTGTTGTGATGCAATCTGAGAAATGGTGGCTCTCTGGCCGGCGGCTAGAGCCTCAAAATATATAGTTGTCTTCATGAAAGTTGTAGGGTTTGACAAGACGAAGCCATCGCCACCTGGTACAGGCGGGCGGTACGGGTGGACCGTGCCTGTACCAGTGGTTGTTAAGCGTTCTGGTGCCTTGATACAGCATCCCAATTACTTGGCCGTGTGTACTTCCTCAAAATCCTTCATTATGACTCCTTATTTCACATTAAAAGCCGTGATTTCCTATACAACATAAATCAAAGAGAGGATTTGCATATCTTTGCAATTATTAGTCATTAGTGGCAAGAGTTTAGAGTTTCTTTGGCAATTGCTTGACCAAAAACAACGTTTAAACAAAGTGGAAGATGACAAAAATCGGAGCCATTAGAGCTCAATCCTTTGCATACTTTGCATCTTCCTATTTTACTTCTTCTTGGTGCTTCTCCATGTGAGGTTCTTGATCTTGTTGCTAGCTCTTCAACAAGCCCAAGTTCATCGAAAACGGAATTTGTATGCATCTTCTATTGCATTTTCGAGTTTGGAGGTTTGACCGGTTCTTCTCATAGGGGGGACTTCATATCTTTCTTCATTTGGTTCTATCCTCCTTTGTTGGACTATTATGTTTATTTGCACTATATTATAGAGCTTTTTGTCCTCGTCAAAACAAGCCCAAGAACATCAAAATTAGAGTCCGAATGCAAAAATTATTGTGTTTTTCGTGAAGTCTGTTTCATCCCAGTTGTGGATCCGGTCCAACCGGTTCCCACACCGGACGGTCCGGTGCGAGCGCCGGTAGACCAGATCTTAGACCGGATTTTCTAGTTTTTGCGACCGAGTCTATTCCGAGTTGGTAAACAGAGCCGTTCCGATTTGTAGGCCGGTCCACCGGCCTAGGGACCGAGTTTCCTGGTCCCGGGGCCGGTCCAACCAACTTTTAAATCAGGTTTTCGCAGGAATCCTCCCAACGGCCATATTTTCTTTCCCCTATATAAGGGGGTTCTTTTCCTATTGTTTTGGGGTGTTTTTGACCACGAAATTGACCCCCATTGTTAAACCTCTTGAGCTTGCTTCCTCTCCCTTCCCTCCTATTATTCTTGCATCTTTTTGAGGGCTTTGGAAGAGGAGATCTAGATCTACAATCCCCACTAATCAATTCCTCCTCTAAGTGAGGGGAACCTTTGGATCTAGATCTTGAAGTCATTGGTTGACTTCCATCATTGTTCTTCCTCTCTAGTTCCTCCCTAGCACTTATTGCTTTGGTGGGATTTGAGAGTGGAGGATTTGAGCACCTTTGGTGTTCTTGCTTTGCATTCTTGCATAAGTGTTGGGCTCTCCATTACGATTTGTTCGAGTGAGAGACCGTGAGGTTGTTACTCTTGGAGGGTGACCTCATAGTTGGCTTGGCGGTTTGTTCCGTGGTGTCCTCTTCGTGGAAGATTGTGAAGAGACCCGGGCTTGTCCTTCATGGAGCTTGTGAAGTGGTTGTGGAGCTTGCCATCTCCGAAGTGAAGGAAAAGCTAGCCATAAGGAAAGGGCATGTTCCTTCGTGGGATAGACTCGGAGAAGAAGGCGAGCCTTCGTGGTGTTGGGAAATCCTTCGTGGAATCCCACATCTCTCCAACTTGACGTACCTTCTTGTAAGGGAACACAGAATACATCTTCGTCTCCGCGTGCCTCGGCTCTATACCCGAGCTTACTTTACTTGTGATATCCATTGAGCTTGAAGTACTTATATCTTGCTTATCACTTGTGGTATATTTATCTTGTGCTATCTTGCTTAGCTTAACTTGTTGTTGGTACACTTAGTTGAGCCTAGTGTATTTAGGTTTTGTGCTTGCAAAATAAACGTTAGTTTAATTCCGCATTCTATCAAGCCAAAACCGTGATAGTTTTGAAATTGTCTATTCCCCCTCCAGGCGACATCTCTATCCTTTTAGATAGCATTGGTGACAAGGTCGTTACTTGGGAGCTCCATCACACACAGCTTCTAGGAATCAGGAGCAAACGTACCACCCATCTTCCTGTGGAGCACCAAGACAAATAAGAATCAACACACCCTCCTCCTTTACATCACCACCGCGACGACTTGGAAGAGGATACAGCCGCTAGTCAGGAACCAGGGCTCCGACGTAACACCCCCCTCCACAGGAGGGCAAGACCACCCGAGCGAGGAAGAGGGTGCCACACTATTTCTCCGCTTCCCCTCGCCGCCCTGGCCCGGCCAGGAGCAGATGCATCGCACCACACATCGGACGATGGCCGCCCTTCCCTCTCCTCCACGACCAGCCAGGAAAATGCGCATCACACTCTATTCTCGCATCAATAGGTCGCCCGCGACACCAACTTTATTCCTTGAAGCGGAGGCTCCTCCCTCCATGCTCAGCTACGACCAGAGGAGCAACAACATGAAGCAAATGAGCCCTAGAGCTCCAAAGATCTGGTCATCGAGATCTGGACCTCCGCTCTACCTAATAGGCAACCTGCCCACTATCAGACTACCTCTACAAAACCTAGCCCTAAAACGTACGCCGATGCCTCTCCTTCCCGGGCTAGGGATCGACCTAGAACTTCTGAGGGGACTCTCAACGAGGTGGAGAGAGGGAGAGGGAAAGAACGCAGAGTGTAGAACTTGACTGCTTTGGCTAGAGGACCCCGCTTAGATTCATGGGACCATAAAGATTAAGAGCATTTCTAGCAGACCCCTTAAAACATTTTTGTCCTTTAAAACATAAAGGCTAACAAAAATTCTATTTTAAAGGGGGGAAACAATATACCACAATAGGAGTCGTTGGCTTCAGCCCGCATGAATCGAGAGGCAAACGTTCTCCTCCCCTCCCTTGAGAGTCGGCCACGTGGCCTCGGCACCTCCCTCCTTCTTCTCCGGCAGCCTCGCCGGCCGGAGGGTAAGGGGGATGGTGGCCAGGCGTTGTACAACAGTAGTAGTAGGAGTCTTGGCCTTGTGCCGGTAGTGGGCCTTCTGCCCATAGATATGAGCGGAAGTCGGGATCCCTCGGGTTGGATCTCGGCCCTATGGTTCTTTTTCCTCTTGATCCTGCTTCTCTGGTCGGAGTTGGAGTCGAAGGAGAGAACAACCGCTTGTTCGAATAAAGCCAGATGCGGGCACCATCTCCTGTGGTAGAGCGGAATCGCGAGCGGACACCCTCTGGCCGGCCATGGTGACGAGGGGAGGGCGTAGGCCACTGCGGTTCATCCTGAAACGGAGCTCTGTGGGGAGTTCCTTAGATCTTTAGGGCTATAGGTGAGTTTCTTCCTCCGGCCGGCTGTGGAGGTGAGGAGAGGAGGAGAGGCATCTTTGCTTTCTGCAGATCTGGAGCTCCGGGCTTGGGGGCGCTGGTGCTGCGTCCAGTTGGAGCAAGTACTCGACGGCTACTCTGTCGTCGCCATCTGAAGCTGTTAGGCAGCTGCTCCAGTCTTTGGGGAGTTCTTCTCCGGCATCCCTTCGACGGCAGGTCGCTGTCCTCATGCTGGAATCCATGGTTATAGGGCAGCCGCTCCCTCCTTTGGCGTCGGCGATGCTCAGCTCGGGCCGACGTCTTGGAATCTTCTTCAACCTCTAGGCCAAGTTGTCGTTTCGGAGGCTTGATGTTGTCGTCATAGTTGGCTCCCTCCTCATTGTCCCAAGTGGTTTCCTCCCCGACGATCCTGAGGGTGACTACAACGATGCTCTGCATGGAGTAGGAGCTTCGGTCCTCGATTGTGTTTCTTCGACTCTTTCTGAGGACTGCTATGCTAATTGTAGGGAACTGTTTGTATTTTTATTTTTCTTCAAGTCTCCTTTTGTAATTTGTATGCCACCACTATTGAATGAATGAAAGCACTAGCTCCTCCTGGACCGTCCCCGTTCAAAAAACAAGAAGGGGGGTGGGGGTGGGTGGGTGAAACAGACAGTGTTGGATACATACCGAAAACCACACCAGCGGTCCTAAATCTTTCCTAGGACCTTCACTTTGATCCTTATTCTTTAAAATTGCACGTCTAGGTCCTAATTGTTTCATAAGTGTGTCACAAGAGGTCCTAGACGTGCAATTTTAAAGAATAAGGATCAAAGTGAAGGTCCTAGGAAAGATTTAGGACCGCTGGTGTGGTTTTCGGTATGTATCCAACACTGTCTGTTTCACCCACCCACCCCCACCCCCTTCTTGTTTTTTGAACGGGGACGGTCCAGGAGGAGCTAGTGCTTTCATTCATTCAATAGTGGTGGCATACAAATTACAAAAGGAGACTTGAAGACAAATCCCAAAACAACTCAGGTTGGGGAGTCAAACTCGCAACCTCACCTACTCCCGTCGTCCACTCGACCAACAGACCACCAAATCATTTGTGATATACTCTAGATTCGGCCTCTAGTTAACAATTAATTGACGGGCCACCGGAAATAAACAACGGGCCAACGTGCTTCACGTGCCATGGGCCGGCCCGTCTGGCCTCCGTGCCGTGCCTGGGCTGCGGGGCGAGGCAGCACGGCCCGGCACGCGAGCTAGACGGGCCGAAACGTGTCGGGCCGGGCCAGACACGTGAAGGCCGTGCCGGGCCGGCCCGTCGGCCAGGACTGGCCCGCTTTTTTCTTTTTTTGCTGAAGATTTTCCCGTTATCTTCCTCCCGAACAGAGGCACCATCTGGCCCCGTGCGCCGCCCGCCCCGCCACAGCCCACGCCGCCTGGCCACCACCCGCCCGGACCGCGCGCCGCCCTGCTTCTGCCCCACGAATCCCCTGCTTCTGCCCCCCGCGACGCCCCTTCTGCTGCCCCGCGCGTCTCCGACGAAGAGGGAGGGGCTCGAGCTCCGGCGAGGCCGCCCCATCCCAGTCCTTGGCTGCCTCCTCCGCGCACGGGCCAGGCTCAAATTCGGAGGAACAGGTCGGTATCGAGGCGAATCGCCGGAAATTGGCAGAGAATTTGTCGCAACGGGAACTTTGTGGCCGTAGTTCGCCGGATTCCGGCAAGTACGGTACGCGTACGACGCCGGACCCCGCTAGACCTCGCCGGCTTGTGAGACGATAGGGCACCCTGCCCAACGCCTTGCTTCCCCAGCAGCCGCCGGTCCTCGTGGGCGGTTTGGGACCACTCATTAGCCCTTCCGGCAGCTAGGGACGACGCGAGGAACCCTGCCGCTGTGTAGCTGCCCAGAGACGCGCGCGCGCCGCCACCTCGCGTTCGTTTTCGCCGCTGTCTCGCCGCCTACTGCTGGGCGCTACCGCGGCTCCGTCCCCGGCCGGCAGGGACTGTCCACCGGACCCCGCCCCAGCTCTCCACAACGCCGTAATACCGGACTGCTGCTTGCCTGCTCCCTGACTCGACGACTCAGGGACTGCGGTGACTCCCTCCCCCCGATGCTCGCCGAAATATACCGAGGGCTAAGGTAAATATGCAATTCCTCTCTGGTGGGTTCTATTTTCCGTTTTACAACCGTACTGTTTTCTCCTTTTGTATAGTTTCTTGAAGACTTGAATTGAACTTTAGGTTTATTTCGTAGATGAAGAGATTTTATACACCGGTGACAATACCCAACCACAGCAACTCCACTATCAATTGAAACCTTCGTTTTATTTTGTAGATGGGCCTTGATTTTGTATCCCCATACTATTATGTATAGTAGTTTTTGTCATGTTTTATCTACTTCGTTAGATCGTTAGCAATTGAGGTTATATTATGAATCCATCTGTGCAATTGAACCAAAATTTGTACTAACATGAGGTTTTTTCTGGGGTAGTTATTAGTGCTTAGGTTTTGGCCTGGGGCTTGCTCCAATCCTGGTTCCAACAGTGCTGGCGAGTGGCGCCAGAGGAGATTCTACTGTATTGCGTGGGGTAGAAGGGAGATCCATCTTTCCTGATTTGCTTTGCTGGTACCGAAGCTGTAGCACAGCTTGGTTGATTGTCCCGGAGTGAGTGTTGTTTCGCTGCGTGTAATCAAATCCAGTTTTCCCTTTCTGAGGTGCCTCCCGTCCATTTGGTTAATTGTGGGTTTCGTTGTTCTTATAGCAGTCGTTTGCCAAAAAAAAAAGAATTAAGGCTGACACAGCACTGGAGAACCTCAATTGAGTAGTCCTGTGCCAACCTGGTAAAATGGAATATGCCCTAAATCTTGGAAATTTAGAGCTAGGAAAATTGACTACTGTATGCGTTGTGATTATGGGTAGGCACCCTATGTGGTCTTAAGTATTGTGAATCATGTGGGGACGGCAGCTTGGATAACTGTACTGGTTAACTCACACAGCCCATATATAACACTTGGGCTTTAGAGTTCATCTTCCAAAAGGCATGCTTTAACTCAGTATAATAAATCAAAACTTAGCTGTACTCTACTACTTTTGTACGACAGTATCTTGTTCTTATGGTCGTGAATGATTGAAGCTTGCTTTGAAGGAAGAAAAGAGGGTGCTTATTTACATTTGTGGCATCTTCAAATATGTTGTATCACATGGTTGACTTTATCTCTAACTAGAATTTTGCTTGATATGTGGACCAACCTGTTGCCTTTTGTGGCGAATTATGCAGAAATGGAAGGTACTAGCACCCCCATTGAGATTGACACAGATGCAATCTGTCTGGAGAATGTTGGAGGCGATGAGCAGGAAGCTCAGGTGAATGGAGATGTGCCAATCATCTATGATGCTGAAAATGGGGGGCAAGTAGCTTTTGATAGCCAAGAACATGGAAAGGAGGAACATTCTGTGAGAAATGAAGAAGACCATGAAAATAATTCTGCTATTCCAAGCCGTGAGGAGTATACTGAAGAATTGCGCACTAAAGTTGCTTATAGTGAGGAACAAGCTTACAGGCTTTACTGTGACTATGGGCACAGTATGGGTTTTAGTGTGCGGAAGGGAAAGCAGTACTACTTTACAGGGACCAAAGTTATTCGTACAAAAGACTATTACTGCTCAAAGGAAGGTTTAAAGGATGATGAACAGCTTACCGAGGCGAACTTTAATAAGCCAGAGACCAGAACTAATTGCAAAGCGATGGTCCGTTTTAGAGTTGATTCTGAAGGTCAGTGGCGAGTTATTCAGATAATTCCTGAACATAATCATGAGTTGGTTCCGCCTGAAGAGATACACTTACTGAGATCAGTGAGGACCCTTTCAGTTCCAAAACCTGGTGCACTGAATGCAATGGTGAATGCTGAAATCCAAGCAATGCATGACAATTTGCGTGTGAATGATGATGGTACGGAATGCCACAGTCAGCTCAGTATCCAAAGTTACACATTGCTTGAACCAGAGGACGCTGAGGCACTTGTAGGTTATTTGAAGCGTAGAACAATTGAACAAGGTATGTTCTATTGGGATGTGCAAGTAGACCAAGAAGGCCAAATGACTAATTTTTTTTGGAGGGACGGTAAAAGCCGTGTTGACTATGACTGTTTTGGGGATGTTGTGGTATTTGACACAGCATATCGTATCAACAAGTACAATATGATATGTGCCCCATTTGTTGGTGTTAACCACCACATGCAAAATGTTATTTTTGGCTGTGCGTTTATGTTAGATGAGTCGTCGACGTCCTATGAGTGGTTACTTAAATCATTCTTGGAGTCAATGGGCGGTTGTCCACCTAAAACAATCTTTACTGATCAAAATGACACTATCTCAAAGGCAATTGAAGTCGTTCTCCCGGAGACACGCCATTGTCTTTGTCAATGGCATATTGAAAAGAACCTACAGTCCCATTTGGGTACTCTAAATGCTTCTGGAACGTTTCATAGCATGTTCATGAAGTGCATGAAAGACTGTGAGTCAGAAGCAGAGTTTGAGGAAACATGGGCAATAATGCTTCATGAGTATAATTTGGAGGATCACCAGTGGCTCACAGATCTTTTTGCGCAGAGGCATAAATGGTGCACAGCTCTTCACAAGGATGCATTTGATGGTGGTATTAAATCACTGGATAGGAATTTGAGTTCACACAATGTGCTGAGCAGCATTGATGTTGAATCAACTTCACCCACTAATTTTGTTCTTGAGTTTGATAAACTGGTTGGGAGTTGGCGTACAAATGAGTCTGTAGAGGATATTCAATGCAACCAGATTTCCTCAGAGTGTACAGTTAAGCATAACAGTATTTTGCAACAAGCTGCCGAAGTTTACACACATAAAGTCTACAAGTCTCTTGAAACGGAGTTTATAGACGGATGCAGTGGGACTTCATATCAGGAAATGCAATGCAGTGAAACACTGTATAGGTTTGAGTTTATTCTGCAAAGTGGCCCAAAAGTTTGGTTAGTTTTTCTTGACACCTCTACCATGGAATTGAACTGTAGTTGCAAAAGATTTGAGACGATGGGCATACTCTGTTCACATGCACTGAATGCACTTGGTCTCAAGAATCTTGATAAAATTCCTGAAAGATATGTTTTAAAGAGGTGGACAAAATATGCTAGGAAAGAAACTTATGTATTTCCTAGTGATGAGTTCCCAGAACAAGATTGCGCAGAGGCTGCACATGCATATCGTAATAGAGCTATGCGGTTTGTTTATGATCTGTTGATCAAGAGCAAATGTTATCAGGATACAAGAAAACTTATTCTCGATGTGCTTGAAAATGGAGAAAAATCATTAGAGAGTGTATGTGAACTGAAAAGGATGCATATACATCCATCAGGAAAGGACAAAGATGGAAGTAAGGCTGAGAAGAGAAAGAAAAAATCATCTAAGCAGGATAAAAATTCAAGTAATTCCTCTTTTACTTTGCATTTGTTGTTGTATGTTCAGTAGTACTGTCTTAAATAAATCACTAAGTTGTTTTGTAGGAAATGTTAAACAAGCGGTTTTGCCTCAGCCAGCTGAGTCAGTTTTTGTTGAGCAGCCAAATCAAAATCAATATTTTGCAACAGAAGATATTGCAACAAACTCATCTATTGATAGACCTTTCTTCTACCAGGTAGAAGTCCTATCATTTAATCTTGTGCTTTATTCTTGAGTATTATCTATTTTGATATGTGATGATAAATTTGTGCACCTTATATCCATTCTAGGAATATTCGACCGCTGGTGTTTCAACGAGTCAGATTCAGGGGGGTGCAGATATGCATTCCGTGCCTCAGTGCCCACCAGCACCACAGGTATGTTGATGAACTTTCTACTCTAGAATGTACTCCCTCCGTTTCAAAATATAAGATGTTTTAGCTTCGTGAAAGGAGTGTATCTAGACCACTTTTCGTGCGTAGGTTCATCCTAGTAGTCCTTATCTTAATTGAGGGTAACATGTGTTAAGAGGTAGATACAATTAGGAAGCTGCCTAACATGCCTATTGGGATGCAAATAATTAAACTGCATGCTGGTCCATCAACTTGCAATCATTGTTCAAGCAAGTCCTTCATTCAAAAGCTAGTAGGTCCTCAAACTTTTATAAGTAGTTTAATCATGTCCAAAACCGGTTTCGAGTTTCGACAGGGTGGCCTCACTCTCTGGGACAGCGACACTCGAGGCATCAGGACAGCATAGGCATGCCCTTTGGGAGCTTGAAAGAAAGTAGTTGATGCAGCACCCATGTATTCTCTTTACCTGATAGCTGGTATGTGATGCTATTAATTGGTGTCTATGCAACCCGACTTCGGGTATGCAGTAAAGTTGGGGACAACGGTGGTTGGCAGAAGAACCTTTTCGTGATCCTTCATGCTCTCGCAATACTACTGCGTGTCCATGTCCATGGTTGGACGAGTGACCAAGGAGTTGCATGACAGAAAGAGTACGGTCGGTGCTCCCCTGCAGAAAATGAAAGCACCGCTCGAGCTTGGGAGTGGCCACAGCACCTCGTGCCTATCAAGCTTATGTGTGGTCATGGCAGCTTGTTCAGAATTCAGCATTTGATAGGGGAGTGACATGTCAATCTGGTGAAACCACTTCGGCATCTGATTAAACCATTTAATCTGAGGACTTAAAAACTACTTTTGAGTTTAGGGGCCTACTAAATAAAGTATCCAAGTTTAAAGACCCATGGTGCAATTTAATCAACACAAATTAACTTGTTCAACATGTGGTTATACCTCTCTTGGAAGAATGTGTGCTTATTAGCTTAACCAAATCCCTCCAACCTGAAAGCAGGAACGCAGCTGCACACATGCAATGGTCACGGAGGTGATTATAGATTAATGTTGCATTGACGTGTATCCAAAATCCGCCAGATTAGCTGGCATGGACAGATTTCCTCTGTAGTGAAATGTGTAAACTTCCAAAACATATCCCATATCTTCATGGTTATGGGCGATGAAGCTTTTGGGAAAACAAATTTTTGGTGTACTATGATGGCTATTAGCCTATTATTGATGCCGCTTTAGGTTACAAGCATTTTGTTAATAGAGGTCCTTGCTTTTTTCAAAGATGACATCTTACTCTTTCCTCACATCTAAATGGAGAACTTACTTTTGAGTGCACAGCCTGTATAGCTTGTCCTCACATGAAATTATAACATTAGATTGCAGATACTATTCCGTGATTTATGTACTGATGTCGCAAAGCTATTCATGAAATGATTTAGTATTAGTCACTAGTATATTGGGCTGCCAGTAGACAACGTATATTCACTCGGTAGTGTTTTTGTATTTCTGATGGCTAGCTCCCATGTACCACTCCCCAGGGTCCAGTCTTTAGCCATGTTGCATTTAAGTATCATCACGCAGATTGAAGAGAAGACGGATGAAAAGGACAGAAATCAGAGTAACGTACACATAAAAAGTAAAATGGAGAGGTTGATATAACTTAAGCTTTAGAAGAACACAAATGAAGAGAAATCATGGAGGCTGCCATAATTCCCTCTTCCCGGTGTCGTCCTGAAAAATTTACTGCACGTGTAGCAACTGTTATTTTTATGTTAGCAATTTAGTTGCTGCTACAAAAGTGCAATGGGATTTAAATCTCGTCGGTATACTGAGAAGTCATACTGCTTTTACCATGTGTCTTGGATATATCCATCCATGTTTCATGTGTGCCCCTCTCCATTTGTATGCTGTTCAGTCTATCTCATTCATAAACCGTGACAGGATCTTTCAGCATACGGCGCAGTCCATCCTCCATCGACATTTGGTGGCGGAAGTAATTTCTGAAGAATGCAGTACCATTGACGTGTGAACATCACAAGCTAATATTCTTTAACTGATGATTGTGCATGGTGTACTGACACCTAGCTGTAGGCCCCCTTTTTTTATGAAGTTCCTAATTGGTGTACCAGATGGGGGTTATTCAACTGTAAGGAGTGGAATTACTGTGCAGTATAAGGTTAGACTAGTTATACGGTGTTGTTTCTGTACCTGCAGGTAAAATAGCTATTCCTAGAACGAGAAAAAACCATGGAATTTGTTAACTTTGCAAATTGTAAGGATTTAATGGAAAATTCCTAGTCATCTCTAATGCAACCACTTTGTTCTAGTTTGCCTGCGTGGCGTTTTCGGCTTTGGCGACAAGGGCTTCTCCCCTGCCGGCAGGTGCCGGCCCCCCGGGGGCAGGGCTCCCTGGCCTCCGATCGTCTTCGTCCACAACGGGAAAATTGGGCAACAAGTTCTCGCCGCTGAGCTGGGAGCTCTCCGATGAGGAAAGTGCAGAGGAAGGCCTTCTCTTGTCTGGATCTGGTCCGTCGCCGATCCTGCTTGTGGGCTTCGTGGAGGCTACGCTCGTCGCTGCGATGGGAGGAAGTAGGGTAGGCTCGTGCTTTCAGTTGCCCCCCCGGGGGCCCATCACGCGAGATCCTTAGGCGCCCTTTGTCGGAGTTCGGCGCGATGGCATCGGATCTGGAGTTCCCGCTATTGCTGATCCAACGAGGTGGGTAGCTTTCGCAGCTTGGGAGTATGGAGCTCAGCGTTCCGTGTGGGCAATTTGATGGTCGTGGTGCCCAGGTCGGTGGTGCAGCCGCCGTCTCCACCGCCTCGCGTTGCTAGGGTTGGAGGCGCCCGAGGGGGAGATGGTTGCGTTGACGGTTGGGCTAGCGGAGCGGGGCTAGGAGTTGGGCCCTCAGCCCACCCCGGGCTGTTCGACTGACGTGGGCTTGGTGGGCTAGTCTGCGTCGGTCGGTTTGGTGGCCCAGTGCTAGGAGGGTAGGCCCGGTCCTCTCGAATCCGTGTCGAGGCAACCACTAGATAAGTGGTTATCGGTGTGTGCGGGAACCCTAGATCTCTCTTTAGGTTTTCCCGTACCCCCTCGTGACATCTGCTGCAACCGCTCCATCACCAAGCTCTTATGTCATGTACTTGTCCCTTCTGCCGCCGAGCTCTCCTCGGCATCCATGGACCGGCGCTGCTACTTCTCTGACTTGTGGGGAAAGCACTCGTACGAGGAGATCTCGGGGGGCGGCAAACACTCCAGGCGCTTCGAGGAAGGGAGGTAGAGATCTGGACAAGGGCGCTACAATAGTGAAGATCTGCGGCACAAGTTGGCATACAAGCAAGAAGAGCATCGTCAGCAGCAGAGGGAGCGTGGGGATGCCCCTAACTGCCGTCGTGAAGATGATCGCCGCCATGACGAGCGGTCGAGCTTGCAGAGCCAGGGCAACTGTGGTAGGGACCATGGGCGCCCTCCGCTGCGGAGGAAAGGCAAGGTGACCAATAAAACTCCACGGCAAGCCGGGCCGGCCCAGGAGGTGGCCCCTATGGCGCTTGTGGCGGTGGGAGAGGTAGATGAAGACGCATCCAACATCACCTGCTACAACTGCGGCCAGCTTGGCCATGTTCAGGCTGATTGCACCTTGGAGGCATTTTGCGTCAAGTGCAAGAGATCGAGAAATCTCTCGGTGATGTGCATAAGCGGGTCCCAAGCCCTGGAAGCGTCTTGGGTGGGATTCGGGCAAAAAGGCAAGGGCTTTTTCTGCTTTGAAATACCAGAAGAAGAATTGGAAAAGAGACTTTCAACTTGGCGCTGATCTATGTCAAAGGTGGTGACCTCTCTGTGGAACAAGTGGAAGATGAATTTAAGGATCTAGTTGATGAGAACTGGGACTGGCAGGTCTGGAGGCTTTCTCAAGTGGACTTTGCCATTGTCTTCCCTTCTAAGGAAAGCCTGAGAATGTCCATCCATGGTGGTGGGCCTCGCTTGCCGAAGTGCCGCCTGCACGTGCTGGTCTAGGACATGGCGGTCAATCAGCAAGCATCAGAAATTTTGGTAGGGAAGTGGGTTTGATATGGGGTGGCCCGATCTTCTCAGCAAGCTCTTGGCGATGGTGATGGTGGATGATAGATAACTAGTGCGTAGCTATGATCTCTCCTGCTCGATCCCTGATGCCAATGCAACAGCTCTCGAACCTTGTAGGATATTCACAACACCACACTCTTGCGCACGCAGCCGTGACCACGAACGGTAGTATGCAATCTACTAATTCCCAATGGAACAATAGATCACACTCAATTATAGTTGGCAGATTCGAACACAGGGTAATTCCAGAGGTTCTATGAAAGAAACAACTCCAAAATATTTTAACGTGGTCTAAAAACCTAACTTGTGACGGCTACGGAGGTTTATAAGAGGGCTGGGGCGTCCTCCCCTCTAAACGGGCCTAAAAACAGCCATAACTTGGCCCAAACTGACTCGGTTCGACTCAAACTGATACATACCGACCCATATATGGGTTCGGCCTTATTGACACGCAGTCCAAATGTCGTGGAACACCTCAAACATGTAATTCTTGGTGCGCCATCTCTCTCTCTTGCTCATACGTGATTTCCTCATTGCATCCTAGTGCGCCTGCCTCCCGCTCCTCCCTCGCGCACTTGTTGATATTGGAAATCAGCGCTTGTCCTTCTTGCTGCAACTCTCCTCCTCCTCGCGCAACACTTGTGTTATCAATAAACCTGATCATACAAAGATGCATAGACTTAGATAGTATAAAGTTCTCATTAAGTAAAACATCAGGTTCAATTAAGAATGAATTCACCTGATAGTCATTATTGATTTGACTCAGTATTTCCTTCCAGTTCAGGCAGTCAGAATCATCATAATCCCTGTAGATATCCTCATCATCCTCCCTTTCTTCATGAAAAGCCGTCCTCGGCTTTAGGTAAGCTGAAAGTGGGAGAAACAAAAAAAACAACGTGTACGCAAAGTATATGTATATATAACATGTTGTATTATTGTTGTTCACATGAAAAGTATGTCCAGTATACATCAAGCAACTTAAATTGCAGGTATAAGTGAAGTACAAAGAATCATGATCATGGTAAAAAACAACTAAATAGATAGTCATGTTCTTCAATATTAAATTCAGTTTTCTCAAAGAAGATCTATGATCAAATTTGTGAACAAGATCAAACCAATTTAATATGTCTGAAAACCAAATTGAATCATGCCATGCTTCAACTGCGCTACTCTGATTATTATGAACATGATCATGTTGTCCAGTATGTAAAATGCAACTCAATTTGCAAATATAAGTGAAGTATAAAGCATTAGCACAACTAGACAACGAATTTTGGGATAAACACAATGAATATGAAAACTGGGGTTCTATTCTAGCAAGATTACAACGATCCAACATAGGTAAAATTACTTGTGTTGGCTGCATTATATCAACTAGACCTGACTTTAGTTTCATATTATCACAAATTTTAGCATATATCTCACAACACAAAATCGTCGACACACAACATGTATGGCTGAAAACAGCATGTTTCAGTTCAGCGATTCGATCACAAGTAATGCATATGTGATCCACAAGAAAATTTTCATGCATGCTATATTCACCAATCAGATTGAAAGTGAAACAAGGAGAATATGTGCTAGAATTCAGAAATGAAATTTCAGAAATCTTATCCATAGCACAACTCATACTCATAGGTTCATTTGGCATGATGGAATACACAATATCAGCAGGTGGTATTCGAGCAAGTATTTCCTTATGTGTTATCAGTACCACATGATCAAAATTTGAATTTGGTAAACTATCACATGGTGCTGAAACAGTAGTGCAAGGCAAATCACAAGGAGGCTTCAGTAAAGGAATAGACTCACAATATGTCGCACATGTTGGCTAAAACTCCAAATCAGTACCAATGTCATTAACAAACTTCTCAGCTGTAGTAGGTACTACGACATCCTCCTCAAGTAACAATACCAGATTGTGTGATGCAGGTTGTAAAATAGGCGGCTCCCTTTCTTCAAAAGCAACCTGCATAACACAAGAAACAATACCAGGAGTAGAGATGATTACATTAGGAGAAATATCCTCACATGTATTATCATCTACTGCACTGATGTTTTCTTTTTCTCTCATACTCTTAGAATGGATGCTCTCAACCTCACGTTTAGTGGAATCACACAGCTCACTTTTGATAACACTCTCACTCAGCTTGGCTATGTGGCTCTCATTCTCACATGGGTTGTAATGCACACCGTGTTCAAGATGACAAATAATAGAATTGTCACCATTCATCATGACCTTGTACTTAGCAGACAAACTGAACTCTTTTGTCCTCTCCTTGCGAAGAAGATGATACTCATGAAATTTGTCGGCTGAAATCCTGAGCATAACACGCCTCTTCATGTTCCATTTGAAAGAAATCCTTCCAACAACAGGACATATTTGAGCGTCAAACCCTCTGCTCCAAGGTTCTCCCAATAGTATGTGACAAGAATCAAGTGGTATAGGAGATACATCACAGCGCACAATCTCAGTATGCTCTTTAAAAGTCATAGGAACATCAGCGGTGTGTGAAATCAGCAATGTGCCATATGATGAATGCAAGAGATATGGCACCGCACGGGCACATGTGGGTAGCTGCAACTTTTGTACAACTTCAACGCTGATCAAATTAATAGTAGAGTTACTATCAATGGTAATGGAAGCACATCGCTCACCAATCATCACACTATGGTGGAAAAGACCATCACCATCAAAAATACCGCGTTCTTCCTTCCAAAAAGTTCCACTACAACGCCAATTGTCGATGAATTTGTAACTATACGTCTCCACATTATTTGTAACATCACCTGCCTCCATTTTCTGCATCACATCAACACTACTAGAAGACATGATTAGTACGCTAGTGCACAAATCAAAATCAGTATGGTGGAAACTCTCACAACTCACTCACAACTAATAAGAAAGGAGATCTTACCGTTCCAAAGTGAATAGAGATGATCTACCAAACGAAATCAAAAACTGATACACTGATGTGATGAAGTGAATATCAAAGGTATAGAGAACGATCACAGGGCACACGGGGTATTTATGGTGGAGCTGTAGGTATGGTATCCTAACTACACCGCAAACAAGTCCTAGTGCTGATCGTATGACAAAGACCCACGGAAACACACACGGTGGAGATAAATGGGGCAATTGCAACTATGAAAATGAGCTCAAAAAGTAAGGTATGTCGGAGGAATGCTCGTGTTGCATTGCACAAGGAGAGACGCTAGCAATGTCTCAACGAAACGGGCACAAGATAGCTAACTGAGCAGCCCGTAGAGCACTAAGCACGCTAGTCTCGTAGGATAGTTATAGACACAAAGAAAGGCTTACTAAGGCTCACAAGGATAGGTACGCTATGTGGACTCAGTAAAAAAAATAAACAAAAAAAGAAAAAAATTTGACCTGAGAATTGGTCTCTGCCACGGCAGAAAAACGGCCTAAAATCCTGCCGCGGCAGGATGCCGGCAGTTTTTTTTCCTCTCGTACTAGCACAGACTAGTCTGTGGTAAGGCGACGGTTCGATTTTTTTTTTCGGAATTTTTTTTTGGGTCACGCTAGAGCACAGACTTGTCTGCGGTCAGGCGTGAGGCAGCGAGCCGATTTTTTTTTTGCTCGCCAAGTAGTACACAACTAGGACTCTTTACTTGGATCGGATCTGACTTGATGGTAGCGGAAAAAGATGGTGGAAAACAACTAGAACACTAGAAAAAAAATCTACGAAGAACAGATCTAGATCTAATCTAATAGAGGAACGCGATCAGCAACTATTGCTCGAATACGATGTAATCTAGGCTATGGCAACTCTTTTTTGTGGGCCTTTTTCTATATAGGATGAAAAACACTCTCTAATCTATGGATGATATGGGGTGGCCCGATCTTCTCAGCAAGCTCTTGGCGATGATGATGGTGGATGATAGATAACTAGTGCGTAGCTATGATCTCTCCCGCTCGATCCCTGATGCCAATGCAACAGCTCTCGAACCTTGTAGGATATTCACAACACCACACTCTTGCGCACGCAGCCGTGACCACGAACGGTAGTATGCAATCTACTAATTCCCAATGGAACAATAGATCACACTCAATTATAGTTGGCAGATTCGAACACAGGGTAATTCCAGAGGTTCTATGAAAGAAACAACTCCAAAATATTTTAACGTGGTCTAAAAACCTAACTTGTGACGGCTACGGAGGTTTATAAGAGGGCTAGGGTGTCCTCCCCTCTAAACGGGCCTAGAAACAGCCATAACTTGGTCCAAACTGACTCGGTTCGACTCAAACTGATACATACCGACCCATATATGGGTTCGGCCTTATTGGCACGCAGTCCAAACGTCGTGGAACACCTCAAACATGTAATTCTTGGTGCGCCATCTCTCTCTCTCTTGCTCATACGTGATTTCCTCATTGCATCCTAGTGCGCCTGCCTCCCGCTCCTCCCTCGCGCACTTGTTGATATTGGAAATCAACGCTTGTCCTTCTTGCTGCAACTCTCCTCCTCCTCGCGCAACACTTGTGTTATCAATAAACCTGATCATACAAAGATGCATAGACTTAGGTAGTATAAAGTTCTCATTAAGTAAAACATCAGGTTCAATTAAGAATGAATTCACCTGATAGTCATTATTGATTTGACTCAGTATTTCCTTCCAGTTCAGGCAGTCAGAATCATCATAATCCCTGTAGATATCCTCATCATCCTCCCTTTCTTCATGAAAAGCCGTCCTCGGCTTTAGGTAAGCTGAAAGTGGGAGAAACAAAAAAACAACGTGTACGCAAAGCAAAGCAGTACCAGCGGAAGCTCAGCGCAAAAGCGCCTGGGGAGCAGGATTAACTGAAGGTTCTATCACCGAGCGCGCCATCTGCCTCACCAAGGAAAAGAACTCCACATGTTCGTCCCCTCCTTCCCTCACTAATTTTACCATTCTGCAAAAGCAACCTATATACCACCTTCTTGCGGTAGCACATGATTCTTGTGTCATCTTCCCATCGACAGCGGGTCCGGCCAATGAAGTGATTTCCATGCTGCAAGCCAAAGAGTTGGCGCAAGCAGAATTGGTGTTGTCTAGAGTTCGTTTAGCACAGGAATAGGCAGAAAAGGAGAAGGCAGAGAAGGAGCGTGTTATCGTCAGATTGAACACAAGTATGCCATGAGGAGGTCCTCGAGGCGTGGGAAAAGGTGAGGTGTGAGATGTACGGTTCTCCGGGACGGTGAGCACACAAGCTTACCCAGGTTCAGATCCGACTGCGGTGGACAGATCCTACTCTTGCTAGCAATCCAGTATATTGGCAGAGCCAGAAGTACAACAAATTACAAGAGAGGTTTCTTTAAAGGGGAGGTCTTTTACCTGGTCGAATATGCAGTCCATCCCACTTTTGGAACAACTCGACTGGTTCTTCACCAGCACCAACTGGATTTCTGCGTATCCTTCCTCCATGGTGTCCCCCTTGCTAATATTGGTTATTATCACATGCCATGTGTGGTAAATATTGACACCAATATCCCCAAAACTAGCTTGTTTCGGTTTGAAAATTACTGGGTGGATATGCTAGGATTTGTGGACCGTGTGATGAGTTCCTGGAATAAACCATCACGGAAATTGCACAACTCAGCTATACTAACAGATAAGTTGAAGAGTATCCTATATAGTCTAAAAAATTGGCATGTCAAGCTATCACGTCTTAAGAGGTTAATTCAAGATTGTAACAAAGTCATCTTGTTCATGGATACACTTGAGGAGAGCAGGCCTATGTTTAGGACTGAACTTAACTTCAGAAGGATTGTAAAGTCACATCTAGACGAGCTTTTGCTGGCTGTTCGATGGATCAAGCAAGGTGAGGTTAACACTAAGTTTTTCCATGCTATGACATCTGAAAGGTACCGTAGGAACAACATCTCTATGCTTAGAGATGAGCAGGGCAATGAATTTTCTGATCATGATTCTATGGCTGGCTTGTTATGGAACAACTATAAACTAAAGATGGGTCACTCTGAAGGAATCGATATGAAATTTAATCTGGACAACTTGTTGGCAAGGGTAGAAAGACTTGATGAGTTAACTCGACCTTTTGAGAAAAAGGAGATTGATGAGGTGGTGGCGACAATGCCGGTGGATCGTGCCCTTCAATGGCCTGTTCATGAAAAAATGCTGGCCAATAGTGCAAAAGGAGTTTTATCAATTAGCTGTTGATTTTCACAATGGTTCAGTTAGTTTGGAAAATATTAATGGTTCATATATTACTTTAGTTCCCAAAAAACAGGCACCAGCTGAAGTTAATGACCTTCGTCCTATTTCTCTCACAAATGTTTGCCTGAAGTTTCTCACCAAATTAATTACCAACCGATTACAAGACAGAATTCTGGAATGTATTCGTAGGAATCAGTATGGGTTCTTAAGAACTAGGACCATTCAAGACTGCATTGCTTGGGCCTTTGAGTACTTGTTCCTATGTCATATTTCCAAGAAACCAATTATTATTCTCAAACTGGACTTTGCTAAGGCCTTTGACACGGTGGAACATGAATCTATCCTTCTAATTATGAAACACAAGGGCTTTACTAAGACTTGGATTGGATGGATAAAAGAGATACTTTCCACAGGTACTTCTGCTGTACTCCTAAATGGGATCCCGGGAAGACAATTTCACTATAAACGTGGTGTCCGACAAGGCGACCCTTTGGCGACTTTACTGTATACTTTTGGCTCAGATTTGATGCAGTCGCCAGTCAATGAGTTGGTTAGATTAGGGGAGTTGCATCACCCAATTAATACCAATGAGAGGGATTTTCCTATCATCCACTATGCGGATGATACGCTATTGATTATGCCAGCGGACAGGGAACAGTTAAGAGCTCTTAAGGGGGTGTTGAATTAGTTCTCCATATCAACCGGTCTGAAGATAAACTTTCATAAGTCGCAAATAATGCCTATTAATGTTCTAAATGATATAATGATGGTGTTGTCTGAAGATTTTGGGTGCCAGGTTGGTCAGATGCCATTCACATATCTGGGTCTGCCTTTAGGTACTACTAGACCAACCATTGCTGAACTGATGCCGATTGATTGTCGGCTTGAGAGGAAGCTTACGTCTAGCTCGAGTTTCCTATCTCAGGGTGCTAGACTTCAGTTGATCAACTCTGCTTTATTCTCTATGCCATTGCACTTTCTTTGTACTCTGCAACTGCCCAAAGGTCTGACAATTCAGCTTGACCGAATACTTAGACAATGCCTATGGAGAGACAAATTTGATGAACCTAAACAATCTCTGGCTGCTTGGGAGTTGGTTTGTCTCCCTAAAAATAAAGGTGAATTTTCAAAAGAAGAATACGGCTTTATTGATTAAATTTTTGGATAAATTTTATAATCACAAAGATGTCCCTTAGGTGCAACTAATATGGAACTCTCACTACGAGAATAAAATACCACATGCTAAAAATTTATGTGGATCATTTGGGTGGCATGATGTTCTCAAGCAAGTTGATAATTTTCATGTGGTGGCAAACTCATGGAAAAGATGATACCTTCCTATTATGGTCTGATAACTGGTCACTTCAAGGTACTCCCTCTGTTTCAAATTACTCCATGCGCACGCTTACCTAGGTGGGCTAGTACTCTCTTATTTTTCATCCAAAAAATTCCTGAGATTTTTGGTATACGTAGTACACATTTCATACTATCTATTTCAAAAATCCCAGGATTTTTTTGAATAAAAAATGAGAAAGTACTATCCCACCTACATAAGCGCGCCGACGGAGTAATTTGAAACAGAGGGAGTAGTATGCAACCTCTAAAAAATAGATTTTCAAGGTTGTTCTCTTATGCTATTGACGATAAAGTTTCAGCATCCCATGTATATGCTATGACAGATATACTTGATCTTTTTTATCTACCACTATCGAATAGTGCATATCAGGAATTTCTGAGCCTGCAAAATATAATCAATGAAAACCCACTATCGGATCAGAAGGATAGCTGGACATATACTTGGGGGATTCCTACATGACATGCAAGTTTTACAATCTGATACATGAACATATTCAAGTGCCCAAGGTATACTCCTGGATCTAAAAATCTTGCTGTATGATGAAAGTTAAAATGTTTGCTTGGTTATTACTAAAAGATAGACTAAATACTCGGGATTTTCTACAAAGAAGACATTGGCATGTGACTGATGACACCCATTGTGAGCTCTGCCCATTGCACGCTTATGAGGATAGAATACACTTATTTTTTTGAGTGTAATTTGAGTGTGAGAATTTGGAATTACTTAGAAATATATTGGCAATCATATGAAGATCTCCAGGTGATAATTGAGACGACTAGAAAGGCATTTGGACATCCATTTTTCATGGAGGTATTGATCTTGGCTTGCTGGAATATTTGGATCATACGAAATGGAAATATCTTCAATCATGAAAGACCAACGTTTGCAAGGTGGAAATTCAAGTTTGTGAATGATGTCACTTTGTTGCAGTACAGGATCAAAAAGAAATATAGGCATTCTCTTCTAGCATGGGTAGCTGCACTACCTTAGGTGTTTGGCTGGTTTCAGTTTAGTTTCGGCTAGTTCACTGGTCCTCTTGTGTATATTTTCTGGTCGCTTTTTTGTACTATTTTCTTTTCTTTTATAAATAAATTACTGTGGGGTTCACTTATATAAATAAATAAATATATTTTCTGGTCGCTTTTGCCTCATAGTTCCAGGTCCAAAAAGAGAGGTTTCTCCTGTGCGAGTTGTGGTTGTAGTGCGTTGTCCTAAAGGCTGCTCCCTAGGACAGCTTATAGTCATCCGGTCCTAGGGTTATAGGAGAGTCCTATCCGGCTACGATACATAGTCGGTTACATAGTACATCTTGGACTATAAGTATTCCTACATGCCTAAGTCAATAAGTCTTCTAGGCCTTCTTGTAGCCGGACATGCCTCCATCCCTCTCTTTGTCTGAGACACCCGTGAAGCATAGCTCTAACCCGAAGTGAGCCACCCTGGTCAGCGAGTCATAGAGGGTATACTTGGAAAGTATATCCCCAACATTAGCCTTCGGAAGCCTCCAAGATCCAAAGTCGGATTCTATTGTCTAGCTTAATTATTCTTCGGCTGCAGAATCTTGAAGGGTTCCTGAAACTTTAAAACAAAAGGTAGGATCCGAGAGTCAGACTTGTTGATATCTCATCATTGTTTTCCTGCCTGATTTCAAACTGAGCCAGAATTTGGTCAGTGACATAACCTGACAACATTTCAGGTCTTGTCTTGTCACTAGCAAATATTCTGTCAGTGTGACCGTTGGTGGGTTCGCATCGCGTAGAACCGAGGCGCCGTTTTAATGCGAACACAGAGATCGAGGCGGTAGAGGCTTCGCGAGGAAATTTCCCCTCCCGTTCCGTGATGCGTGGCGGTAATTTCGTTCACTAAATACTAATCTTGACATAGATGGGTTATATAAGGGGTAAAACAATCCTTATTTCTTCCACTGCTCTCTCCTATTCTTCTTCTTACCCAAAGAAAACCCTGCGCTCCTCGTCTCCCTCTTTTCCCTCTACCAGATCCACCAGCGCCGCCCATTCGTGGTCATTCCTCCACGCGATGGCTGACGCATCGAGTTCTACGGGCGTGGCATCATCGGCGGTGGAGGAGAAGAAGTATCGCGGGATTTGGGTCCCATGCATGCTGAGAGATGAAAAGTTCAAATTCATGGAGGAGGAAGGTCTTCTCCGCACCGGCGCATGGCGAAGCGGCCTGGACGAGGCTCTCCCCGTGCCATGCGACGGTGAGTGGGTTCACTCCACAACCCATCTGGATTATGGCCTCATCTTTCCGCCATTGTAATTCTTTTCTGAGGTAATCTCTTACTATGGTGTCTAGCCTCATAATCCCCCCAATTCTCTCCTAGAGATTAGTGCCCATGTCTCTCTTTGTGAGGGATTTCTTGGAATCAAACCGAGTCTTCTCTTTTTTCGATACTACTTTAGTACTCGGAAAAATTCCATCACTGCCGATGTTCCATACAATACCAGAACTCTTAGCTTAGTCCTTAGGAGAGACTGAGTCTATCCCAAGGTCATAACTAGCGATTCAATAAAGAAGTGGCCAGCTACCTTCTTCTATCATAAGGATATGCCGGCTCCCGGCAAGCATGAAAGCTTCTGGTTTTCATCGACGGTGCTGCATCCCACCAAGAATCTTGGGATGCAGAAGCGTCGACTCTTACTGAATACTTGATCCGTGCTAATAGGAGGATTGAGTTCTTGATATAGAATAAGGTCCTGAAGGGGTTTGACTTAGTCCACTGTTGGCTATCACGTCAGATTCAACCTCTTCAGTTCCACGAGGTCCGGCTGATGCATTTAGTCACCCTTAACAAGAAGGATAGCTTGAAGGTTAGCCCCAACCTGATCCCCTCCAAGGATTTTAAGTCCCGGATTTTAAGTCCCGGAATGGTTTAACTAGAAAGTTCCTGAGATCTCCATGCCTATGTACACAATAGAGAATTCCATGGCCCCGGTAAGTTATTCGACTCCTACCTTGATGTACTCTATCCATCTTGTACATATTATTGCAATGCTGAGATATTTTTGACTTTCAGCTTGTTAACCTCCCTGAGTTGGAGCTTGCTCCCCTAGGGGGTTATCCACCTGAAGATTCGATTCCTCTTTATGAGGAAGGGGAACTAGAAGAGTTGTTGGAGACGCCTACTCAGAAACGTAAGGCTTCAGTGGTTTCGGCTGGCACGCAAACGCTGCCAGTCGTAAAAAAGTAAGTCCCACATTATCAATACTTGTGTTTATCATCATCTTTCCGAGTCATAACGTTCTTATTTTCTTCTTATGGCTCACAACTAAACCATTGGAAAGAGCAAAGGGATATCTGTGAAGACTCTGCGCCAACATAAGTTGACTTTGGTTTCTCCTACTGTCGCTCCCCCGACTCCTAACCCCAACCCATCGCCAGCGCCAGAGGATGTTCCATCTTCGTGCGTCGAGGATGTTGAAGCTCATCCTAAAGAGCCAATGGAATTTGGTTCACGAACCGACGGAATTGATAAGGGTGAACCCCCTAAGGGTAATGATCCCTCAGCTAAAACTTTTGCTGACCATCCCATGAAGATTCCTCGTGCCACTAGTCTTGGCCTTACAAGGAAAAGTGCATAAGAACTTTGAAAGTTTGCATTGAATTTCTTGGAATCTTAGAATATTTCTGCCCAGGAAGAGGCTCAAGAAGCTGAAGAACTAGAAGAGTTGGATTCACTCCAAAATAATTACAAGAATGCCCTTGGGAAAATCCCAAAGTCAGTTATGCAAGCATTTTTTCCTTTTCACCAGATTAAATCTATAGATCCTTTTGATATGAATTAAAGGACACATGGTAGGTATTTGAATTGAATTTGATATTTTTACTACTGTAGAGTCAGGACAAATTGGATTCAACATTTTTGGAGTTGTAGAATCTCTGTTATCATTTATCTAGTGAGAACACCCTAAACAGAAGAGTTTAATTCACTGAAATTCACTAGGAGCTCAATAAATCTTGATCTCCTAGGTTTTGATAGACCTTGTAGTACCACAACCACTTAGAGTTGGAATCAGCTCAAAAAGTGTTCTAGAACTACTTAGACAATTTTTATAAGGTAGATATGAATTGAATTTGATATTTTTACTACTGTAGATCTCCAGTTCAAGTTGACATGAGGCAATTTCATAGGATAGGCATATTGAATACCTACCAAAGGAAACTAGTTTCACTCCATTTGGGTATGGGAAACTCACTAGAAATTTATACATTGGAAATGATACTAGTTAGTAGATTAATTCTCAGAGTCTATTGTTTTGCATAAATCTTGGTGCTGCATATTAGATGAAATATATATGCATAGATGAAAATTTGTATATGAGTGGTTTGCTATATTTACCATTTTAATTTGGATTTAAAACAACAGCGCATTTTCAGATATGGAAATAATAAAAGAAAAAGGAAAAGGGCAGAAGGCAGCCGGGCCGAATATGGGAGGAACCAGGCCGCACAGTGCTCCGACCGGCCCACTACGCTCGCGGTCATGCGCGGGAGGCTCGGTTCGAACATGCGTTGCAGGGCCCGCCCGTTAGTGGGTGCGGTGGCCGGAGGGGTACGGGGGCTCGCGGGCCGTCCGATTAAGAGGGCATCGATGGCCCGGAGGCCATCATCTTCCTCGCGATAGACCCGATGGCGCTAAAACCCTAACTCGCTAGATCAGTGGCGGGGCCTCACCTAGGATGCTGCTCCGGTGACGGGGAAGGTTTGGGGCTTAGCGGCGCACCACCGCGAGCCGAATGAGGGGCAAAAATCGGGGAGTTGGTGCCGGAGGAGTCTCACGTGAAGACGCTTGTTGGTGTACGCTCGGTAGCTCCCCGGGCTTGGTCCTACGGCCTGCCTAGGCAAGAAAGGGAGCAGGGGTTAGGTAGGAGAGGTACTAGAGAGGACATGCAAGCCAAAAAAGGGAGAAGGGCAGGGGAATGACCACCATGTTGAGTTCTTGATAATGCCCGAGAATGGAGCTCTCCTCTCCGATGGCTCAAAATATATCGAGCTTGTTGGGAACCCCAAGAGGAAGGTATGATGAGCACAACATCAAGTTTTCCCTTAGTTATGAAACAAAGGTTATCAAACCAGTAGGAGCAAGGAAACAACCCCAAGGTGTTGTTTCCAACTTGGAATCCCGCACAACACAACCACAGAACTTTGCCCCAACTTACAGTGAAGTTGTCAATCTCACCGGTTTTGCTGAAAACAAAGGATTAAACATATTGTGTGGAAGATAGTAATTGCTTGCAGAAAGTAAACAGTAAACAATACATGGTAGATTGATGGTAAAAGAATGGACCGGGGTCCATAGTTCACTAGAGGTGATTCTCCTTAAGATAGAAGACATGCTGGGTGAACAAATTACAACGGGGAAATTGATAGACTCGAGAAAGCATACCATGCATATACTAATCATCTTGACTCCTATGAGACTTGATTGGGCATTACAACATAATACATAGACTGCCATCCAACTGCATCTATGACTAATAATCCACCTTCAGGTTATCATCCGAATCCCCTCTAGTATTAAGTTGCAAGCAACAGATTATTAGTCCCATGTACAAAGGATTGCTGTTTTCTCCCTAGTAGAAACAACACATCTAGTACCTTAGATATTTCTGCCACTTCCCCAGATTACCAGAGGCATGAACCCACTATCGAGCATAAATACTAACTCTTGGAGTTGCTAGCATCTACTTGGCCAAGATAGCTACTAACAACGGAAAGCATGCAAGATCACAAATAACAAAGACATGATAGAATCAATAATCAATCTGAAATAGCATCTCAATATCCATCGGATCCCTGCAAACACAACACGTAGAATTACAAATAGATGATCTTGATCATGAACGGAGCTCACAAGATCTAGACATGAAAGCACAAAGGAGGAGAACCAGCCATCTAGCTACTACATGGACCCGTAGTCCAGAGATGAACTACTCACGCATCACACCGGAGGCTTGCATGATGATGAAGAAGGCCTCCAGGGTGAATTCCCCTCTCCGCAGGGTGCCGGGAAGAGCTTCAGATCCCTCCCGATCTAGGGATGGAGATGGCAGCGGCTACGGACTCTTTCGTGGAATTTTTATCGGGTACTTAGGGTTTTCGTCCCGGGAGGCTTTTATAGGTGGAAGGGCAAGGTCGGTGGAGTATCAGGGGGCCCACACCAGGTGGCGGCGCGCGCCCTGGTGCCCCTCTTTGGCTCTGCTCCGGACTCCGTGTTGCTTCGGTTAAAATATTGACTTTGGCTTTTGTTCGGTCCAATTCCGAGAATATTTCCTTACTAGATTTTCTGAAACCAAAAATAGCAGAAAACATGCAACTGGCACTATGGCATCTTGTTAATAGGTTAGTTCCAGAAAATGTATAAAACTACCTCAAAGTATGAACAAAACATATGAAAGTAGATACTAAACAAGCATGGAACATCAAAAATTATAGATACGTTTATGACGTATCACTCTCCTCTAGGAGCTTGTAAGGCAGGGGATCGGTAGGGGGGCTACAGTGGAGCAATGTGGGGTGGTAGGAGGGAAATGGGAGTAGAAGGGGAGGTTGGGGTATCACTGGCCTATTTATCCTGAAGTGAGGAGGTCCATGGTGGACATGGTGCATAAGAGGCTTGGAGAGAGATGGCGCTCGCTGATTGGGCCTCAGGGTCAGTGGAGGAAGCAGTGTGTGAGATCTGGTGCCATGCAGAGGGCAGAGAGGGACATGGAGGCTACTGCAAGATAAATAATGGCAAGATTTGATGTTTTCCTTTGTCTCCTTCATAAAGAAATACAAAGGACAAGGGGGAAGAGTTTCTATAGTGCATGGCTAAAGTGTAGCTCGACCAGAGGGTAAGGGTGGAGTGTTGTGGTGGTCAGGGGTGGGGTTTTGTGGTGGTTGCAAGGAAGTTTAGTTTTAGTTCTGTCAAAACTCCAAATGGCCATAATTGATGATTATGAAGAACTCGAATTTTGATCTTTTCAAGAAGGGACAATGATAATGGTACTCCCTTCATTTCAAAATATAAGATGTTTTAGCTTTGTAAAAGGAGTGTATCTAGACTTCTTTTAGTGTCTAGGTTCACTCCAAATCTAGGTGAACCTATACACTAAAAAGGTCTAGATACACTCCATTCACAAAGCTAAAACATCTTATATTTTGAAACAGAGGGAGTAGATAGATATGGTCAAGTTACATCTCTAGGATTTATTTGGGATTTTTCAGATAATTTTAGATCCTTTTTATATCCATTATGCAAATAGTGTTGAATCTGCTTTGTGAAATTCATTTGGAATTTTTAAATGGGGCATGGTGATTTTTTTGGTGTGAGATGGTCCTAAGTATCATTTCACACATTCGAGAATTTTCCCAAGATTTATTGAGAAGATAAAGTATTTAGAACATTTATTGTCTCATTTCTGACATTTAGGAAAAAGGGCAAAAAGAAATAATAAAACTCTTCAAAAATATTTATTTTTGAAGTGGGAAGATAGGGTATAATATATGGGCCTCAAATGTTCCTAAATTTGGAAAAGTGTTTTGGAGAAATACAAACTTTCCTTTATAGTAGGAGTTTTGAAGTTTTTGGTTAAAGAAAAGAATTAAATAGTTTTGGACCAAAATAATCATGGAAAAAATTGGTAATTTTTTATCTTCAAGGTATATGATGTCCACATGGTGTAGCTATCATTTCCACACCTTGGGCTTGAAAATCAAAACTTGATTTTGAAGAAAACAGGAACAAACAGATCTTGGGCATTAATATTTTTCTACCCAACAAAACCTTGTAGGATCAACGAGGTAAGAGCTCCCCTAGGGTCATGGGATAGATGGATGGATATAACAATTGATGTAGATCACCACGGTACAGAAGGTTGGTGTTGATAATGGTTGTGGTTTCCTTGGATTGATACCAAACTTTGCTAAAAAATAAGGGTGTCAAAGCAGATTATTATTTAGCCTCCCAAACCATGTGATTTTAAGAAGAACAAGGCTCCAATTGGAATGAAGAGAAGTATGGATGGATATACATTCATGAGTAGAGCACAATCATGCAAATAGTTGGTCAAAATAAGATAGCATAGAGATGGGAGCTTCTACCAAATTAGGCATGTTGATAAGATTTGCAGAAAAGATTATTTTCTTGCCTGCAAAACCATCAAGAACAAGGGGGTAAAAGGATGATCCAGCCAATGGAAAGTGTGGGACTTGGAAGTACTTAGGATGGTTTACAATATGGTTCAAATGCATTTCTAAAAATGCACAAGTGTTGATAAAGGCAAGGACTCAAAGATGTGATGTTGATAACAGTTTTAGACTTAGTCATGTTTTGACAGATTTGGTTTTTTTGACTAGGATACAAGAGGAGATGATTTTGAGAGGATGCAAGGTTCCAATATTATCATCAAGTGGACGAGTTTGATGTGTAGATAGTAGAAGGGATCCATGCTTAGAGTTGATTTTCATTGTCTTGGAAGATACTAGAAAGGATTAACTCTGAATTTATCTGGTTAAGAGAGTAGATGGTCACTCTATTGACTAGAGATTAGATCAGGATTGGGGAAACTTGCTTAGGGTTGGTATTCTTAAATTAGATACTATAGGATGAGCTCCCAGGGAAGCTCATACTACTTCCTAAGCAAATAAGTCAAACAACAGAGTAAGGCAATTCCTCTTACAAGCAAAACAAACTACTACTACTAGGGTTACCATCAATCCTAGCTTGAGGTAAAGAGGAGTATTATGAAGAGGTTGGAGTTTTGAACAAGGTAGGGTCCTTGGTACTTCTACCAAGAGTAGAGTTCAAAGAGTTTTATAAAATGTTTTGGAAAACTTAGAGGTAAGAGTAGTTGGAAGTTCTGTCTTGAAAATATAAGAAGATTATATCATATAGATCTCCATAATTTTGTTAATAGAAGCTATAAAAATAATTGTTGTTGCAAGGACATCTTGGCTCAAGTTTTAAAATGCCAGAACTTTTGAGAATATGTAAACTAAGCCAAGCTAGTTTTGTTAAGTAGCTTTTGTAAACTGAGGGAAGGTCGAGAAGTATATCTTCTACTACACATTCAGATATTCAGATGTATAAGCACAAACAAACAAACAAGCAAGCACTGCATCACTGGACAAGAAAAAGTTTTTATTCCCCTTGATTTTTGTATTCTAGACAATTAACCAGGATTGCTGAAAGTGGGGTGTTACAGGGTGAGTAGCCTAGCAGTCTTTTTTTGCATATATAGTGACGAAATTGAGTTTGAGTAGAACTCTTTACATAGATTTGGTGAACCTTGTTTCGTAACTTGATCGAGTATAGTATTCCTTCTATTCTATATAGATGTCACGTAGTTTGACTTTTGAAAAAAAATATAAGCCTTACGCTCTGAGATGGAAGTAGTACTAAATAATCTGTAGGTACATCCAAATTTAGATATTTTTTAATGTAGTAGTTAAATGCCCTTGCGTTGCAACGGGTGCTCAATTTTCTTATCAACAAACATGTAAACATAATGCACATAACTTTTCCAGTGGTACATGAATGAATAGACCTTATTAATAATCATTTCAACATCAACACCAATTTTGCCTGGGAGAGCATGCCGTTTGTGTTTCTGAAAGTGACAGGTCATAGTCTTAATCTGTTTCACAACACTTGTATTTCACATTGCTTCGGCTATGATCTTTGTTCGTACGTGGAGTGACATTTTTGTACAGGTAACCACACTACCAGTTGGGTTAAAACCTTGGAATAGTTTTAATTGTTGATTGCACAAATTTACACTAAGTATTGAACTTTTTCTTAACATAAAGGGAGCTTCCACACCACTCTCTTACTCACATAAGACATAGTGCCCAAAGGCATGACAAGGATGCATCTGCCATCCTTCTCCTTTCCCGCCAGGCACTTAGATTCACCTCTTTCATGCATCGTAGTCACCCCTCCCCTCCAATAGTGTTGCCAGTGTGTTTCGTAGTCATCTTTGTAACTCGATGCTATCCTCCGGTGTTTTCTGCAAGTCTGGCGTTTGGCGTAGTCACTCATTTTCATAGGTTCATAGCCCATTGCTTCGGAGATATTACACCCCTCCTCTCATAGTTGTGAAAAATCTAGCAAGTTTCCACAATAATTTCACAAGGTTTAGAGGCCCCAAAGGAGCTTATATTTCCACCATAAAGACATCTACTCCCTCCGTCTCAAAATAGATGTCGCGGATTTGTCAAAATTTCGATGATTCAAATCATACAAATTTGAAAAATCAACGACATCTATTTTGAGACGGAGGGAGTAGATAAATAGGAAATTAGAAGTACAGACCTATCAGAAAATTAAATCCATGGGATAATGCACAACTCAAATTGTCACCATACCTTGAGTGACAACTGAGATGAGATGGCAGCAGATTGGTTCTGATTCAGAACATCGAGAAATGGAACAACCTACAAGAATAATGGTAGGGTGGAAAGTAAACAAAAATAAAGAAGAACAATATACCAACTTGTTAGTCTACAATCTATTTTTATCATTAAACAAAGTAAGCAATTCAAAATAATCTATACCAATGCATTTAACGCCACAACAACTTCCCACATACTAACATTTATAAATACATTGGAAACCTAGTGACATGGGTATACCCTACAGGTACTCGAGTTTGGTATGTATGGTCCAGGTACGACAGAAGCCCACGGCGTTGACAAGGCCCAGTGGAGAATTCGAGTGACCCACGGACTCTCAATTGCTTGCGAGACAAGAAGAAGCTTAAGATAGAAAGTTCAAAGGGAAAACCCTAATCTGTAACCGACTCGACCTGCTACCCGAGACCTAGCCTATCTATATAAAGGCTAGGAGGGGCGGCGAGGAGGACACACACAACCCTAGTTTCCACAACCTTCGCTAGATTGCATCTGCGTGCCCCTGTAATCTTCGATTCCTTCGTTAATTCCAAGAGCAGACAAACATGAGTAGGGACCTCTACGAGGCCTGAACCTGGGTAAAACTTGCATCCCTGTGTGCTTGTTTGCTAGCCGACTGATGCCTCCGGCGCTCCCTCCTTCTCCAAAACCCAAGTCCATAACAATGGGCATTGACGAGTTAAACCCTCGTCAATGGGCGCCGTCTGTGGGAATTGGGAGTGCTGATGTTGGCGGCTTCTTCGACCCCATCAACCGCGATCTACAACTCCGCAACAGCGGAGATTCACCAGCTCTTCAGCGCTTTTGACTTCACCGTCCACACGCCAGCCACTCGCCCAGATTTCGAGTCCGTGGGCGATGGGATCAGCCTGGTGATCGGAAGCTTCTGCTTCCAAGTGGGCCAGTTAGGCACGCTTCGCATGCCTGACCAGCCGACAACAGCATCGATTGCTCCAGCATCGTGGTTCCCTCCGCCAATCGGCACCCTCAGCGAGCTCAACGTCTCGGCAACAACCGGAAGCACGGATAGCGACAACAGTCGCGGATCTGATCTGGGTGACCTAGCCACAGAAGATAGAGGTTACAACTCCGGATCTGAAAGTTGTGGGAGCAACAGCTTCCCCAACCACTTCATGTGCACCGTCATCAATGCGGGCGACACCACCGCCAATCGCGATAGCACTGGCAACGGATCTGGCACCGGGCCACCAAACGGTGGCATAACCAACGGCGGTCCACCCAATGGCGGCATACCTAACGGCGACCCCACCAACGGTGGCAACGATGCTCCCACCAACAATGGAGCGGGAGGAGAACCGCCAATAATTGTGAACGAAAACACTAGAGAGCGTGTAGTGATCAGGCTCAACGACAACGAGTGGGCCCGGTGTCGAGAAGCCCTACGAGGCAATTCTCTACCCTTCGACTCCCCACAGGACATGCTGATGGGCTACCATTGGCTGCTGAAGGAAGAATACACACGTCAGTTACATGCAGTCGCGCAACTCGAAGCGCGTAAAAAGGCAGCAGACGAGTCGAGCCTCCGATGAGCCGGGCTCCCCTCCCACGGAGGATCCTCCTCCAAAGGCAACGAGTACGTCACCAATAAGTGGCGATCTCGACTGGCCCACCTCACCGAGCAAGAATGCGTAGAAGCCGCAAAAGTCCTCGACTTCAGCTCCATGACGGTGGATACGCGGGGTAACGTGCTCCCGAAGATGCCGCAATCTGCGGTAACGGCGGCCACCATGTACCTCCTCAACAATCAGCCGCCAGTTGGAGATCCACGAGCCGCCATGAACCGATCTACGATCACGGGCTTAGGGCTAATCGAGGCCGCCCTTGACTAGGAGCCAACACTAGAGCCAAAGAAAGGCAAAGCTCTGGCAAAACACTATTCCTCGCCCTCGTCCAGCGACGATAGCCACGAGCTGTCTCGGCGTCGCCGCTCACGGTGGCACGATCACGACTACGACACGCGGGATGACATCACATAGCACAAAGTCAACAAAATGCACGCCAGACGTGCTCGTTCGACTGACTCGGAAGATGAAGACGTAGAGCTCTGCGTAGCCAGATGCTTCTGCAGGGCCATCAGGAAAAAGCTAATGCCTAAAGGGTTTAAACTCCCATTAGAAAACCCAAAATTCGACGGCCTACAAGACTCGAAGATCTGGCTAGAGGATCATATCTCCCCCGTCAGGCTCCACGGTGGGAGTCGAAGCACGGCCATGCAATGACTGCAGCTGCAACTGTAGGGCGCAGCTCGTGCATGGCTCAACAACCTCCCGCGCGGATCCATTCACAGCTAGGAAGAGCTGGTCTACAGCTTCGTTCGCAACTTCAAGGGCACTTATAAAAGTCCCGCATCAATCGAAGAACTAAGAGGTTGCTAACAAAGATTTGACGAGTCATTGCGCTTGTACATCCAGAGGTGGTCCATCATCAAGAACTCCTTAGAAAACATCTCGGAGGATCGCGCGATCGACGCATTCAACGGCGGTGTTCACCGCATAGAGCTCAGAGAGGAGCTGGGCCACTCGAAGCCCAAAACAATTGACCACCTGATGGAAATCACGAATCGGTGGGCGGATGGAGAAGACTCGGTGAAAAACCACGTTCACTCCGACGACGACGACGACCTCGCACGTAGACGCGACCGTCGAAGCAAGCGTCGAATGCGCATCTACGACGACCGCGGCGACGCCAATATGGTCGGAGTCGGCTACGCCAACAAACGCGACGACAACCGTAACAACGGCTATCGCATCGGCGGATACCGCGACTCTGGGAAAACCTCGCAGGTGTGGCAACGCCGCACTCGCGAAGAGGCACCCGCAACATCTATCAAGGGCAACTGTCCGGACCATGCAACGTGCACTTCTACATCGACAAGCACGACGACAAGAAGAAATCTAGCCACCTCCTCAAGGACTGCCGCGAGTTCCTCAAACTCCATGAGGGCTTGGCCCGAATGAATCGCGACGCAATCAACAGGGGCTATGGAACTGTCCCAGGCGCTGTGGCACATGGAGCTCCTCCACCACTGCCCAGACCACCACCACCCGTGGCTGCGCCAGTCCAACACCATGGAGGCGAGCCATACCCACGGGCCGTAGGCAACATGATCATCCAAAAAGGACGCCCCTCAAATCGAGTGCATAAGGCTATCACTCACCAAGTCAACATGGCGACAAACTCCCCACCCTCCACCACTGATTACCTCAGTGGAAGCGACTCCTACATCACCTTTGACAAGCGCGACCATCCGCGCCAAGTCCCTCGTCTAGGTCACTGTCCCCTTGTACTCGAGGCGCAGATCGGAGGCTTCGACATGAGTCGCGTCTTCATGGATGGCGGAAGCGGCATTAACCTCATGTTCACGAGTGCCTTGCGTGCAATGAGGATCCCTCTGACATGTCTGGAGGTCTCAGACACGATGTTCCACGGCATCGTCCCATGCAAGGGCATATATCCCCTGGGTAAAATCAACCTCGACGTCATCTCCGGCACGCCGAAAAACTTTAGGCGCAAACGCATCGACTTCGAAGTCATCGACTGGCCTTTGCAGTACCACTGCATCCTTGGACGCATCGCGTTCGCTAGGTTCATGGCAGTGCCACACTACGCCTACCCGTAGATGAAAATGCCAGGTCCAAACAGCGTCATCACGATCAATGGGAGTTTGGAGAGGTCCGACAGATGCGACCGGGAATTCAACAGAATCCACAGTCCTTTGGCATGCAGGAGGAACTCGCAAGATTGAAGGAGTCGACAGGCGACAATCTGCCTCCCCTAAGCAGGCCAAGCTCACCTGATCTGCCATTCGACTCGTCGGTGCACACGAAGAAAGTCTAGGTCCACCCGACGGACCTAGCCAAGACGGCCCTCATCGCCAACAACTTGAGTTCCGCATAGGAACTCGTGCTCGTCGAATTCCTCTATGAGCACTGGGAAACCTTCGCCTGGTGTCCAACGGACATGCCAGGGGTTCCCAGGGAATTTGCCGAGCACTCACTCAACGTGAACCCAGACGCAAGGCCAGTCAAGCAGACAATTCGGTGACTGTCTGAACCACAAGCAAAAGCAGTCGGAATGGAGATCAACAGACTCCTCGACGCAAACTTCATACCCGAGATCAAGGAAAGCACTTGGCTCGCCAATACAGTGCTAGTGCCCAAAAAAGACACATATATCCTGCGGATGAGCGTGGACTTCACCTCCCTAAATAAGCACTGCCCAAAGGTTCACTTCTCGTTGCCACGAATCGACCAAATCATCAACTCTACCGCGGGATGTGAACGCCTCTGCTTCCTCAACGCCTACTCAGGCGACAATCAAATACGAATGAAAGAGGAGGACCAAGAGAAGACAATGTTTACGACACCATTTGGTGTGTTCTGCTATAACACCATGCCCTTCGGGCTAAAAAACGCAGGAGCTACCTATCAGCGGTGCATGCAAGCTTGCCTCAAGAAGCAACTTGGTCGCAACATCCAAGTTTATGTCGATGACATCGTCATGAAAACCAAAGAGGAAGCTTCGTTAATCGATGATCTCCGTGAGACCTTCGTCAACCTCGATCGATACCGGATCAAGCTCAATCCGGACAAATGCGCCTTCGGCGTACCATCAGGGCAGTTGCTCGGATACCTCATCTCCGCGAGAGGGATCAAGCAAACCTGAAGAAAATAAAGTCCCTACTGGCCATTGAGAAGCCGAAGAACATAAAAGGCGTCCAATAGCTAGCTGGGCGAATCGTGGCGCTCAGTCGATTCATCAGTCAAATGGGCGAAAAAAGCGCTACCCTTCTACCAACTTCTCCGCAAAGCTAATAAGTTCGAGTGGATAGATGAAGCGCAAGAAGCATTCGAAGACCTCAAGCGCCTACTATACACCTCGCCAGTATTGGTGACACCTCGCGAAAAGGAGCCACTACTGCTCTACATCTCCGCCACCAACCAGGTGGTCAGCACTGTGCTTGTGGTGGAGCGAGCCGAAGAAAACAAAGTCCTATATACTACCTCAGCGAGGTGCTCACACCAACAAAACAGCGGTACCCGCACTACCAGAAGCTGGCCTACTGCGTCTTCATGACAGCCAGGCGACTGTGCCACTACTTCTAGGAGCACTAAATCGTGGTGGTAAACGATGCCCCACTCGAGCACATACTCAATAATCCTGACGGCATCGGATGAGTCGCGCTTTGGGGAATCGAATTGTCTCCACGAGACATCACATACGAGAAGCACGACGCGATAAAATCGCAAGTTCTCCCGGACTTTCTTATGCACTGGATAGAGAACCAACTCCCTGACAAGCTAGATATGTCCTATCTTTGGACAATGCACTTCGATGGATCCAAGCGAAAAGACGGGGCCGGTGCAGGTGTCATACTGACGTCGCCCCAGGGAGACAAGATGAAATACATTCTGTGAATGCAATTCACCACCTCCAACAATGAAGCTGAGTACGAAGCACTGATCCATGGGATGCGGATGGCAAAAGCTTGCGGCGCCAAAAGACTCATCATCTACGGCGACTCCAAACTGGTGGTCAATCAAACGATGCACGAGTGCGACACACTAAGCAACAACATGATCGCCTATCGCGACCTCTACGACACACTCGAAGGAGACTTCGATGGCTGTGAGCTACGACACATAGGACACGAAAGCAACGAAGAGGCGGACACACTCGCCAACATTTGCTCCACCTGTGCCCCATACCACCTGGGGTATTTCTTGAGCGCATCTAGGAATGCTCCATCAAGCCAAAGGCTCCAGAGAAGAAAGCAAGCACGTCAACGGACTCGGGGGCTACGCCACCCAACAAGCCAATGACACTCGACGACCTGGAGCTTGATACAAGACTCGAAGGAATTATGAGCGTCATGTTGATTGAGCCATCTTGGACACAGCCATACATCACATACCTGCCCAGCAAACGGCTGCCAGAGGACCCGACTGACGCGTGACACATCGCACGATGATCCAAGGCATTCGCCGTTATCAAAGGCGAACTATACAAACAGATCATTACAGGAGTACTCCAATAATGCGTCTCCAACTAGGACGGATGGGCCATCCTTCTTGACATACACGAAGGCACCTGCGGGCATCATGCTGGCAGTCGTGCCCTTGTCGCCAAAGCTCTGTGAGCTGGATTCTACTGGCCCACGGTCATGCGCGATGCCAAGGATATCGTCCAGCGCTGTAATGCTTGCCAACGATTCGCGGACAAACCTCATACACCTGGCGTGGAACTCAGGCCAATACCATTGGCCTGGCCCTTCGCACAATGGGGACTCGACATGGTCGGCAAGCTCCCAAGGTCCTCATGCCTCTTAGTCGTAGTCAACAAATTCACCAAGTGGATAGAGGCCATGCCGGTGACAAATCAATCAGGGGCCAGCGCCATCAAGTTCTTCAAGTCCATTTTCTACCTCTTCGGAGTGCCACACAATATCACCATGGACAATGGGACGAACTTCACCTCTAAGGAATTCCAGGAATTCTGCGAAAACCTAGGAATCAACATAAGCTACGCCTCGGTGGTTCACCCGCAGACCAACGGTCAAGTCGAAAAGGCCAACGGCCTCGTTTGCGGTGGAATCAAGAAACGACTCCTACAACCACTCGAACAAGCTACTGGATGCTGGCCAGACAAGCTGCAATCCGTACTTTGGAGCCTGCGCACAACTCCAAACAGCGCCACGGGATACACCCCATTCTTCATGGTGCACGGTGCTGAAGCGGCACTACCCGCAGAAGTACGCTACAAAGCCCCACGTGTGGTTGCATATAGCGAGAAGGAGTCAACTCTCGCACTCGAAGACTCCGTTGACCTCCTCGACGAGGCACGAGAAATCGCAACGGAGAGATCAACAATCTACCAGCAAAATCTCTGCAACTACCACAGTAGAGGGCTATGCCCCAGATCCTTCATCGAAGGAGACCTAGTCCTGCAACTGAAGCAACAAGGGCATCTCAAGCTCGAGTCCCCTTGGGAGGGACCTTATGTGATTACAGAAGTAATCCCAGGTGGCGCCTATGGCCTTAAAGATTTCGAAACAGGAGTCGCATACTCCAACCCCTGGAATGTCGCACAGCTGCGTCGCTTCTACCCTTAGTCGTTTTTACATTTACAAATAAGGCTATTCAGCCAGGCTACTTAGCCACACATTGTACCTCGTACTATCCTACAAATAAATAAAGCTAAGTGCCCCCAAAACTCTGCATTATTCTTATTTTCCTGCAATTTTATCATTTGGGGGCTGCGCCACCCTTTTACACTTTTGTTCTACGAACCAATCGCGATATCCTTAGTAGCTGATGCACTAATCGAACCCTTGGCAAACACCAACCTAGCTACAACGCACTTGACAGGTTGGCAAGATGCTAAGATAAACACACGTCAGGCTAACAAAAAGGAATCACAGAGTGCAACGCACTCGAAAAATATATATAGCTAACAAGCTCTTCACATAGCAACGAGTGCTCAATACACCCAATACAATCGTATGAACTTTACAACACTTATACAATTATGTGCAGGATACAACACATGCTACTGCTGCAAAAGAAGAACGTTCGTCTGCTCCTCGAAGAAATCGACGATGTCCTCTGCTGGGCGGTCAACCGCTTGGTAGTGAGGAACCATGTCCCATGTCATACCTTCTGGTGGGGGCGGTGGCCCAGCGGCAACAGCTGCAACATCCACGTCTGGCCTATGCAGTCGCACCAACAACAATGCAGCCTTAGCACTAGCTACCAACTGTTGCCGTACGCACTCGCGAACCGCACTCAAATCTTGAAACTTCGCCAGGAGGGCCAACAGGCTTGAGGGAACGATGTCCAACAGGAACATTGTTTGATAAATATTCCTAAGGCATAACTGCGCCTTCTTCAAGCATTGGAGCACTCGAGAAGAGCGATCCTGCAGGGTCACCAAGGCAACCGCATGATCGTGGTCAACCTAGAAGTACCCACTCGCCTGTAGTTGCTCCTAGGTCAAGCCATTCATTCGAATAGCAATCCGGTCCTTCTCATCCTGCGGATGACGAGCACTGACAACTACACCAACCACAAATGGAAAAGTGTGAAGACAAAGCATCGCCACGATTGACTAAAAGAAAAGATGAGAGGGCAGAAAGCTAACATTTGAACTGCTCATTTAGTTGCGCCACCTCCTCCAAGAGATACTTCTCACGTCCGGTGGCCTTCTCCGCCTTCGACTTCCAAATATCTGCACTACCGCGGAGGATGGGAAACTCACACTCCAACTGCTTAATGCGATCGCGCAATCGTGAAAGCAATGACAACTCCTCCACTTTTGAGCACGGCTGTGCCAAGGTCTCATCGGTGGACGGAGGATCATGGTGACCACGCGAAGGACCACTCGACGTACCCTACCACAAATCAAGCAAGAACAAATGAGGGGCCAAGAATACATTGATAAAAGGCACCAGCGCATTCAAGGAGATCAAGGTCTCAAAGGGAATACTCCCACAAAAGCATAGTTCCAACAAAAAAGACAACTACAAGCTATTACAGACTGACAAACTAAGGACCAATTTGCTTCTTTGACTTCGACTTGGACTTCGGGGGCCTCATCAAGTCCGTGGCGGTCTCTGATGCCACAAACTTTCCGGTGCCAGCCCCTGATGTCGAAGCCTTCGCCGCATTCTTCGCTCGCTGTAGCTCTTTGGAGTATTTGGCGACAGTATTGATGAGCTACAGCCCATATTTACCACAAGCAGTAGCGAAGGGAGAAAACACTACCTGTTGGCCATCCGTGCCGACGTGCATCGCCTTGGAGATCACGGCAGGGTCCACCTCCACGTCATGGGCTTGCACCTTCGCGAGTGCCATGGTGGCACCGACAGACCGCTGGGAGTTCCTGAAGTCCATGGGAATACCCCCAGCAAGGGATTCCACCAGGTCCTCTAGGTTGTCAATCAGCTCAGCCTTGGGGGTCAGATCCTTGCGTATGCGACTGAGCACACCCTTGGCCTTCGTCAGCATCCCCGAAAGGGAAGCGTTGCGGTCTTTGACTATGGCGACAACACCAGCCAATGCATCATCGCGGCGAAGGGCCTGGGCGTCAAAGCTCAGGCCGCTGGCATCTACATGCACAAAAAAGTGTTAGCACAATGCAAAGTTCAGCAGAAGGAAATACCTGAAAGGGACTTGGCAATCGAGAAAAGTTGCTCTTCGAACAACTTCTCCCTCTCGGTAGTGGAGACGCGGAGATCCTCCTCTCGCTTTCGCGACTCCTCCAGAACCGCGATTGCTTTGTCGTGACTCTTCACAGCTGCGGCGAGTGTCTTTTCAAGGGAAGCAGCATTACGAAGAAGTTCGTTGTGCTCAACTGCAAAAGCACATGACATATCATCAATCGAATCTATAAACTTCACAAAGGACAAAGACGAAGCCAAAACTAACCTTCGACAACGCAATGGCGATTGTCCAGCAGCACATGCTGTCGACCCATTGCAAGGACTTGCTCTGCTAAACGAGCAGCCTCCTTCATGATGAGCTGCTTCAGAAGAAAACAAAGGATCAGCAAACAGTATCAATTACAAAATTCGAATGCCCACACAACAAAAGGACGCTTACATGATCCTCCAGAGACTCTGAAGATGACTGCCGTGCAGTCGTCCGGGCAACCATCTGATGTTCCCCAGCATGTGGGGAACTCGACGAATTGTGCTCGAAGTGAGCCGCCAATGGAGGAGAAGAAGACTGTTCGGCCACTTCCTTGGCCTTGGAGTCTGCGACTCCGAACTCCTTCACAAATTGGACGTCACCAGAGGACGACGACGCCACTCGGCTATAGAGCACACCAAACAAAACTTCAGGGAGAAGGCAACCCCAAAAAAGAAACCAAAAACGAGGTCATGGATGCAGAACTTACCAGCTAAATTTATCAAGGTCAAAGGATTGCTCCTCCGACTCCGACGACTCCTTCGGCAGTCGCATCTTCTTCCGGGCAGGAGGAGCCATGGCGCGCATAGGAACGGCGGGGATTGGCTCCTCTACAACAATAGAAGGGCCTTCTGGCGTCGTTGGCGACGAGGCATCCGAGTCCTTGCTGCGGGAACGCTTGCGAGCGTCCTTGTTGCTGGACTCAGGGGCTCCCTCCTCCTCTTCAATTGGGATGGTCGACTCCGACTCGTCCTCTTCATCCACTTCGCGAGGGATAACCCCTTCAGGACAAGGGGGAAAATTGGGAGACACCTTCCAGTCCTACATTCAGAAGATACAACATTATATATCAAAGCATCATAAAAAGGCAATCGAAAATAGAAACTACTTCACGGTACAATTCTACCTCAGGAGGAGGGTTAGAGGCATCGAAAGGAGGCACGACTGGTTCGCTGGGAGAACCTCCTTGGAAGTGTATTTGGTCACCAGTCGCACCCTCTTATCCACCTCACCCACGGAAATGCCTTTGGCAGACACGCGAGTGGCATCATCAGCGCCGGTCCAGCAGTACATAGGGTGCACTCTGGCCTACAGAGGCTAGACACGACGGCGCAACCATGTGCGAATGAGAGCAGCACCAGCTTCATCCTTGCCCATGCGGTTTTTGAGGTCGTAGACACGCTCATACAACACTTCTGTTTCTACGGACTCGCCGGGCATGATGACATTCTTCCAGGACCGCCTCCTCTTGCAAGTCGCCGCGGGATCGAAAGTTGCGAGTCCTTAGTGCTCTCCGTTGGCCTTCTGGTCGCGGATGTATAACCACTTGTCCCTCCACCCTTGGACGGACACGGTGAGATTGATGACAAAGTAGGTGACAAAGGAGTCGACTTGGATTCCGCAACCTCCTACGTCGTAGACTACGGAGCCGGACGCTGACTGATGTTTCAGCTTAAAAAGCCTCTTGAAGAGGCCAAAGTGCGGCTCGACTCCGAGCCAGCACTCGCAAAGGGTAATGAAGCAGGAGATGTGGAGAATGGAATTTGGGGACAGCTGGTGAAACTGGAGCCCATAGAAAAAAGGAGACCACGAAAGAAAGGATGCAGAGGGAGAGAAAGATCTCGGATGATGAACGCAAGGAACATCACCCGGAAACCCGGAGGAGGACAAGGAATTACCTCATCACCGGGCACTCGCGAATCGTCTTCAGTAGAGGGAAGAACTCCATCTTGGCGATAAAGATGAAGCTCGGAAGGCTTGATGATGGACGCCCGCCAGACGCCATTGGTGATGCGGGTTCCCGCACCCTTCTTCTTCCCAGCACCGACGATGCTGGTGCCCACAGTGGTGGTGCCGCCCTTCTTCTTGGCAGCAACAATGGTGGCCGCGGATCCAGCAGCGGCGCCTCCCTTCTTCTTGCCCATCTTCCGATGGCGGTGAGAACGAAGGAAGTAACTGGGGAAGACACGGAGCTGGTCCAACGCCACGAAGAGAAAGTGCGCAAGGAAGCAGGGAGCAGCAGTAATGGCGACGGAGGTATAAGCAAAGAAGACAGATGGGGAAAATTACCGCAGCTGCGTTGCTACTTAACCTCCTAGCAGATACCATCCAACGGCCAACAGAAACCCTACTACACGCGTGGCACACATCGCCGTTGCCACATGGCGAAGGTGAAGCACGAACCGTCCCCCCACTATTCCCATTACGCGCGGAAATCAAGGAGACGCAGTTAAAACAGAAGATTACGCATGTCCGGTCAAATCAAAGTCAGAAAGTGGGACCCACCGCTCATCACGTCCCGTCAAAGCCGCTCACGCGGGCAACTGAGGTCATCACATCGTCAGCACTGATGTCATCAATATCAGCAACCGAAGATTTTGACTAGTTTAGTCCTTGCTTGAGTCTTCGACTCAACCAAGCACTCGGGGGATACTCCCATAGGGAGCATTGGCCACGCACCCTACAATTATTTTTTATGCAGGTGTATAAGCATTCAAGACAAAACCATCACTCGAATCTACGATTCGATTGTGAAATCTAGGTTACTCCCATAGGGAGCGCCGGAAGCAAAATTGACTGAAACAAGCAACAAAAGACGACAACAGTTGCAAAAAAAAAATTTAGTCCCCGCTCGAGTCTTCGACTCAACCAGGCACTCGGGGGCTACTCCCATAGGGAGCGCTTGTCGCGCACCGTATGATTATTTGTACATCGAACTGTGTGTTGATAACATCCACACTTGGATGCTATGGCGACTCCGCCTCATACTTTCCCTACAAAGAGACTATGTCTCCTGGGTCACTGATACATTGCAAATGTATCTATAATTTTTGATGCTCCATGCTTGGTTTTATCTACTTTCTTATGTTTTGTCCACACTTTGGAGTACGTTTCATATGATTTCTTGGACTAACCTATTAACAAGAGCCATAGTGTCAGTTGCCTGTTTTCTGCTGTTTTTGGTTCCAGGAAAGTCAGAAAATCAATATTCTCGGAATTGGACGGGACAGAAGCCAAAGTTCCTATTTTATCGGAAGACTCATAGAGCCAAAAGCAGAGACGGAGGGGGGCTAGGGCCTGGCCACACCATATGGTGGCACGGGCTAGCCCTGGCCACGCCACCAGGTGGTGTGGGCCCCCTGGCACTCCACCGACCTTGCCTCCTTCGCCTATAAGAGCCTCCCGATACCAAAACCCTAAATCGTCAATCAGAAATCTACGAAAAGTTCCGTAGCACCGCCGCCACCGAAGGGGAGATTCGGGGGATAGAAAGTCTCTATTCCAGCACCCTGCCGGGACAGGGAAGTGCCCCCAGAGCCATCTCCATCGATCTCCACCGCCATCTCCATCACCATTGCTGATTACCATGATGATGAGGGAGTAGTTCTCTCTCGAGGCTAAGGGTTCTACCGGTAGCTATGTGTTCATCTCTCTCTCTCTCTCGATGCATGATCATATTGAGAACATGAGCTTGTAATCTATAGATCTACCTTGCTACTCAACTGCTTTAATAGATCTCTGCTCTCCCCATGTGTGTGAAAGTGACAGCGTGCACACCATGGTGGCACTTAGGCTAGAGATTACAAATACTTTTTATGAGTTATATTTGCTGTTGGATGTCTTTATGAAATTGTGGTGTTTGTTGGAACCATCTAGTGCTCAAGGTGAGAGTGTGGGGTTTTCTAGATGGGAAAGACTTACTTTGAGGTGTGCTGTTATAGCCCTACCATCGATTAGACTGTCCAACTGGAGAGTAGTTAAGAGTAGTATCATGAAGATAATATATTTATGAGAGAGTGTTCACTAGTGAAAGTATGATCCCTAGGCCTTGTTTCTAAGCATTGAAACACCGTTTTCTACTAGATCTGTTACATGTTTGCTTGCTGCCATCTTTATTTCAGTTTGCTTTTAGTCTCTTCCACGCCATCAAGTTATCTCCTATCACCGTTACCACTTGTATTTTACTATCTCTTCACCAAACTAGTGCACCTATAAACCTGACAAGTGTATTGGGTGTGTTGGGGACACAAGAGACTTCTTGTATCTTGATTGTAGGGTTGCTTGAGAGGGGATACCTTTGACCACTTCCTCCCTGAGTTCGATAAACCTTGGGTGATCCACTTAAGGGAAAACTTGCTGCTGTTCTACAAACCTCTGCACTTGGAGGCCCAACAACTGTCTACAAGAATAGAAGTGCATATACATCAAGCTATTTTCTGGCGCCGTTGCCGGGGAGGTAAGGTAAAAGATATTCACACCAGAGGATTAAAGAAGAAGAACCTTCCACGGCAAACGCCTATTTTCTGGTGTGAGTACTCGAAGTTATTTCCTTTAGATTCTGCAATTTTGTCTTTTTGTTTCTTGTTTTCACTAGTTAGGCTTAATGGAAAACAACAAAAATATTAGAGAGCTTTACAGTATTTGTCTTGAGTTAGGACATGAAGTGTTTGAAGAGAAAATTAAAAAACCCATGGAACTTTATTTGCATGCTAATAGCAATGTTGTTAGTATGAATTCTTTGGACACCATTATTGCTAATGCTATGGAAAAGTCTGAGCTTGGGGAAGCTAGTTTTTATGAAAATGATCTTTTTAGTTCCCCAGCTTTGGAAGATAGCTATTCTATTGCTTATGATGATACCAAACCTCCAAAATATGATGATTACAATGATGAGTATGATATTTTCAGTCCACCTACTATTGAGGAGAAAATCAATTATGACTATAATATGCCTCCTATATTTGATGATTATGGTGATGAGAATAATAATGATAGCTATTTTGTTAAATTTGCTCCCACTACAATTAACAAGAATAACTATGCTTATGTGGAGAGTAATAATGATTATATGCATGTGGCTCATGATAAGAATGTTTTATGTGATAGTTATATTGTTAATTTTATTCATGATGCTACTGAAAGTTATTATGAGAGAGGGAAACGTGGTTTTATGTGTCTCAACAATATTAAGTTTCCCCTCTTTATGTTGAAAGTCTTGAAGTTGCACTTGTTTAGCTCTACTATGCTTATTGCTTTGTGCTTTCATGACTTGTTTCTTTACAATATTCCTATGCATAGGAAGTGGGTTAGACTTAAATGTGTTTTGAATTTTCTTCTTGATGCTCTCTTTACTTCAATTCATATTTCTTATGTGAGCATCTTCTCAAACTATCAAGCCTAACTAAAGGCATTAAAGAAAAATACTCATTGGGAGATAGCCCAAAAGTTTTAGTTGAGTCTTGGAAGTTATTGCTTCAGTAATAACCGCTTCTTATCCTTTTTATTTGCTTTTTGTGCCAAGAGTAACCTCTAATGAGAGAGAAGTAATGATTGGGAAAGTTGTTGTCCTGAAACAGATTTCTGTGCTTCACCGTAAAAATTCTTGTAAAATCTCTGTACGTCCTTTTGAGGCGTGAATTTTTGTGCTTCTGCCCCAGGTTGTTATCTAACTTTCGTTAGTTCAAAACTTTTTCATTTGAGTAACAGAAGGTCTTCGAAAAAATTCGTCTTTATCTGCTGGTCTGTTTTGAAAGATTTCTGCCATTTTCTGCATTTGCTTCTTGTTGGTTCCTTTTTGAGTTCTTTTGGAGAACTGAGCTTTTCGAGGGAAGTGCTACAGTATCTTGTGTTTTAATGGAAGCTTTATTGGTGTTGAAACTGAACCTAAAGACTTATTATCTTAAGTACTAATGTTGCTAATAAAGATTGTGTGAAGTTTTGTATGAAAGAAAACTTTCAGGTGTATGGAAGGAATGAGTAATGAGATGAAGGATGGACTAAAGTTCAAGCTTGGGGATGCCACACGTGTCACCCCAATAAATATCCAAGAAGTACAAGCGACAAAAGCTTGGGGATGCCCAAGGCATCCCCCTCTTCATCAATAAAAATCGCAGGTTTCTTCCAAACGCTTCATTTTTATTGTTTCATGCACAGTTGTGTTGTTCTTGGAGCGTCTTCTTTTTCGTTTTCGTTTGCTTGGTTTTCTTAGTTTGCTTGAATAAATTGGTTGGACCCCCTCTTTCATACATTGGTTTGCAAATAGTTTGGTTTGGATTGGAAAAGAGTAGGAAAGTTCATGCTTAAGTGGTAAAGAGAGCTTGTTTTTTACTGTGGCCTATGCTTTGTCATGCCATGCTTGATATTGTTTTGGCTTTATGCTTAGTATTATTTGTTGTAGCATGACTTTTTATAAACAATTGAGATTGCTTAATGTGCCTTGGATGAATCATGCGTTGTTTTAGCATATTAAAGCATAGTATTGTGCTATTCTCCTTTGATGCTTTATTTGGGTTGACTTGGCACATGCTCACACCATGTTATGACTATCTCAAGTCACCACAACCTTTATGATCCTTTAGTTTTCAACTTGTAGTATCACTTTATGCTTTGATCAATGATGTTTTGTCGCTCTGCATGATTATGGCCATTATTGCTCTCTTAGTTGGTCGCTCCCAGTCTTTTGCTAGCATGCACAACCAAGTATGAGTTCCACTCATGCATCCAACTCCCTAAACCAAGTTATTCCAAAGAGTCCACCATACCTACCTACTAGCTTATGCTATTCCAAGTATATTCCTGCTTTTGTTTACCTTCCAAATTAAACTTGTTATGAGAAAACTAGTGATTAAAGCTCTCATGAACTTGATGGCACACTTTACTTTTCTTGCCCTTAATAAACTTGAACCATTGTGTCGTCTATGTTGTATATGCTTGCACTTATTTGTTGGGAATTAGCAGAACCATGCTTTCATGGGGAACGCTTTCAACATTGCACTTGGTACTTGTACCTACTTGATATCATGCTCTTTTGTATATGGATGTCTTCGGTGTGAAATGAAAGGGGAGCTTGTAAGTCCATGGAGTTATGTATATGTGTTAGAGAAATGCCTGGGCCGCTGGTCTAATCCATGCTGACATGGTGGAAACCTGCAGCATAACCATAATGAGTTGTCTATGAAGCATTCTTCTTATAAAAAAAGAGTCCTATATTGAGAAAAAAGGAGAAAAGAGAAAAAAAAGATTATGAAAAGAGGAAAGAGAGAAAAAAGCACCATATTCCCATGGTAAATAAGAAGAATGCTGAGATGCTCGTTGTCTGCTTGCCTCGTCATTTTGATATGGGGATTCTTCCGTATCATCGGGCAAGGGGTACCCCGTTGGCGGTTCTCTATGATACACATATACTTACGATGACAAGAACTTACCGGTGACTAAACTTGAGTAGCATGAGGAGCGGCCCTCGTATACAAGGGACATGAGATTTCTAACTTATACTTCGTCAAGCATGTACACCATAGTTTGTTCACTTTAACCTTAATCACTTCAAGATGCTTATGATAGAGGCAATGAGAGCTGAAAGCTATAAGTACCATAATTTTTGGAAGCTCTTTATGAGACTTGAATCCCTACTTCCTTTTAAAAAGGCCTTTCTTCCACCATTATATTGAGTCTCCACCTTCTACCTTTATGCACCTACTTTGAGAGCATAGTGGCCATTCTTAGTTCTATGTGCATTGTCCCAAGACTAGTTGATTGATGCATAACTTGATATTGCTTGTTTTAAACTATTTGTTCTAGTCACTCTTATGAACTTTGAAGGTGTCCTATGCATTTATGTTTGCTACTCTATGAGGGACAAGCTGAATACTATTATGCTATGTTTTTTTATGTGAAACAAACAAACGTCTTGCAAAGCATTGTTATTCATAAATCTTTTGTTTGTGCATTTTCATGTTGCATCATAGTTTCTTTGTCTTATTGCTAGAACTTTGCCTTTCATGTTATGATTGAAGTACTATGATCCCAGCTTTGAATGTTTTACAAGTACTTTGATCAAGTTTATGACGGTGCAGGTCACCTCAAAATTATTCTTTCTTTTTATCACTTACCTACTTGAAGACGAGCAGGAGTTAAGCTTGGGGATGTTGATACATTGCAAATGTATCTATAATTTTTGATGCTCCATGCTTGGTTTTATCTACTTTCTTATGTTTTGTCCACACTTTGGAGTACATTTCATATGATTTCTTGGACTAACCTGTTAACAAGAGCCACAGTGCCAGTTGCCTGTTTTCTCCTGTTTTTGGTTCCAGAAAAGTCAGAAAATCAATATTCTCGGAATTGGACGGGACAAAAGCCAAAGTTCCTATTTTACCGGAAGACTCACGGAGGTAGAAGCAGAGATGGAGGAGGGCCAGGGCCTGGCCACACCATATGGTGGCGCGGGCTAGCCCTGGCCGCGCCACCAGGTGGTGTGGGCCCCATGGCACTCCACCGACCTTGCCTCCTTCGCCTATAAGAGCCTCCTGATACCCAAACCCTAAATCGTCAATCAGAAATCCACAAAAAGTTTCGTAGCGCTGCCGCCACCGAAGGGGAGATTCGGGGGACATAAAGTGTCTGTTCCGGCACCCTGCCGGGATGGGGAAGTGCCCCCGGAGCCATCTCCATTGATCTCCACCGCCATCTCCATCACCATTGCTGATTCCCATGATGAGGAGGGAGTAGTTCTCTCTCGAGGCTAAGGGTTCTACCGGTAGCTATGTGTTCATCTCTCTCTCTATGCATGATCATATTGAGATCATGAGCTTGTAGTCTATAGATCTACCTTGCTCCTCAAGTGCTTTAATAGATCTCTGCTCTCCCCATGTGTGTGAAAGTGACAGCGTGCACACCATGGTGGCACTTAGGCTAGAGATTACAAATACTTGTTATGAGTTATATTTGCTGTTGGATGTCTTTATGAAATTGTGGTGTTTGTTGGAACCATCTAGTGCTCAAGGTGAGAGTGTGGGGTTTTCTAGATGTGAAAGACTTACTTTGAGGTGTGCTATTATAGCCCTACCATCGATTAGAGTGTCCAACCGGAGAGTAGTTAAGAGTAGTATCATTAAGATAATATATTTATGAGAGAGTGTTCACTAGTGAAAGTATGATCCCTAGGCCTTGTTTCTAAGCATTGAAACACCGTTTTCTACTAGATCTGTTACATGTTTGCTTGCTACCATCTTTATTTCAGTTTGCTTTTATTCTCTTCCATGCCATCAAGTTATCTTCTATCACCGTTACCACTTGTATTTTACTATCTCTTCGCCGAACTAGTGCACCTATACACCTGACAAGTGTATTGGGTGTGTTGGGGACACAAGAGACTTCTTGTATCTTGATTGCAGGGTTGCTTGAGAGGGGATACCTTTGACCACTTCCTCCCTGAGTTTGATAAACCTTGGGTGATCCACTTAAGGGAAAACTTGCTACTGTTCTACAAACCTCTGCACTTGGAGGCCCAACAGCTGTCTACAAGAATAGAAGTGTGTAGACATCAGTCACCCGAATCATCTCCGCGATGACAAAAATTTGGGATGCCGTGTTTAAAGCGTGAAGATAAGACCAGAATAAGGCCTGGCAACGCATCTGTTGCGCACTACCAGAAATATATCTGTGCCTGCAGGTATGATGAACACGCCTTGATGGACGCGTCAAGTGCTCACACTTATACACAGGAATTCGACTCCTGTAAGACCTCAGTGGCCTGAGTCGAATTACGCCGGCACTTTTTCAAATTCGAGTCCGGGGACTCGAGTTTGAGTAGATTGCGTTGTTTTGCCCTAAGGCAGTTAACTAATACTGATACATCGGATAAATCAGACACGTATATCAACAATCCCTATGACATGAACAGAACACTCAAAAAATGCTCAGTCATGCACTCGAAAGGCTTCATAAAGTCCCCAGTCGAATCTGCGATTCCACTGGACACTCGGGGGCTACTAACATGGGTATACCCTATAGGTACTCGAGTTTGGTATGTATGGTCCAGGTACGACAGAAGCCCACGGCGTTGCCAAGGCCTAGTGGAGAATTCGAGTGGCCCACGGACTCTCGATTGCTTGCGAGAAAATAAGAAGCTTAAGATAGAAAGTTCAAATGGAAAACCCTAATCTGTAACTGACATGGGTATACCCTGCAGGTACTCGAGCTTGGTATATACGGCCTGAATACATAAAAACCCATGGTGTCGCCAAGGCCCAAATGAAGAACTCGAGCAACCTACGGACTCTCGATTGCTTGAAGGACAAGAAGTAGCTAAAGATAGAATGTTCAAAGGGGAAAAACCTAACCTGTAACCGACTCAACCTGCTACCCGAGACCTAGCCTATCTATGTAAAGGCTAGGAGGGGGCGGCAAGGAGGACACACGCAACCCTAGTTTCCACAACCCTCGCCAGATTGCATCTGCGCACCATTGTAATCTTCGATTCCTTTGATAATTCCACGAGCAGACAAGCAGGAGTAGGGACCTCTACGAGGCATGAACCTAGGTAAACCTTCGAGTCCCCTGTGTGCTTGTTTGCTAGCCGATAGATGTCTCTAGCGCTCCCTCCTCCAAAACCCAAGTCCATAACAATGGGCTTTGATGAGTTAAACCCTCGTCAATGTGGGAACTGGGAGTGCTGATGTTGCGGCTTCTTCGACCCCATCAACCACGATCTACAACTCTACAACAGCGGAGATACACCAGCTCTTCGGCGCGTTTGACTTCACCGTCCACACGACGGCCACTCGCCCGGCTTTCGAGTCCGTGGGTGACGGGATCAGCCTGACAATAGGGAGCTTCCGCTTCCAAGTTGGTCAGATGGGCACGCTTCGCATGCCTGACCAGCCTACGATGCCGTCGATTGCCCTAGCATCATGGTTCCCTCCATCGATCGGCACCCTTAGTGAGCTCAACGCCCTGACAACAGTCGAGAACATGGTCAGCGACAGCAGTCGCGACTCCAACCTGAGCGATCTAGCCACTAAAGATGGAGCCTATGGCTCCGGATCTGAGAGTTGTGGAAGCAGCAGCTTCCCCAATCACTTCATGTGCGCCGTCATCAATGCAGGCGATACCTCCGCCAACCGCGACAACACGGGCAATCGCGGTAACGAAACTGACCCGCCTCTTGGTGGCAATGGCGGCAACAGTGGCAATCGCACCCCCGTCAACAATAGAGGAGCAATCGAACCTCCAACCATAACCAACGAGCAAACCGGCGAACGCGTCGTAGTCAGGCTCAATGAGCTTGAATGGGCTCGCTGCCGCGAGGCCCTACGGGGCAATCCTTTACCCCCCGGTTCCTCGCAGGAACTTCTGATGGGCTACCATTGGCTCCTGAAGGAGGAATTTAAGCGCCAAGCGCAAACAATTGCGCAACTCGAAGCATGCAAAAGAGCGGCATATGAATCAACTCTTCGACGTGCTGGGCTCTCCTCCCACGGAGGATCCTCCTCAAAGGGCAACGAGTACCTCGCAAACAAGAGGTGATCTCGGATGGCCCATCTCACTAAGCAAGAACGCATAGAGGCTGCAAAGGTCCTCGACTTCAGCTCCATGACGGTCGACACATGGGGCAATGTGGTCCCAAAGACGCCACAAGCCGCAGTTATAGCGGCCACCATGTACCTCCTCAATAACCAGCCGCCAGCTGGAGATCCCCGAGCCGTCATGCACCGATCTACGATCGCAGGCTTGGGATTAATTGAGGCCGCCCTCGACAAGGATCCAACACCAGAGCCGAAGAAAGGCAAAGCGCTACTCCTCACCCTCATCTAGTGATGACAGTGACGACCTGTCTCGACATCGCCGCTCACGGCGACACGACCACGACTACATTGCGCGTGATGACATCACGCAGCGCAAGATCGACAAATCAAGGGCGCAACATTCTTGGTCGACTGACTTGGAAGAGGAAGCCGTGGAGCTATGCGGCGCCAGATGCTTCAGTAGGTCCATCAGGCAGAAGCGAATGCCCAAGGGGTTCAAACTCCCGTCGGAGAACCCGAAGTTTGACGGCCTACAAGACCCAAAGATCTGGTTGGAGGACCACATCTCCTCCATCAGACTCCATGGAGGCAGTCGAAGCACGGCCATGCAATGCTTACAGCTACAGCTGCAAGGCGCCACCCGTGCATGGCTCAACAACCTCCCACGCGGATCCATTCGCAGTTGGGATGAGCTAGTTTACAGCTTCGTGCGCAACTTCAAGGGTACATACAAGCGGCCTGCATCAATCGAAGAACTGAGATGCTGCCAGCAAAGATCGGGTGAATCGCTGCGCTCCTACATCCAAAGGTGATCCATCATCAAGAAATCCGTAGAGAACATCTCGGAGGATCGCGCGATTGACGCATTCAACGGCTGCGTCCGCCGCATTGAGCTTAGAGAGGAGCTGGGCCGCTCAAAGCCCAAGACCATTGACCACTTGATGGAAATCGCGAATCGGTGGGCCGATGGAGAAGATTCGGTGAAAAATCGCGTTCACTCTAACAAGGAGGCAGAACTCGAGCGCAGACGCGACCGCCGAGGCAGGCGCCGTATGCGCATCTACGATGACCGCGATGACGTCAACATGGTCGCAGCTGGCTACGTCGACAGATGCGACGATAACCGCAACATCGGATACCGCAACGGTGGACACCGCGACTCCGAGAAAACCACGCAAGTGTGGCAACGCCGCAACCGTGATGAGGCACCCGTGACATCCATCAAAGAAAAACTGTCAGGGTCGTGCACGGTGCACTTCTACATCGACAAGCATGATGGAAAGAAGAAGTCCAACCAACTCCTCAAGGACTACCGCGCGTTCCTCAAATTACATGAGGGACTGGTTTGGATGAATTGCAACGCAGTCGAAAGGGGTTACGGAGCTGCCCTAGGCGTCGTAGCACATGGAGCTCCACCACCACCACCCGGACCACCCCCAAATGGAGCTGCGCTAGACCAGCACCAAGGAGGCGAGCCATACCCACGGGCCATGGGTACCATGATGATCCAGAAGGGACGCCCCTCGAATCGAGTGTAGAAGGCCATCACTCGCCAAGTCAACTTGGCCACACACTCGCCACCATCTACCACTGAGTACCTCAACGGAAGTGAGTCCTGCATCACCTTCAACAAACACAATCATCCGCCTCAAATACCTCGTCCAGGCCATTGTCCCCTTGTACTCGAGGCACAAATTGGAGGTTTCAACATGAGCCGCGTCTTCATGGACTGCGGAAGCGGCATCAACCTTATATTTGCGAGTACCTTGCGAGCAATGAGGATCCCTCTGAGCTACTTAGAAGCCTCAGACACAACATTCCACGGCATCGTCCCAGGCAAGGGCGCATATCCCCTGGGCAAAATCAACCTCGGCGTCATCTTTGGCACGCTGAAAAACTTTTGGCGCGAGCGCATCGACTGGCCCTCACAATACCACTGCATCCTCGGACGTGTCGCGTTCGCTAGGTTCATGGCAGTACCACACTACGCCTACCTGCAGATGAAAATGCCAGGTCCCAATGGCGTCATCACAGTCAACGGGAGCTTCAAGAGGTCCAACAGTTGCGACAGGGAATTCAACAGAATTTCCCAGTCCTTCGGCATGTAAGAAGAACTCGCGAGACTAAAGGAGTCGACAGACAACAGTCTGTCTCCCCTAAGCCGGCCAAGATCACCTGACCTATCTTTCGACTCTTCAGTGCACACAAAGAAAGTGCAGGTCCACCCATCGGATCTCGCCAAAACGGCCCTCATCGCCAACAACTTGAGTCCCGCATAGGAACTCGCCCTCGTCAAATTCCTCTGTGAGCACTGGGAAATTTTTGCCTGGTGTCCTGCGGACATGCCAGGAGTTCCCAGGGAATTCGCCGAGCATGCACTCAATGTCAACCGAGACGCAAGGCCAGTCAAGCAAACAATCCGGCGATTATCTGAGCCATGGGCGAAGGCAGTCAGAATGGAGATCAACAAACTCCTCGGCGCCAAATTCATACGCGAGATCAAGGAAAGCACTTGGCTCGCCAACACGGTGCTAGTACCAAAAAAGGACACGGATATCCTGCGGATGTTCGTGGACTTTACCTCTCTGAATAAGCAATGTCCAAAGGATCACTTCTCGCTACCGCGAATCGACCAGATCATTGACTCCACCGCAGGATGCGAGCGCCTCTGTTTCCTCGATGCCTACTCAGGCTATAATCAGATTTGAATGAAGGAGGAATATCAAGAAAAAACAGCGTTCACAACGCCCTTTGGTGTATTCTGCTACAACACAATGCCTTTCGGGCTAAAAAACGCAGGAGCCACCTACCAGCGGTGCATGCAGGCTTGCCTCAAGGACCAACTTGGTCGCAACATTCAAGTCTATGTCGACGACATAGTAATCAAGACCAAGGAGGAAGCCTCCCTAATCGACGATTTGCGCGAAACCTTCGCCAATCTCGATCGCTACCGGATCAAGCTCAATCTGGAAAAATGCGCCTTTGGCGTCCCATCTGGGCAACTACTCGGGTACCTCATCTCTGCGAGGGGAATCGAGGTAAACCCGAATAAAATAAAAGCCATACTGGCCATGGAGAAGCCGAAAAACATAAGGGGCGTTTAGCAGCTAGCTGGGCGAATCGCGGCCCTCAGTCGGTTCATCCGTCGGATGGGTGAAAAGGCACTGCCCTTCTACCAACTCCTCCGCAAAGCTGAAAGTTCGAATGGACCAACGAAGCGCAGGAAGCATTCGAAGACCTCAAGCGCCTGCTATCCACCTCGCCAGTACTAGTGACCCCACGAGAAAGGAACCACTGTTGCTATATATCTCCGCCACCAACCAGGTGGTCAGCACAGTGCTCGTCGTCAAGCGAGCCGAGGAAAACAAGGTCCACGGGGTACAGCGCCCAGTATACTACCTCAGCGAGGTCCTCACACAAACAAAACAGCGGTACCCGCACTACCAGAAGCTGGCGTACGGCATCTTCATGACCGCCCGGCGACTATGCCATTATGACCAGGAACACCCAATCGTGGTGGTCAACGACGCCCTGTTGGGGCATATCCTCGATAACCCCGACGCCACGGGACGAGTCGCGCTTTGGGGAATAGAATTGTCTCCACGAGACATTACATACGAAAAGCGCGACGCAATCAAGTCACAAGTTCTTCCTGACTTCCTCGTGCACTGGATGGAAAACCAGCTCCCTGATAAACCAGATATGTCCTACCTCTGGACAATGCACTTCGATGGATCCAAGCGGAAGGACAGAGCAGGTGCAGGTGTCATATTGACATCGCCCCAAGGGGACAAGCTGAAGGACATCCTGCGGATGCAGTTCGCCGCCTTCAACAATGAAGTTGAATACGAAGCCCTGCTACACGGGATGAGGATGGAAAAGCCTGCGGCGCCAAAAGGCTCATTATATACGGCGACTCCAAGTTGGTCGTCAACCAAACAATGCATGAGTGCGACGCACTGAACGACAACATGATCGCCTACCGCGACCTCTGCGACACACTCGAAGGGGACTTCGATGGCTGCGAGCTGCGACACGTAGGCCACGAAAGCAATGAAGAGGCGGACGCACTCGCCAACATAGGATCTACCTGCGCCCCCATACCACCTGGGGTATTTCTCAAGCGCATCTGCGAATGCTCCATCAAGCCAAAGGCAGCAGAGAAGAAAACAAGCGCAGCAACGGACTCGGGGGCTACGTCACCCAATGAGCCAAAGGCACCCGACGACCTAGAGCTGGATACAGGACTCGAAGGACCAATGAGTGTCATGATGATCGAATCATTGATACATTGCAAATGTATCTATAATTTTTGATGCTCCATGCTTGGTTTTATCCACTTTCTTGTGTTTTGTCCACACTTTGGAGTACTTTTTCTTGGACTAACCTATTAACAAGAGCCACAGTGCCAGCTGCCTATTTTCTGCTGTTTTTGGTTCCAGGAAAGTCAGAACATGAATATTCTCAAAATTGGATGGGACAAAAGCCAAAGTGCCTATTTTTCCAGAAGACTCCAGGAGCCAGAATACGAGACGGAGGAGGGCCAAGGGCTGGCCACACCCCCCCAGGCGCGGGCTAGGCCTGGCCACGCCAGGGCATGGTGTGGTGGCCCTAGGCACTCCCTCGGTCTCCCTCTTCGCCTATAAGAAGCCTTCTGACCTAAAAACTTCGGGGGGTTCGACGTTTTTCCACGAAAAGTTCCGCTGCGCCGCCGCCACCAAAGGGGAGATCCGGGGGACAGAAAGTATCTGTTCCGGCACCCTGCCGGGACGGGGAAGTGCCCCCGGAGCCATCTCCATCGATCTCCACCATCATCTCCATCGACCATCCATGTTTCTCCCATCTATGAGTGAGTAATCCCCCGCTGTAGGCTATGGGGATGGTAGGGATTGGATGAGATTGTTCATGTAATGCATCAGATTGTTAGGGCATGGTTCCTAGTATCTTTTATTAGTGCTTTATGACTTTGTTGCGACTTGCTGTGCTTAATGCTTGTCACTAGGGCCCGAGTGCCATGGTTTCAGATCTGAACATGTTATTGATTCATTATGATAGTATTGTTTATGGTCTTATCTACAAGTTGTATACACACGTTGTTGTCCGGAACCAATGTCCCCGAAGTGACAGAAATCGGGATAACCGGAGGGTATGACTTTGATGTGAGGATCACATGTGTTCACGGAGTGTTAATGCTTTGCTCCGGTGCTCTATTAAAAGGAGCACCTTAATTGCCAGTAGTTCCCTAGAGGCCCCGCTGCAAACGGGCTGGCAGGACAAAAGATGTTGTGCAAGTTCTCATTGCGAGCACGTATGACTATATATGGAACACATGCCTAGGATTGTCTAGTACTTGGGTGCTTTATCTTATTTATCTGCAATTGCCCTATGTTCTGATTGCTATATGATTTGTCTTGTCCATGCAACGCCCGTCCATCCATCCCTATGCCTACCGCACTCGAATTCCACTGTTTACTGCTTCTGTTACTACTGTCTTTGCTTTGCTACTACTGTTACTTTACTATTCCTACTACAAATTGTTGCTACTGATAAACTGCTATGAGCAAGATTGTTTTCGGGTGCAGCTGAATTGACAACTCAGTTGTTAAGGCTTATAAATATTCTTTGGCTCCCCTTGTGTCGAATCAATAAATTGGGTTTCACTTCCCTCGAAAATACTGCGATATACCCCCTATACTTGTGGGTCATCAAGACTATTTTCTGGCACCGTTGCCGATGAGCATAGCTTTATTTATCAAGTTCACTTGGATTCACTATTGTTCAAGCTAATTTTATCTTTCTCCTTGTTTGCTTATTTCTTTGTCAAAAATACAAAAAAAATTAGTTCCTACTCTAGTTGTTGTTTTCGTTGGTCTGTTATTGTCTTGCTTTATCATGCTTGATGTCAATGGTTGGTTTCTTTGAAACTGAATCTTATTGGCAAGGTGGGTTCACGGAAGATGAAAAATATTATTATAAGGAACACCGCTTGTCACAAAAAGGGAAACACTTATGGGAACAAATTGATAGATTGTATACCATTGCTAGAAACGTATGCTCTACTTATAATGTTACTTATTGCTTTGATAAATCTTGTTACTGTAGGAGGTACAAACACCTCCCTTTTCAATGTGAGTATAATGATAATGTTACCATATCTTCCTATGTTAAGGGAAATTATGACCTTTATGATGTGGAACAAATTGAGGAATTTATTGCTTGGAAGGGTGCATTTGAATTTGCTAGTTTTCTTGAAAATATTGATGATTCACCTTATAAGTATGAGGTTTATGGTATACTTAAATTTTTCTTTGATAATTACAAGGATGAAAATGGCTATATTCTTGAATATTTTAATAGATGCTTTCCACAAATGGAAGAGACTAATGCCTTGCAGGATCCTATGGAAGAAGAAATTGATGAACCTGAAATCTCATTAGATGAAAAAGAGGAGGAGAGTGGTGAACAAAAGGAGGAAGAATGGATTAGATACCCATGCCTACCTTCTAATGAGAGTAACTCTTTATCCCTTACATTATTTGATTGTCCCCCATGCTTACTAAAGAAGGATGAATGTTATGTTCCTGAGGATTCTCTTGAAAATGTTTATGATAAAGCTCTAGTGCTTGTAGATCATGAAAAGCATGCTTTATGTGATAGTTATATTGTTGAGTTTATTCATGAGGCTACTAAAAATTATTATGAGAGAGGAAAATATGGTTGTAGAAGTTTTCATGGTATTGAAACACCTCTCTATGTGCTGAAAGTTTTGAAGTTACTCTTGTTTTATCTTCCTATGCCTGTCACTTTGTTCTTTGCGAATTTATTTGCATACATGATTCCTATGCATAGGAAGTGGGTTAGACTTAAATGTATTTTGAATTTTCTTCTTGATGCTCTCTTTTACTTCAACTTATATTTCTTATGAGAGCAACCTCTCAAACTTTTATGCCTGAAGATGATAATGTCTATTATTCTTGGGAGACCTTTTCCTAAATACTACAGGAGCTGTTATTAATTGTAATCAAGGGAAGGTGACCTTCAATGAACACATTTTCTATTTCCTCAAGAAGATTGAAAGGACTTATGCTTTGAATTCAATTGAACATGTTGAGGGCACTCAAGTTGAAGAAATATATAGTCCCATACCGAGAGAAAAATTTGAAACTATTATGATTAGGACCATTGCTATCAAGGTTGAGGTAACATAATCATTAGTGGAATACAAAGTTTTGTCTCATATGAAATTGTTTTGGTAGCAATACCTGATCAACCTTGTTAACAAAAGGATTTCATTGAACAAAACAATGTTTTCACTATGATTATCTCCGCTAACTTCTATTCTATCCATTTAAGTTTTTGCTTATGCCTAACTTAAAGTCGTTAAAGAAAAGTACTTATTGGGAGATAACCCAAAAGTTTTAGATGAGTCTTGGAAGTTATTACTTCAGTAATAACCGCTTCTTATCCTTTTTATTTGCTTTTTGTGCCAAGAGTAACCTCTAATTAGAGAGAAGTAATGATTGGAAAAGTTGCTGTGCCGAAACAGATTTCTGTGCTTCACCGTAAAAAATCATGAGAGAGCTCTGCATGTCGGATTGAGATGTAATTTTTTTTCTTCTGCCCCAGGTTGTTATATAACATTCGTTAGTTCAACACTTTTTGATTTGAGCAAAATAAGGTCTTCGAAAAAATTCTTCTTTACCTGCTGGTCTGTTTTGACAGATTTCTGCCATTTTCTGCATTTGCTTCTTGTTAGTTCCTTCTTGAGTTATTTTGGAGAATTGAGCTTCTTGAGGGAAGCGCTACAGTAGCTAGTGTCCTAATGGAAGTTTATTTGGTGTTAGAACTGAACCTTAAGACTTATTTTTATTAAGTATACTAATGTTGCTAATAAAGATTGTGTGAAGTTTTGTATGAAGGAAAAATTTCAGGTGTATGGAAGGAATGAGTAATGAGATGCAGGATGGACTAAAGCTCAAGCTTGGGGATGCCACGCGTGTCACCCTAAGAAATATCCAAGAAGTACAAGCGTCAAAGCTTGGGGATGCCCAAGGCATCCCCTTCTTCATCAATAAAAATCCCAGATTTTTCCAAACACTTCATTTTTATTGTTTCATGCACAGTTGTGTTGTTCTTGGAGTGTCTTCTTTTTCATTTTCGTTTTGTTTTTTAGTTTGCGTGCTTTTCTTAGTTTGATGAATAAATTGGTTGGAACTCCTCTTTCATACATTGGTGTTCAAATAGTTTGGTTTGGTTTGGAAAAGAGTAGGAAAACTCATGCTTAAGTGGTAAAGAGAGCTTGTTTTTGACTGTGCCTATGCTTTGTCGTGCCATGCTTGATATTGTTTTGACTTTATGCTTAGTATTCTTTGCTGTAGCATGACTTATTATAAACAATTGAGATTGCTTAATGTGCCTTGGATGAATCATGCGTTGTTTTAGCATATTAAAGCATACTATAGTGGTATTCTCCTTTGATGCTTTATTTGGGTTGACTTGGCACATGCTCACACCATGTTATGACTATCTCAAGTCACCATAAGCCTTTATGATCCTTTAGTTTTCAACTTGTAGTATCACTTTATGCTTTGATCAATGATGTTTTGTCGCTTTGCATGATTATGGCCATTATTGCTCTCTCGTTTGTCGCTCCCTTACTATTGCTAGCCTTCACTTTCAGTGAGTACATTTTACTCATGTTTCCAACTCCCTAAACTAAATATTTCCAAAGTTTCCACCATACCTACCTATTAGCATCATTTGCTACTTTCGTGCATATTCAATATGCCTTGTTTTCTTCCGAATAAAATGTTTGCTTGTTATGAGAAAATTAGTTAGTAAAGCTCTCACGAACTTGATGGCACACTTTATTTTCTTGCACTTAATAAACCTGAACCATTGCGTCCTTCTTTGTTGCGTATATGCTTGCGCTTTATGAGTTGAAGTTAGCAGAACCATGTATCATGGGGACCGCTTTCAACACTTCATAGGTACTTTGTACCTAGTTGATATCATGTTCTTTTGCTTATGGATCCCGGCGGTGTGAAATAAAAGTGGAACTTGTAAGATCATGGAGTTTGTATGTATGTTAGAGAAACGCCTAGGCCGCTAGCCTAAGCCATGCCTAATCATGGTGGAAACTTGCAGCATAACCATAATGAGCATTCTATGAAGCATCCTCAATAAAAATCTATGCACATAGTAAATAAAAAGATCGATGAGATGCTCATTGTTTGCTTGCCTTGTCATTTTGATTATGGGATAGCTCCCATGTCATGTGCAAGGGGTACCCCGTTGGCGGTTCTCTATGATATGTATATACTTACAATGACAAGAGCTTACTTGTGACTAAAGTTGAGTAGCATGAGGATCAGTCTTCGTAAGTAAGGGGCATGAGACTTCGATTTATAACTTGTCAAGCATATCCTCTTAGTTGTGTCACTTTAACCTTAACCATTTAAAGATGCTTATGATAGGGGCAATGAGAGCTCAAAGCTAATGAGTACCTTACTTTCAGCATTTGGAAGCCTTTCAAACTTTTCAAAACCTTTTCATTTCCATGTTGAGTCTCCACACATTCTATGAGCACTTTCTTGAGAGCATAGTGGCCATTCTTAGTTCTATGTGTATTGTCCCAAGACTTGTTGATTGATACATACCTTGATATTGCTTGTTTTAAACTATTTGTATCAAGTCACTCTTGTAAAGTTTGAAGGTGTCCTATGCATCTATATTTGCTACTCTATGAGGGACAAGCTGAATGCCACTATGCTATGTTTTCTTTATGTGAAACAAACAAACGTCTTGCAAAGCATTGTTATTCATGAATCTTTTGTTTGTTCCTTTTCATGTTTCCTCATAGTTTCTTTGTCTTATTGCTAGAACTTTTGTCTTTCATGTTATGATTGAAGTACTATGATCCCAGCTTTGAATGTTTACAAATACTTTGGTCAAGTCTTTGATGGTGCATGTCACCTCAAAAATTATTCTTTATTTTTATCACTTACCTACTCGAGGACGGGCAGGAGTTAAGCTTGGGGATGTTGATACATTGTAAATTTATCTATAATTTTTGATGCTCCATGCTTGGTTTTATCCACTTTCTTGTGTTTTGTCCACACTTTGGAGTACTTTTCATATGATTTCTTGGACTAACCTATTAACAAGAGCCACAGTGCCAGCTGCCTGTTTTCTGCTGTTTTTGGTTCCAGGAAAGTCAGAAAATGAATATTCTCGGAATTGGACGGGACAAAAGCCAAAGTGCCTATTTTTCCAGAAGACTCCAGGAGCCAGAATACGAGACGGATGAGGGTCAAGGGCTGGCCACACCCCCCAGGCGCGGGCTAGGCCTGGCCGCGCCAGGGCATGATGTGGTGGCCCTAGGCACCCCCTCGGTCTCCCTCTTCGCCTATAAGAAGCCTCCTGACCTAAAAACTTCGGGGGGTTCGACGTTTTTCCACGAAAAGTTCCGTTGTGCCGCCGCCACCGAAGGGGAGATTCGGGGGACAGAAAGTCTCTGTTCCGGCACCCTGCCGGGACGGGGAAGTGCCCCCGGAGCCATCTCCATCGATCTCCACCATCATCTCCATCGACCATCCATGTTTCTCCCATCTATGAGTGAGTAATCCCCCGCTGTAGGCTATGGGGATGGTAGGGATTGGATGAGATCGTTCAGGTAATGGCATCATATTGTTAGGGCATGGTGCCTAGTATATTTTATTAGTGCTTTATGACTTTGTTGCGACTTGTTGTGCTTAATGCTTGTCACTAGGGCCCGAGTGACATGATTTCAGATCTGAACATGTTATTGATTCATTATGATAGTATTGTTTATGGTCTTATCTACAAGTTGTATACACACGTTGTTGTCCGGAACCAATGGCCCCGAAGTGACAGAAATCGGGATAACCGGAGGGTATGGCTTTGATGTGAGGATCACATGTGTTCATGGAGTGTTAATGCTTTGCTCCGGTGCTCTATTAAAAGGAGCACCTTAATTGCCAGTAGTTCCCTAGAGGCCCCGCTGCAAACGGGCTGGCAGGACAAAAGATGTTGTGCAAGTTCTCATTGCGAGCACGTATGACTATATATGGAACACATGCCTAGGATTGTCTAGTACTTGGGTGCTTTATCTTATTTATCTGCAATTGCCCTATGTTCTGATTGCTATGTGATTTGTCTTGTCCATGCAACGCCCGTCCATCCATCCCTATGCCTACCGCACTCGAATCCCACTGTTTACTGCTTCTGTTACTACTGTCTTTGCTTTGCTACTGCTGTTACTTTACTATTCCTACTACAAACTATTGCTATTGATAAACTGCTGTGAGCAAGATTGTTTCCAGGTGCAGCTGAATTGACAACTCAGTTGTTAAGGCTTATAAATATTCTTTGGCTCCCCTTGTGTCGAATCAATAAATTGGGTTTCACTTCCCTCGAAAATACTGCGATACACCCCTTATACTTGTGGGTCATCAATCATCCTGGACTCAGCCATACATCACGTACCTCCTCAGCAAAAGGCTACCGGATGATCCGACTGATGCACGGCACATTGCGCGGTGATCCAAGGCATTCGCCGTTATCAACGGCGAACTATACAAGCGTAGCATCACAGGAGTACTTCAATGATGCGTCTCCACGGCTGATGGAAGAGCCGTTCTCCTTGACATCCATGAAGGAACCTGCGGACACCACGCCGGTAGTCGCGCCCTCGTGGCCAAAGCTCTACGAGCTGGGTTCTACTGGCCTACGGCCATGTGTGACACCAAGGACATCGTCCAAAAATGCAACGCGTGTCAACGATTCGCGGACAAGCCACACGTACCTGGCGTAGAGCTCCGGCCAATCCCATTGGCCTGGCCCTTTGCGCAATGGGGACTCGACATGGTCGGCAAGATCCCCAAGTCCTCACAAGGAGGTTACGTCTACCTCCTGGTGGCAGTCGACAAGTTCACCAAGTGGATAGAGGCCATGCCAGTGACCAATCAATCAGGGCATAGTGCAGTCAAATTCTTCGAGTCCATCGTCTTCCACTTCGGAGTGCCACACAGCATCATCATAGACATTGGAACAAACTTCACATCAAAGGAGTTCCAAGAATTCTGTGAGAATCTGGGAATCAACATCAGCTACACCTCGGTAGCACATCCACAGACCAACGGTCAGGTTGAAAAAGCAAACGGGCTCGTCTGCGGCGGTATCAAGAAGCGACTCCTCCGGCCACTCGAATAAGCCACGGGTTGCTGGCCAGACGATGCAATCAGTACTCTGGAGTCTACGCACAACTCCAAACAGCGCTACGGGCTACACCCTGTTCTTTATGGCGCATGGGGCTGAAGCGATGCTACCCACCGAGGTAGGGTACAAGGCGCCGCGCGTGGTTGCTTACAGTGAGCAGGAGTCATCCCTTGCACTCGAAGACTCCGTCGACCTCCTTGACGAGGCAAGGGAAATCGCCGCGGAAAGATCAACGATCTACGAGTAGAATCTGCGCAACTACCATAGTAGGAGGCTACGCCCTAGATCCTTCGTCGAAGGCGACCTGGTCCTGCAACTGAAACAGCAAGGGCATCTCAAGCTCGAGTCCCCCTGGGAGGGACCATACGTGATTACAGAAGTAATCCCAGGTGGCGCCTACCGCCTTCAAGATTTAGAGACAGGAGTCGCATACTCCAATCCCTGGAACGTCACGCAGCTGCGACGCTTCTACCCTTAGTCGTTTTTACTTTTACATCACAAATAAGGCACTCAACCAAGGCTACTTAGCCACACATTGTACTTCGTACTGTCTCACGAATAAATAAAGCTAAGTGCCCAAAAACTCTGTGTTCTCCTTTATTTTTTTCGCAACTTATCCACTTGGGGGCTGTGCCACCCTACACACATCTGTTCTACGAACTAAAACGTGATATCCTGAGTAGCTGGCACATCAATCGAAACCCTTGACACAACATCAACCCAGTTGCAACACACCTGACAGGTTGACAAGGGACTGAGATAAGCGCATGGCCATGCTAACGAAAAGGAGTCGCATAGTGCAACGCACTCACAAGCCAACAAGCCCTTTATACATAATTGTCAGTCAATTATACGCAACATATATATGAACTTTACAACATTGGTACACTTATGTGTAGGATAAAAAACTAAGATACTACTGCAACAAAAGAACGTTGGTCTGCTCCTCGAAGAAATCGACGATCTCCTCTGCTGGGCGATCCACTGCCTGATAGTGCGGCAGCATATTCCAAGCAGAGCCTGCTGGTGGCGCAGGTGGCCCAGCCGCAATTGCCGCAACGTCTACGTCAGGCCTATGCAGTCGCACCAGCGACATAGCGGCCTTGGCACCAGCCACCAACTATTGCCTTACACACTCACGAATCGCAGCCAGGTCTTGGAACTTGGCAAGAAGGGCCAGCAGGCTTGATGGAGCAACATCCAGTGGAAACATTGTTCGATAAATGTTCTTCAAGCATGACTGTGACTTCTTCAGAAACTGCAGCACTCGCGACGCACGATCCTGCAGGGTCGCCAATGCAATCGCACGATCATGATCCACCCAGAAGTATCCACTCTCCTGAAGTTGCTCTTGGGTCAGATCATGCATGCGAATAGCAATCCTATCCTTCTCATCCTACGGATGGCACGCGCTGACAACTATACAAATCAACAACGGAAGCATAAGGACAACACACCATTGCGAGCGACTACAAGGAAAAGATAAGAGCAAGCAAACTAACACTTGAATTGGTCGCCCAGCTGCGACACCTCCCCAAGCAGATACTGTTCTCGGCCGGCGGCCTTCTCTGCCTTTGACTTCCATACATCCGCGTTACCGCGTAGCACATGCAATTCACGCTCCAACTGCTTCACGCGATCACGCAGTCACGAAAGCAGCGACAGCTCATCCACCCTGGAGCGCGGTGGTGCCAAAGTATCATCAAGGGGCGGCGAATCCTGAGGTTCCCTCAAAGGATCACTTGATGCACCCTACCACAAGCCAAGTAAGAAGCAAATAAGAAGATCAAATCGACACACAGACAAAAGATTCAAGTGTATTCAAGATTGGCAAAAGTATCAGCAGATACACTAGCCACAGGCATGTTCTTGACAAAAGACATAAACTAATTAACTATTACAAAGCTACTGAGGAGCGATGGCTTCTTCGACTTAGACGGCTCCGGGGGCCTCATCGAGTCCGTGGCGGTATCAGACGCCACTGACTTTCCACCAGCCCCCGATGCCACAGCCTTTGTCGCCTTCTTGGCTCGTTGCAGCTCCTCAGAGTACTTCGCAATGGTGTTAATCAGCTGCGGCCCATATTTGCACAGGCAATCGCGAAGGGAGCAAAGACTACCTGCTGGCCGTCCGCGCTAACGGGCATCGCCTTCGAAACCACTGCAGGATCAACCTCGATTCCGTGGGCCTGCACCATGGCGAGTGACATTGACGCGCCAGCCACACGGTGCGAGTGCAGGACCACCCCCGGCGAGAGACTCCACCAACTTGTTCATGTTCTCGATTATCTCAGCCTTGGGCATCAACTCCTCCCGGAGGCGACTGAGCACGCCCTTGGCTTTGGAGAGCATATCGTGAACGGCGGCGCTGCGGTCTTCGACTGCTGAAAGCGCACCCGCCAAGGCATCATCACGACGGAGGGCCTAAGGGTCGAAGATCAAATCGCCAGCATCTATACATAAACCCATACACGGACAAAAACATCAGCGCCAACGACAAACATTGAACATAGAAAGATAATGGTATCCAAGCAAAGTACCTGAGAGGGCCTTGGCAATCGAGAAAAGCTGTTTTTCGAACAACTTCTCCCTGGCTGTGATGGAAGCACGCAGACCCTCTTCGCGCCTCTGTGCCTCGTCACGCGCCGCAATTGCCTCATCGCGGCCCTTCACAGCCACGGCGAGTGTCTTCTCCATGGTGGCGGCGTCGCGCAAAAGGGGCTTGTTCGTCTACGGTACCAAAGATGGCAGGCCAGCGCATGGCGGTACCTAAGTTGCCTAAAATTACCGCGTTTCGAAAAGTTGGGCCGCCAACTACCGAGAGGGCCATTTCGATGCAAACTCGTCTCACCCCTACCAAATCCAAACATGCCGTGAAATTGCCCCGTGAAGTAGACGGTCGGGACCCTCATGTCAGTAATATTTCCGTGACGCGAGCGCCAACGCGGCAACCACATAGGCGAAACGAGATACTAAAGGAGCATCGTGCGTTGACCAAATTCACAAATCCACCCCTCCCTCCTTTCGCATGAACCCCAGCACCGGCGGCGTCGAAATCCCCTCTCCAACCAGAATGATCTCTTCGGGCATTTGACTTCCGGTGCCAAGTTGCTGCGCCTACTCGCTGCTACCGAGCTCTAATGCCGAATGCCGTGCCAGCCGTTGCGACGATCTAGCCCGCCTCTACCACCGACAAGCTGAGCAGCGTGGAGGATGGCAAATCCACTTGCCGAGGAAGAAGTACTTCTGGCTAATTTCGGGTGAGCTAATCTTCTCTTTGCTATTCGCACTACCTATAACTGCTAGCTGGCTATTGGCATTACAGAGATATATCGAACATAGAATTTTTTGCTAGCACGACGCTGACAAACAATTCTTATCTTTTGTCTCCAATTTTCTGTCAACTAGGATCTCCGCTGAACCCAACTACACGGTTTTGGTCACCATCTGCGGCTACCTCATTAAATTAGCACATGGGAAGAGCACGTGGAAACAAGCTCAGAATCTGAAGATGGAAGTAGCGCTTGTGCAGTTATGCACTATCCCTGTTTGGTTGCTGCTGTGCGTGAACTTGCTGGAATGAGGCCGGAGCAGACTACACGGTTCAGCCTCCTTGATGAACGAGGCTTCAAGGTTTAGCGTGTGACAGTCAGCTAATTGGGTTGATGAAACAGCATGTTAGGCTTCGCGTGGTTATGCTGGTGTGTAACATAGTGGATGAGGAAGCTCCTGCTACTGGGAGTCGCCTAGCTATTATTGGACAGGGAGGTCTAACTCGAACCCCTGTTGTTGTTGAGAAAAATGTGTTTCCTCGTCTGCGACATGCTTCTGTCAGGCAACCTCCTCGTAGGAGTCCCCGTATTGCCGTTGTGGAAAACTCTGCTCTGGAATCTGCTGGTACTGGTCGTCCCCTTCCCCACGCCCGTGTTGCTGCGGCTGCTGCTCACCCAATCCATGCCGCTGTTGAGCAAACTAAGGCGTCCGGAGGCTGCCCCGCTGTTGTTGCCAAGACCGCCGCCTTGTGTGCTGCTCCTCCTCGAAACCGTCCTCAAGTTGTGCGAACCCGTGCTCTGGAATCTGTTGGTACTAGTCGTCCTCATGTTGTTGTTGATCTGGACACTGTTGACCCAATCCCTGCCGCTGTTGAGCAAACTAAGGCTTCCGGAGGCTGCCCCACTATTGTTGCAAACACTGATGCCTTATCTCCTCCTCGAACCCGTGCTCGGGTTCAGCGAGCTGCTGGTCTGAAGCCAGCCATGGTCTGGACTCTGCTAGCACTCGAAACACTGCTGTCATGGGAACTGCTCCTGCTCGTTGAGATGCATGGCAGGAGCTGATCCTATTGTGGCTACCGTTAGAAGGGCCCCTGCCTATCCACCATGTAATGTCACTCCCGCTGCTAAGGGCCCTCGCCTTGCTCCTGGTCCTGGTACTTCCACCGAGGTTGATCCATCTAACGATGACGCTGGTGATGGTGGTGGTGGCATTGGGGCTGGGTCTGATGGTGCCGCTCCATCTCTCGAGCCTCTCGGAGGTTTCTATCCTGAAGAACCTGATGATGGAAAAGTAATCGTTCGTATCGGTGTCGCGGATTATACTGCAAAATTAGATGATGGCACAGAAAAATTCTATGACGAGTTTGATGTAATCCTTGGCAGATACGACCCTGAAGTGGTAGAGTTATCTGACATGATGGCATCGTTACGTGTGAAGGTGCTGTGGGGGTCCTCCCAGGAAGCACGTTTGTTATATTATGGTTACAGGAGCAAAAAGGCTATCGAAGTGAAAGATACCAGGGATTTAGTCGTACCGTTTACAAGGAAACATTATAGAGGTGAAGTTTACTTCCACTTGGTAGTGCTCACGGTTGGAGAGGAATTGGAACTCAACAATAGAGATGATGGACTTTTAGAAGGAATGCATGACCTGATCCATGGCATCACTGGGGCTGGTGCGACTGAGGGTGGCTTCGAACAGAGGAGAGTCTTACAGAGGAGCGTCATAAAGAGGAGCAGGAAGAGCATCCCCAGAAAGGGCACCCCGAAGAAGAACATCACCAAGGAGACCATGCCAGAGAAGAGGACGCCCAAGAGTCGCACGACAAAAGGCACCATGCCACAGAGTACACCCCTGAGACCTAGTCAAAATGCCACACCGAACGGTAGCAGCAAAAACTCTAAGAGGGCTAGCACGGTGGTGAACACTCCCAGGAGTGGTAGCAAAGAGGCGAAGATGGCCAGCACGGAGGCTACCACACCCAGTGGGAGTAGAAAAAACACTAATTTGGAGCGGGACATGCCGCTGTCAGGGAATTATGCCAGCACGAAGGAGAACACGCCCAATAGTAGCAGCAAAAGGGCTAATTTGGAGCGGAACACACCGATGAGGTCAGGCAATAATGCCAGCACGAAGGAGAAGATGCCCAATAGTAGCAGCAAAAGGGCTAATTTGGAGCGGAACACGCCGCTGGGGTCAGGCAATAATGCCAGCACGAAGGAGAACACGCCCAATAGTAGCAGCAAAAGGGATAATTCGAAGAAGAACACGCCGCAGAGGTCAGGCAATAATGCCAGCACCCTGGAGCCAACACCCGTGAGGGGAGGCAGTAAGGAGATCACACCCAAGAGCGGTAGCAAAAGGCCTAGTTCGATGGGGAATGGAACACGGATGTCAAGCCCTACTGATACCATCAGGAAGGAGGATGTACACAGGAAGAGCAAGAGGGTTTTGTACACTCAAGATGAAATTGATTCCGACTGCTGTTTGTCCACTGAAGTACCTGGGATGCGTGCAAACGTAAGACCACCCCATGTGGTTGCAGCAGAACCAATCGAGTGTCTTGGAGAAAACAGAGTTGTCAGTGAGGTGGAATGGGGCAACGTTCCTGTCCATCCGGGTGGAGACGATGGTGCAGCCCCACCCATGGGAGTCAATATGATGTGTGCATTACTAGGCATTAGAGACGATGGTGAAGATTCTGAATCAGATGAAGAAGCAGGCACTATAGAGGATCAAGAATCTGGTTATGATGAAATAGACGAGGAACTTAACGATGAGGCTGGTATTCCAGTCAATGATTTGGGTGTTGACGTAGAAGAAATGAAACATGACCATGAGTATCCTATAATTTCGGTCGGCACCGAGTTCAGGAGCATGCATGAGTTCAGGATGTCGTTTCGGCATTTTTGTATCAAGGGGGAGTTCGACGTTTATCGACTGAAGAACTCGGCCGAGAGGTATGAGGCCGTTTGCAAGTTAACGTGGATGAATGGACGGGCCGAGGTACATTGTCCATGGAGGATCACAGCAAGATCCTTACCTGCGTCGACTGCAATTAGGGTATTGGGGCAATGAATGCAGCAAACCATTAGAACTCTCTCTCTCTCTCTCTCTTTTCACTCTATAACTACAATTGATGTGCGATATCTTTCTGGCAACTAGTCGACTTCGCTTATATTTTAAATGAATCTGTGTTGCAGGTGAATAGAATGGGCCCTCCACACATGTGTCCGATAGGCAGCAAACTGAAATCCTCAATGACTGATACGGAGTGGTGGGTGGCTATGAAATCTATGTCCATACTAAAGGATAACCCTAAGGAGACCGTGAAGAATATTCAGACTAGCCTCGGTTCTAAATACAACATTGACCTTCTGTATTACATGGTTTGGAAAGGTAAAGAGAAAGCTCTGGGGATCTTGCACGGGGATTGGACCAATAGCTTCAGGATGCTGTACAACTTCAAGGCGGAGGTACAAGCTAGGTGTCCGGGGAGTGTTGTGGAGATTAACACCGAATCAGAAAGTGGTAAAATATATTTCAAAGATTTTTCATGGCGCTTAAACCTTGCATTGATGGATTCAAGGACGGTTGTAGGCCGTATCTGAGTGTAGACAGCACTGTCCTAATTGGCAAATGGAAAGGCTGCCTGCCATCTGCCACAACACTTGATGGTCACAACTGGATGTTGCCAGTGGCATTCAGGCTGTTTGAAACAAAAACGGAGGAAAACTGGGTCTGGTTTATGAGACAGCTCAGGAGATCAATAGGCCACATGGATCCATTGGCTATATCCACGGATGCATGCAAAGGGCTAACGAATGCAGTGAAGGAGGTGTTCTTGCAAGCTGAAGGTAGAGAATGCCATGCCCATATGATGCTCAACTTGTACTCACACTATGCAGGCAGCGTATTTCGTTACATGTTTCCTGCTGCTAGAGTTTACAAACCTAGTAGTAGAGATTATTTCATGAACAAGAATTTTGCCGAAGCCCCTGAACTTCCAGAGTACTTAGCCATCCATCATTCGCAGCTTTGGAAGAGGAGTCAATTAAACCCTGACATCAAAGTTGATTACATTAACAACAACCTTGCAGAATGCCTGAATAACTGGGTGAAGGACATAAATGTGCGTCCTGTTCATATTCTTGATGGACAACATACGTGGTATGATCATGAAGCTATTAAATATAAGGAGAGAGATCGGTAGGAGACTTAGAGGACATATGCTACCGCCAGTTGTATATCAACTGCACAAGAGAAGCCGAGGACTTGCTCATCTTAAGGTTCTCCCGTCAACCAGCAGAAGCTGTGAGGTGGTCGATATGTCCAAGAGTGGCAAAAGGGATGTTGTGAACATCCAGCTGCGAGAATGCACCTGCTTAGAGTGGCAGCATACCGGAAAACCTTGTGATCACGCCTTGGCCTTCTTGGTGAAGAAAAGAACTCTACCACATTTGGATCAGTATTTGTCAGACTACTACTCTATGGAAAAGTTCAGAGTTGCGTACGCTGGATCCGTCGAGCCATGTATAGACCCATCTCAGTGGCCTCAAGTCCAACTGTCTTTCGAGCTTTGCCAGCCAGTTACAAAAAGGGGTAGAGGAAGACCCCAGGTGAATAGGTTTAAGAATTTTCTCGAGAAGAAGGGTTCGGCTTTCTGTGCTACAAAGAAGGGCAAAAATAGATGCAAGACCATCCATCTTATAGGCCATAGAGCAGCTGGATGTCCCCTTAATGCTCCCAAACCTAGGTATGAGATGGTACATCCACACAAAAAAATTGTTTATAGTCTATAGATATAAGGTAGTAATCCATGTACTGTTTTTTTTACAGGAAGCGCAAGGTAAGAAACAAGACAGCCGACTCAGTGATTTTGCTGCGGGAAGAAAACCAACACGAGTGAAGTGATGATGCCGGACAAGATTCTGGTGCTGATTGGCCTGACTTCCCTCGGCCCGAAGATGCAGGGTACGTGAAGGTAAGAAAATTGGCACCTAGGAAGAGGAAGAAGGCAGGAGATGAAGAAGCCAGTGGACGTGAAGGAAAGAGGAAGAAAGTTGGCACCCAAGCAGAGAAAGAGGGCTAGCAGTGTAGCAGCCTAATGATGTATTGAACTTGAACCTATATATGTAGTTCGGTTAAACTCTGGAGCTGTGTGCGTGGAACTTGTCGGGCGAAACAATCTGCCTCCCGTACTCGGAGTAAAATGTATCGCGACTTTAGGATCTGATACGGCCGAGGCCACTAGTTGAATCCAAAACTGTGACTGTGCCACTACTATCTAAACAATCGCGATAGCTGAGCGGTTAAATCCTCTCCAAAATCGCTGCGTGTTAGTGGCACAAACATGATTTATTTATAGGCGCTTAATAAATCCCTCCTGTTGGCATTACACTTATGATAAGTTTCTGGGTTGGAAAACAATTTCTTAAGCTGGCCGCTACACTCCACAAAGCAGCAACTTATTTCAGCTGCTGGACAACGACATGGCAACATAAACTGCAAATGCAACAGATAATGCCCAGATAATGAAGAAATTGTGTCCACTATCTGGCCTAATCTTGAGCCCGTCTGTCTCACCACCTCCCTGCCCCTGCCTCCCCTGCACCTGGCGAAGCTCCCGGATCTCTTGCTCCATCGCACGAATCTCCTCTTTCTTGTCCCACACAGCATCACGCAGATCCTGAACAAGCTCTCTGTGAAAACCTGTCAGTGGCTTTTCGATCCACACAAACTTGTCACAGCCAGTCCCCCTCCCTTCCTGCGTAGTAGATCGAAGGAAACAAAAAAAAGAATTACATTATGCTTTCCGGATCTAGGTTACCATTGTACCTGCAGTAGGAACTTACCGCTCTGATGCTGCAGTTGCTGAATTTTCCTGCAGTATTTTCGTCGGTCCACGAAATCCATCTCGGCATCTTCTCACCACACAAACACAGCATATCGGGGTAGTAATCGTAGGACGCCCTCCGGTGCCTGATGAGGGCACCCTCCTGACGGTGTTGAGCCGACCCTGATTCCGCTCGAGACGAACTGCACGAGCTACGAGCCATGAGCGAGGGGAGCGAGGGCAGAGGAAAGAGGAGCCTTTGGATGTCAGGGTAGTGGTGAATCATGATTTATCCCTACTTAATAACTCGGACAGAATCCTACCGCCCACATTCGGCTGACAGGTGGGGGACCTAGCGTGTGGACTTGTCAAAAAAAACTCGCGCCTTCGTGGTTCAAAAGCCCTGTCGTGCGCATTGGACGAAATTTTTTGGTACCTTGCCCGCGTACATATCACTAGGAGGTCTTGCTCAGGAACCAGACACGTCTGGCCCACAATCTTACTCCCTCCTAGGAACTTGTCATGGCTCGCGCCGATAGACCCATCCGCTCCACCGCTTCTGGTAGGGCTCGCCACGGGGGATCCACCCCAAGATCCTACCGTCACAGTATCAAATGGCAATGGTTTCTTGAGAGGAGCGATGACGCTACGTATGCGAGCTCGACCCCTCCTACCTGTAGAAGGACTGATGCGGCGTCGAGCTCGAGCAGGAGCCTCCAGGCGCGACGGCGCTCGGTCCACACCAACCCCGTCACCTTTGTCATTGTCGATTCCGATGTGGAGGACGACGGGGATGAAGCTGTGCAGAACGCCATTGTTGCCTCCTTGGCGAAGGGCAAGCCACGGGGGGGAGTGGATGTCGCCGGGAAGGGCATGGCGGTGTCACCAATCGAGGTGGACTCCAACGACAGCGGTGTGATGTGGGTTTAGATGTTGTTTAGGATGGTTGCAATTTCGGTTGTGTTTAATGCGAGTACAATTATTGTAATGTGTTTGTCGAGCTATATTGAGAAATATGTGCAATAGCAGCGTGTGAGTGCTTCCACTTTAGAAATTGTGTCTGTGCCATTTGCATGTTGCATTATCAGCGTAGATTACTTGTAAACAATCCAACGAAAATCATCAGATTACAACCATCGGACGGGAGTGGCAGGATGGAAGAGAAGTTGGGACAGTGGCTTCGAGGGGAATGACACTGGCAGGTGGGCCCTCGGAACACGTGACACTGACATGCGGGAGCGGGAGCACACGGTATTGCCAGTCTGTCCAGAGCAAGCGGACTTTGCAACGTGACAACAGCAAGCTGATTGGACCAATATAATAAGTTGTCAAAGTATTAAGGAGTACTGAAAACTACAACTGGGGTACATTCGCACAACACGTACGCTCTAAGCACCTGAGAAGCATTGCTTAAGTCTAACAGTAATGACAGCACAAGTACTACATTTGCCTGTTGGTCTTCTCGATACAAATGTAGAAATGCATCTGCCTGTTTGGTCCAGCACCGACAAGGTACTGAGACGACACGCATAGGATCGACCTTAGGTCCACATACTCCACCTCCCGCGGCGTCGGGCAGCTCGGGGCCTCGGCTAGCACAAGAATTCTATCCGACGACGGCGGCTGGGCGTTCGCCCACATGCGCACCGTGTATACGGGCCAAGCGCACGAGACCGACCTGACGCATACGGCACCCACGACAGTGGGCCCGGCTCTGGTTCCTGGAACACTAGCGGTGATGGTCAGGACGAAAATAGATTCGTCCCCCCTGGAAAAATTAGCAGGCGGCGTGCCGAGTCAGTGAACGACACCTGCTCTTGGAGAAGTTGGGCTTGCCTGTACGAGATCCTAATCACTTCGATCAAGTGCCCATATGCAAGGTGGACGACGAGCTCTGCCGGCGTGCCAGTGTAGTTGCAGCCCGGCTCCGTACAGGCGCACGCGAGCTCGTGGAGCGGGAGCTCGCGGTAGGATTGACGACGAAAGCATCCTGGGTGGGAGCACACGAGCGGGAACGCCGCTGCAAAGTTGCGCGCGAGGATCTCCAGATTCTTGGGCTCCCACATCTGCCACATCTGAAGTTCGTCGAGAAATCGGAAAAAAGATCAACAGTTAGGTTGGCGAATAGCAGGAATGTGTAGGATAAGTTCAAAAGCTTGTAAAATGATTCTTACCATGAAGGTAGCGACCGGAGAATTGGCGGATGTCATCGGCTTGCGGCTACGGCAGGATGGAAGTGAAGTGGGGAAAGTGGCTTCGAGGGGAAGGAAGAGAAGTACGAGGAGGAAGAGAAGTAATGGGGACGTGGCACTGGGATATGGCCCACTAAACTCGTGAGTCGTAACACTCGCAACATGCCAGTTTGTCCAGAGCAAGCGTGGCCAATCATGACGTAGAACAGCCTACTCGAGGATCGCTCTCGTGAAAACCATCCCAATCGTCCAAGCGCCCCAATCGAATGGTATGTAACAATCGTCAAGCAGAACAACTATGTTATGGCGTGCCTTCCAGAAGACTCGGTCTAACGGTGGATCCATTGGGGGACAGTGCTAGTTTTAGTATAAGAACAAGCATGAAATGACTCAAATGGATCCATGTGTGGTTTGTGGAAATAACACACATGCAATGACTCTAGTGGTTGATCAATGTGTGGTTTGTGGAAATAACACACATGCAATGACTGTAATGGATCCATAAGTGGTTTATGGAAAAGAACACACATGCAATGAGCACTGGTTGATCCATATGTGGTTTGTGGAAAGAACACACATGCATGACCACTAGTGGTTGATCCATGTGTGGTTTGTGGAAAGAACACACATGCAATGACAGTGGGGGATCCATGTGTAGTTTGTGAAAAGAACACACATGCAATGACTCTAGTGTTGGTTTTAGTATAAGAACACACATGCAATGACTCTAGTGGTTGATCCATGTGTGGTTTGTGGAAATAACACACATGCAATGACTCTAGTGGTTGATCCATGTGTGGTTTGTGGAAATAACACACATGCAATGACTCTAGTGGTTGATCCA